>CM053784.1:388712049-389084549 GCA_028749045.1 Cupressus sempervirens | reverse complement strand
ATTATTTTTGGGTGGATAGGATTTGATAAAAGACAAACTTTTGATTTGGAAGTACAAGGCTTTTTGATTCACATATTTCTATGTGTTTTTTTACCATGCCTCTTTTGATAAGAAGAACACAATGATTTCTTTTTCTAAAAATACAATACAAAAATGAACATGAAAAAATCCTTTGTCGATATTTTATAATCTTATGTTGAGGATTTAAATTTGAAAATGGTGTTTGATATTATTCAAGTCCCAATAATGAGTTAAGAGGCATTTCAAAGAAGGCAATGCTTAAAATGATATATATTATATATACAAAAATAATTAAATTTTATTATATCTACATTGTTATTTTTTTCCAACACATTCTAATTTCTTAAATTCGATTCTTTATATCTAATTATTCTCTACTAATAGTTTAAAAATCTATTTGATATAGATTGTCATTATGAAACAACATATTAGAATTTTTGAATATCTTTATTTTTGATTTTATGTGTATTTTTTAAAAATAACATGTTTATAATTAATATTATATCTTGACATGTAAATGTTTGTTAATTGCTATTCAGGTTATGTAGTTTTGAGTCAAACTTATTGACTCATGTATAATCAAACATGGATCAATGAATTTAACTAAAATATCACGTAGATTGTGACACAGTGCAAGGCAGGAGAGTTCCCAAAGGAGATGTCCTAGCCCCCAACAAACAACCACACAATGAGATATAAACAATAACACAAAGATTTAGATCCACACAATGCCAAGTCTCATAATAAGATTTTCATCCAACATGTTTGGCTGTAAAGCCTTCTGAGTTATAACCAAATACATCAACAAATATAATAAAAGTTCAGCAAGATCTCACAAGATCCAAACCACTAGCTAGTCCAGATCCGCAACCTGGTAGATAACTCTAAGAAGAATCTAAACTCGTGCTCGCAAGCCACCAAGAAACCTTCTTGCTTCCTAGGCCACTCTACTCCTAAACTTTGCTTCTAGCTTTGCTTCAACTCTGCTCCTATTAGCTACTCATCTTCTCCATGCAGAATGACAATAACTCTAGACTCCACAAAACCCTCTACTTATACTAAACCAAGCCACAAGTCCCGCTAACATAATAGACATTAAATAAACACTCACATTAAATACATCCTCAAGCCACAAATCGGCTTGGCTACAAACATTAAATACATAACATAAAATTAAATACTTAGGATAGGTCCCAAGTTTACAATGCGTAACTAACTCAAAAGACCACATACGAATATGTGCACTTAGACATAGGTCCACATGCCAACCAACTATCCAAATCCAAGAGCGCAAACACCAACTCCCTTAGATTGAAGCTCACAAATACAATCTCCAAAGCTCTGCCACTAAATAGGAACACACTACTAACAACCACTAAAATGGCTCTAACTCCAAGACAATGACTTCAAACATCACACACACTTAAGGAGAGGTTCCCCAATATACCTTGAATAGATCCCCAACTGTGCGAATCATAGCTCCACAAGCTCGAGCACAAAGCCCCTGCATACAAGATTGTTGACTTCCCTAGGATTGTCCTACATCATATTGAAATGCAACAATTTGACTTGTTGTTGAAAATATCTCTTACTTATCAAGTAAATGGTCATCAAATCTAAACTAAAAGACAAGAGAGTTTTTGTTAACATTAACACACACATATTCTTGTGCTCTAGTCATAGCTCAACTATATATCATAACATGATAAATATCACATAGTTAAGAGGGGCATGACATGGGTAGATGAGTTTGACTTGAAAATTATACACATAGAAATATAACAATTTGATTTGCTTTAGAAAATATCTACCAGTTATGATGTAAATGGTTATCAAATTTAAAGTAAAGACAAGAAAGTTCAAAAGCATTCTAATTCATTATATATCATAACATAATAAATGTCACTAAGTTAAGAGTGGCACATGTCATTCTATGGGGAGAGCTCCCTCACAAATAAAATAAATTCAAATTTTGTTTATATATCCTCATATCAGTAGTAGACAATTTTTAAAATTAAGAAATAAAATATATATTTATGAAAATAACATATAAGAAACATTTGTTTTAAAGATTAAGAAACTAAAATAAATAGTTATGAAATGATATTATTACCTGTATTAAAGACCAACTAATTGACAATTTCAGTATCGAGCCAAATATGGCGGCATAATTGTACAGCCCCACCGAATTTTTTTAGGGTTAGGGTTTTGTGGGACAGTGTAATGTGCATATATGTGAAGCTTGAGGTCCATACATGCAGAATCTAGTCGAGCACGAGAAAGTTTGCTGCGAATAGCTGTGTAAGAAGAGCTGAAATATGGTTGATCTCTCCAGGAGTGGGGGGCTGGGTAAAGACGACTTCATTCTAAATCTTTAGATTGAGCGGTCTTACCGATGCCTCCCATTCCCAGAGAAGTGTCGATCCTTTGAAGACTCCGGACCTGTTTTATGCATTGATCGATTCAATCAGGATGTATATCTCACTGTTTGTTTAATCTGATTAATTCATTATTTGTTTCGTTTGTTATTTCAGACATGTTTGCGCTATATTTTTAAAGCTTTTGCGGTACTGTAACAGCCCCATCTGTAATTTGTAGAAAAGGAGAGCTTTATCATTTTTCAGCAAGAAGGAATTTGTGAATCCAGTACAGTGAGTGCTTTTTTTGTTTTAAGTTTTCCCCCTAAATCTTAAATTGCAGTTGCAATTAGATCTGTAAGTAAGAGGGAATCTGTGAATCCAGTACAGTTAGTGCATTTTTTGTTTCAAGATTGTACCCTAAATCTTCAATTGCAGTCGTAATTAGATCTGTAAATACTGCAAGCATATATGTAGTAGTAGGGTTTGTAATATTTTAGCAGATTTGTTCCTTTTGCTTTAGGTGAACCAGAAATGAAACAATTTGGAATTAGTTCTGATATTGATTGGATCTTACATGCAATGTTTCCAAATCAGCCGTATGCTGCAATTCTACCTTGAATCCTCTTTTTCGGAGGACAATAGTACTCTAGCATTGATAAGTGGTAGGAGCAAACCCTAAGCTGTTCGTAGGGAAAATAATCCATGTCAGTAAAGGCAACTGTAGGGCTTTACTGGCAATTCGTAACATAAATAAAACCATTCTGGCAAAGATCGAACGGCAATGCTGTACGAGAGATGTGCTATAAGAGAGCCATTTATTTGCAGCGGCAAGCTTTTCCAATGGAAAAGTTAAATCTTATGATTCTCCATTTTGCTCCTGTGTATTGTTTTATTTGATACTATATTGTTTTGATCTTGGATTTTTTCCAATGGAAAAGTTAAATCTTATGCTTCTCCATTTTGCTCCTGTGTATTGTTTTATTTGATACTATATTGCTTTGATGGATTATAGTTTCGACCTGATTCAATTTTATGTTATCATTACTTTTAACGTAAAAGTTTTCCTTTTATTGTTCAAACGAGACTACAAAAGAGTTGCAGCTTTATCCGCATGCAAAAACCAGCAACTAAAAACGTAGGAATAAATCAATCAGATTTGCTTGAATCAGTGATGCAAAATAGGCCACAGAAAACCTGAACGAAGTGAGAATCAGATACATCCAAAACGTTAAAGCTAAGCATCTTTGACTTTCTTTTCACTCGCAAGTAATCTGAATCATTAAATAGTAAATCAAACTAGGGTCACATAGTGGTGCCCTTGAAATTTATTTTTAAGGACTTTTAAAAAATAATTATAGTAAAAATTGAATAAGTTGTAACCATGATTTTATTGATATTTTGTAATATTATATTATATTTTGTAATTAAGAAAGTTTTAAAACAAATAAGTTCATTATATTAAATTAATTATTTGTTCATAAATAACAAAATGTAAAAAGTAATAAAAGATGGTGAGAAGGATCCGGATGATGGGGGGACTACGGAGGATCCAGGGCTCTTAGGCAGGTTGTTGTTTTGTCAAAAAAATGGGCTAGTTTGTTTTGCATCAAATCGATAGGCAAGTCCTCTTTTCCATCGGTAAAGAATAAATTTTGTGAATGATAAAGGTATGTTTACATTGGAAATCTCGAATCAAATCATTGATAGAAATATTTCTAGGATAGACTTGACTTTGGTAGGAAGCTTCTTAGGTGCTAGGCTTAACATTGAGGTCGTCAAGGCCTTTGTTTGAAGGATATGGGCTTTAAAAGGCTAGGGGACATTGTTGCGATGGCGAAAGGTTGCCTTTCCTTTGGTTTTTCTTATGAAGAAGATAAATGAGAGA
Organism: Cupressus sempervirens; assembly: GCA_028749045.1. Classification (NCBI taxonomy): domain Eukaryota; kingdom Viridiplantae; phylum Streptophyta; class Pinopsida; order Cupressales; family Cupressaceae; genus Cupressus; species Cupressus sempervirens. Next base: position 389,080,283 of record CM053784.1, on the reverse strand, counting down.
TCCTTTACAATGGTCCTTGGGTTGTGGGTAATCATACATTGATTATGCAAAAATGAGCTCCAAACTTGAATTCTCTAGATGTGAATCTAGGATTCAAGCTCTAGTTTGGATTAGATGGACAGGGTTACCCTTGGAGTTTTTGGGTGGAGGATGTGTTTCAAGGTATTGTTAGTACCTTTGGTGAGGTCCTTTTTATGGATCTTGTCACAATTTCGAAGAGAAGAATGACCTATGCTAGAATTTGTGTGGGAGTTCTTCAAGGTACGGATATGCTAGAAGTTATTTTGCTCAAATCTAAACTTGGTATATGGAAGCAAAAAATTGAGTATGAGACAATTCCCTTGCTTGTTTCCACTGCAAAAAAATCTAGTCATTGGGCTAAAAAATGTCTATCTTTAAATGGAGCTCCCAAAAAGGTTTAAAAAATCTAGGTTCGCAAGGGATTGAATGATTTTGAGATAAGCCTTTGTAAGGAAAGGAACACCCAAAAGGTTAGTGGTTTGGTGAAGGGAACCTTGGCTCTTGATGAAGAAGCATCTTAGCCAAAGGTGAATGTTGAAGAGGAGAATCAAGTAAGGGTTCCACTGGATCAGAGTAGTGAGGCTAAAGTTTGGTTCATGAAGGAGGTATGATCAGTCCCAATAAAGGGGATGAAAAAGATAGTGAGGAGATCTAGATTGATAACACTATTGAAGCTGTTTTTTATCATTTGATGAACTTGATTGTATCATCATGAGTAAGGAAACTCAATGTCTGATTGAACCTCTTGCAAATGTTACTGCCATAGAAAGCAATCAAAAAAGAGGGGATGTTGAGGAAATTTTTAAAGCTCTATAGGGAGGAGTAGAGGAGGACTTTGGTGCGGAGTGGACTCAAGTCGGGGGTAAAAGAATCACTAAATCTAAAAAGAAAAATGACGTATCTTTCAAAAAGAATAAAAAGAATGCTTTGTTCAAAACTAGGAGTAATGAGAAAGGAGATATCCCTAGCACAACTTTGGGAAAAAGGCAGTAAAAAAGGTGAATTTAAGAGAACCAAGGCTAGGGATTGCTGTTTGTATGTTTAAAATGTGAGCACACTTTTATGAGTCATTATATTCAATATTTCTCAAAAATGAGGTTTCGAATGGCGACACGTAGCTCCCTATTCATGGAGTGTAGGGGTTTGTAATGGAGGCCCTCAGTTTGACCTAGTTTGTGCTCATACAAGTACACCACGAAACAAGAGATTCAATGCTCTAATATGCATGCAAATGGAAAAAAAAAAAAATAAAAAAATCTAAATGATAACAATGCAAAACAATGCAAGAAATGAAATCTAATCTATGAAAAGAAATAACAATGCAGATCTACTTTATGAAAGCAAGATCTAATTTATCAATGCAAGATCTAAGCTAACATGAAAATCAAAGTATGGATCATGATGATGGAAGCCATGCATGCAAGAGAGAATGAGACAAGAAGATAAAAGTTCTCCACAAAAGCTTTAATATTCAAAACTCTTTTTTCAAAAATCACTCTCCAAACTTACAACATAACAATAGCATAATAATGGATGTCTCCAAAATGAGGAGACGACTCTCCCTTATAAAGAAGATTGGACTCTCTAGATTGAGAGGAAAAAAATTAATCAAGGGTCGAAAAATAATGATTCATGTGAATTAAAGATCCACCAATGAGAAAAGTGGAGTGGTTGAGAAGAAAGTAGAGAAAGATGAAGATAAGTCCCATATTAAGTGTAGATAAAATATATATATATATATATATATATATATTTTGTTTTAACTCCTTTTTCATCAAAAAGAGATTTAAGTGGGATATTTTATTTAATTAAAAGGGAGCAAGTTCTTTTAATTAAATAGAAAATATTTAATCAAATTAAAAGATGAGTTTTTTTCTTAATTAATTAAATGTAGATGAATTATTTAATTAAAAGAGAGGTTTTCTTTTAATTAAATGGAGAGTTATTTTATTTAATTAGAAGAGAGCAAGTTTTTTTAATTAAATAGGAATTATTTAATTAAATTAAAAGAAAGGTTTTTCTCTTAATTAATTAAATGTGGATGAACTATTTAATTAAAAGAGAGGTTTTCTTTTAATTAAACAAGGATTTATTTTATTTAATTAAAAGAGAGCAAGTTCTTTTAATTAAATAAGACTTAGGATAAAATGATCAACCTTAGAAATAAAACAAATTGAATTTGATCAAAGAAATTGATTTGAATTGATTTAATAAAATATTAAACACCATTGATTTAAGAAATTTGATAAATTGATAACTTGAATAATGGGGGCCCATAGTCTAGGCGACCATTTTAGGGTGCATACATTTGGCTCTCTTTGACTAATGTGTGATCGATTTGGGAACACATATAGTCAAAGAAAGAAATTGAAGTGTGAGGTCGATTTGAGATCACAAAATCGAATCGGAAACACAACAGGACAAAGAATACAAATAAATTTTGATTTGAAAAAGTCAAGGATAAAATTGATAAAACTGAATCAAAGATTGAATTTGATAATTACTGCCCCCTCGTGATCAAAATCGAAATGAGATAGAGGAGAAACAACAAATTGCTAAATTTGATCAAATCAAACAAAAGATAAGGTTCTTAATGTAAGATGAAAGATATAAGAATCATAAAACCAAGGTAGATTATCAAGCATGAAATATAATGCCTCGAAGGTGATTTAGAAGAAAAGAAGTGGGGAAAAAGAAAATTGAAGATAGAAGTTTCGAAGATATGGAAAGAAATAGAAAGAAGAAAAGAAAATGCCCCAAAATAATCAACTATTTAAGATAGAAATTTCGATTGAGATCACAAAAGAAGATAAGGAAATGAAGATTAAAATGTGACCATAGTTGATTAAAAGTCCACAATAAAGATGAAGGGAGAACCCACTCAAATAAACAATGCAGCCTAAAAATGCAAACTAACATGAAGTCTAATAATGCAAGCTACATGAAAATGCAAAGGTGTACTGACAAAAGAGCAACTGTAACATAGGATTTTTGTGTTCATCATTCATTAAAGAATGTAAAAGAACTTATTTTCATCATTGGGCCATTATTAACGGACATCGAAAATCACACAATCATCACTAGTCACAAGTGCAACTATGAAGATATGAATGTAATTTATATCGGAGTGGAATGTGGAAAGATTCTAACATAAGCATCAAAGACATAAAGGTCAAGATGACTTCGATGTTAGCTTACCCAATTTAATGTAGCAAAACCATGCTCGCATCAAGGCATAGATGCCAAGATGACCATAAGAACAGTTGTGCAAAAACAATCAAGGATGATGCCTCAAATCTCCTAAGCGTTTCACGGGGACAACAAGAGACACTCTAGAGTTTCAAGACCACACCCGCAAGCAAAAAACAAATAAAAACATGTCCTGTGCCCCAAGTCCTCTAGTGATGCATCATAGAGAGACTTATCAGACAAGGACACTCAACAAAAATCAATAATAGTCAGCACACAAAGAAAAAAAATCATGACATAAGTCAAGCATTAAGTGTTGCGTTTAAAATTTAAGTGTGTTAACTGATACTGAGTTTGGAGGATAAGGATCAAATGCTTGCAGGAAGGGAAGATCACATGATGATACTGGGTAAGACCAAACCAATAAGTGTTGAAAAACACTCGATGTCTAAGGTTGTATTGAAAAATACAATTGGGGTGGTGTTGAAAAACACTGTTTGTGAGGTGTCCTAAAAACTAACACATCCAAGAGACCAAAGCTAACATAGTTATGCCCCCTAGACAAAAATCAATTTCAAACTATTTTTTTTGTATTTTTGCTACCAAGGCGCTTGTTTTCAGGTTTTCACCAAGGCACTTTTTTAATTTTTAATTTTATTTGAATTTTTGGAATATATAATTTTTTTGGAGATACATCAAAGTGCCTATTACTAGGTTGTCACTAAGAAGATCATTTTTTTCAGGACATTTTTCAATTTTTAGACTTTTTTACAATATATCATTTTTTTTTTTGGATTTTTGAAATATATCAATTTTTTTTTTCCAGGATCAATAAATATATACAAAGATGCCCCTAGACAGAATGGGCATTATGGATAGAACTTCTTCAAGTGCAAGACATTTATAGGATCAGGGAGCTGCTCTCCCTCTGCTGTAGATAGTAAATAAGCACCAGAACCAAAAACTGTTGTGATAATGTAAGGTCCAAGCCAATTAGGTTCAAACTTACCCTTTTGATCTCTATTCTGTTGATTCTTATGATTCACACATAGGACAAGATCTCTCACTTGGAACTCTCTAGGGTGAACCTTTTTGTTAAATGCTTTTGACATACGCTTTTGATAGACCCTCATATGGTCAAATGATGCTTGTCGTTTCTCATCTAGAAGTTCTAACTCTTGAAGTTTCATGGCACGGTAATCTTCATCTGAAACTAGACCTTTGAGAGAAACTCTAAGTGAAGGAATCTCAGCCTCTAAAGGTAACACTGCTTCAGCACCATATGTAAGGGAAAAAGGAGTAGCCCTAATAGGAGTGCAAATACTCGTTCTATAGGCCCACAAAGCTAGATTTATTTGTAAATGCCAATCTCTACCATTCTTATGAACTGTTCTATGCAAGATTTTAAGAATGGTTTTGTTTGATGCTTCTGCTTGACCATTTCCTTGCGGGAAATAAATAGAGGACCAATGTTGTTTTATCTTGAACTTCTTATAGAGTTGCTTAAGGTCCTTATTTTTAAACTGACCTCCATAATTAGTGATAGTCTCAGAAGGCACTCCATATCTACAGATAATATGATTCAAAATAAATAGAGAAACTGCCTTACCCGAGGCAATAGAAAGTGGGACAACTTCTACCCATTTAGTGAAATAATCAGTGGCAGTGATAATAAACTTGTGTCCAGATGATGAGTTGGGATGAATTTGCCCAACAAGATCAAAGGCCCAATGCTGAAACGACCAATGAGAAATAGAAGGAATGAGCTCCCTACTTGGAGTATGTATCAGGTTACCATGTTTTTGACATTTTTCACATGACTTTGCAAAAGCTACTGCATCAATTTGCATTGTGGGCCAATAGTATCCCACCCTAAGCAATCTTCGAGCCATGGAAAGACCAATAGAATGTCCCCCACAAATACCCTCATGGATGTTAACTAACGCTTGATTAGATTCATCCTTTTCTAAGCATCTAAGAAGTGTTCCATCTATACCCTTCCTATACAAATCACCAGAGATAAGGGAATGACGAGAGGCATTTTGGATAAGGTTTCTACGTTCAGATCGATTAAAGGTTTCAGGTATAATTCCATCACGAATGTATGAGTAAATGACACCATAACGAGATGACTAATGACCAACAAGGCTACAAATAACATGACTTTCTTGGGAATCATAGATAGGGTGATGTAGCTCTTCCACTAGGAATTCAAATCTTGATTCATGTTGCTCTAATTGAAGAAGTGAAGCAAGTGTAGCCATAGCATCAACTGCCTTATTTTTTGTTCGAGGGATTTGTTGAAATGAGACGAATGTGAAGTAGAGTCTCAAGGAATCAACCATTTTCTTGTAAGGTACCAATTTATCATTTTTTGTTAAACAATTGTCATTGACTTGGTTGATTATCAGCTGTGAATCTCCATAGATGTGTAACTCTGTAATTCTCCATTCTATGGCCATTTTAAGTCCATTTGTTAAAGCTTCATATTCAACAATATTTTTTGTACATGGAAATAATAGCTTGTAAGATTTAGGAATTGTGTACCCATGAGGAGAAACAAACAACACACCAGCTCCTGAACCACTTTGCATAAAGGACCCATCAAAGAACATCTTCCACGTTCTTCTAGTCATATACATGAGGTGCTCATCTGGGAAATCAACTTGAATAGGTGCATCATCTTGTAGTGGGAAATCAACCAATTGATCTGCTATGGCTTGTCCTTTGATTGCTTTACGCTCAATGTACTCTATGTCAAACTCTGAAAGGATCATCATCCATTTAGCAAGTCTACTTGTGAGGGCAGCCTTACATAGTAAGTACTTGAGTGGATCTATTTTTGCTATGAGGTGTATAGTTTGTGCAAGCATATAATGTCGCAACTTTTGGGAAGCAAACACAATTGCGAGGCGAGCTTTCTCAATACTAGTGTAATTAACCTCATATGAAACAAGAGTACGACTAATGTAATATATTGCTCTTTCTTTCCCATGTTCATCAAGTTGAGCTAATAATGCCCCCAAGGCATATTCTGTTGCTGAAATGTATAGGATAAGTGGTTTCCCTGGGATAGGAGGCATTAAAATAGGAGGATTTGCCAAGTATTTCTTGATCTGGTCCATGCTCTGTTGACATTCATCATTCCATATACATTTGACTTCTTTATGTAAGTTTTTGTTGAAAGGTTGAGCTCTATCTGCCAACTATGAAATAGAAATCCTTATAGATTGAAGATGTCCTTGAAGACTCCTCATTTGACTAATGTTTTTAGGAGGTGGCATATCCACAATTGCTTGAACCTTTTCAAGATCCACCTCTATCCCTTTTATTGAAATAATGAATCCTACTAATTTGCCAGAGGTGACTCCCAATGCACACTTTTTAGGATTTAACCTTAGTTGAAATTGTTCCATACGATCTAGAATGACTTCTAAATCATCTAAATGTGTATCTCTTTTCTTAGACTTGGCCAAGGTGTCATCCACATAATCTTTCATGTTTTTATGCATCATATCATGAAAAATAGTTGTCATAGCTCGTTGATAGGTAGCTCATGCATTTTTTAATCCAAAAGGCATAACATTCCAACAATAGTTACCCCATGCACAATTAAATGCAGTCTTTTCTTGGTCTTCAGGAGCTATCTTAATTTGATTATATCCAGAAAAACCATCCATTAAGGAATAAATCTCATAACCCGCGGTCATATCCACTATCATGTCTATATTAGGAAGTGGAAAATCATCCTTTGGGCATGCTTTATTAACATCTCTAAAATCTGTGCAAACTCAAATGGTTTTGTCATGTTTTGAAATTGGTACAATGTTTGATATCCATTCGGCATAGGCAATAGCTCTTATGAATTTTGCACCAAGAAGTTTCTCTAATTCTGCCTTGACTAAGAGAGCTATGTGAGGATGCATTTTTCTCAATTTTTGCTTAACTGGTTTAACACCTAGAGCTATGGATAAGTGATGCATAATAAGATTAGTGTCCAACCCTGGCATATCTGAATAAGTCCATGCAAAATTAATCTTCTTTTCTTGTAATAATTTAGTATAGGCTTCTTTTTCTTGTGATGACAAAGACTGAGCCAAATGTACCATTTGCGGAACTTCATTCGTACCCAAATTGACTGCTTGTGTTGGTTCAATAAGTACTGAAGATCTATCTTGAAAATAACTAGGAAGAGAATCAAGTACCTCATCTTTAGGTGCCTCAGAGAGGTTTTCACCCTTGGATACGTCCTTTCTTTTTACTTTTTTTGGTTATGACACCGTCACATAGTGGTTTTCGCCATTAGAACTCCTTTTCTTTTTCTTTTCTTTTCTCTTCCCTTTGATGTGCATCCAAATACCTATCCTCAATAAGGAGTGAAGTTGGTCTACTTCCACGTGTGGGATCACCACTCAAAAGGTCAACATTATACTCACTACTTTGATTCTTCTTGTATGGAGCTCTTGTAAAACTCATATCCATAGTTGAATGAGGTGATGCTAAGGGTGTACTCAACTCAATAAGATCACCACTAGGGTCACACAAAACTTCTGGAATACTCTTAGGTGACTGAATAGACACAAGTTTCTTTCCCTTATGTCTTCTATGAGTTTGAACTAAAGGTAATTGTTTAAAGACAACTTGAGGTTGCTTTCCTTGATCTACTTGATATCTTGTTGTAACCGGCATGAAAGAAAAAGGTAGTAAAAGCACTAACTTGTCCAAAAGAGATGTGATAAGATAGAATTTTGCAATAGGCATAAACCAACACTGCCACAGAGGTGCTCACAAATTTGGGTGAATACCCTAGCACATATGGATCAGGAGAATGATTTACCCAAATTATAAATAATTAAAATTGATTTTTTTATGAAAGTGAATGGACAAGAGATTACTAAGACTCTCCAAGTGTAATATCAAAGGATCCAAGTGTATATCTTTCTCAACAAGGACGGTTTCTAACTCACCAACTCCAAATAAGATCTCTTGTGAAATCAATGACTATTAATTCAAGAGGTCAAAACACAATAACCTAAGGTGCAAAAATGCTTCTAACAATGGGGTAAGTAGCCTAATCCAAATAGGACCAACCTAGGGAGACTAGAAATAATGGGATAACAAAGTTATTCGATCATAAAGTCTCAACTCAAGAACTCAGATTTTGTTCATTTTAAATATCCAACTAGATGTATCAATAGATTCTTTATCATGAACCAAACACACAAGATAGCAAACTGGGATTTCAAGAAAACAATCTTCAAACAATGAGCAAGGGGCAAAGCAACCTTGCGCATGAACAAGTATAGTGACTTAGTATTTCTACTCCTTAAAGGTTCTACTTGTGTATGTTCTTGACAATGTTTTAGCAGGCACTTAGAACACAACAACACCTTATCAAGTTGTCTGCAAGGATATACGTGGCTTTCTAAAAGGAGTCCTTGATATACGCAAGGTACGTGAGGCCCAAATTCGTAGATGAGAAGAATCCAAAATCACATAGCTGGGGGGATACGGTAATCCAAATCTCCTCCTTCACTTCTCAAAAGTATAAAGTTCTTTGAAGCTTAGCCAAGAGTGATATCAAACTCAATTCCCAAGAGAGGTGTCTTTGGATTCACCTCCCGATATTTATACTCCGCCGGACACAGGAGTTGAGGTCGTCCCAAGGGGTGATGAAATCCCCAAGCAGGCCTCCTAGAAATAAAAACTAAGTAATTCACTATCAAAAGTATTTAGAGCACTAAAGGTGGAACATTTAACTCTTCAAGTAAATGCAAAGTGAGTCCAAAAGTGGAACATTTAACCCTTTAAGATAATGTGAAGCGAGTCCAAAAGTGGAACATTTAACCCTTCAAGAGATTGTGAAGCGAGTCCAAAAGTGGAACATTTAACCCTTCACACAAACTCAAAGTGAGTCTAAAAGTGGAACATTTAACTCTTCACACCAACTCAAAGTGAGTCCAAAAGTGGAACATTTAACTCTTCACACCAACTCAAAGTGAGTCCACACCTTAGAAAACAAGTGAGTTCCAAAAAACACAAAAGGGTTGCCTAGTGGAGCAATTAATGCATCTTTCCTATAGACCCCTCCCCCTTAATGTGGTGCTGATTTTGCAACCACGGGGCGGAAATGAGGGGTCGGCGGATTAGCGAGTCCAATAACCCAAAATAACAATCTAGAGCAATCACAAGTAATCTAAGACTGCTAATCAATACTACTCACAAATGAAAAAGGGTTGAACAATGGAATATTTAACTTTCCAAGTAAACATAGAGTGAGTCCACAAAGTGGTGCATTCAACTCCCTATGTAAACAAGGAATGAATCCATGCCCTCAATCACTTAATGAGATATTTGATATTGGAACCAAGAATTACTTAAGGTTTAAACACAAGCATTCACTTACACAAACTTGTATGAAAGCAAATCTATGTTCATTCATTTCCCATTAAGAGCATCAATTGAAATGTGTTTTACGAAAGCATGTAAAACACTCAAGCCAAACACATGAAAGGTATAATTTTAATCCCAAATGTAAATGTTTTAGAGATCAAACAAAATACCTGGTAATCATTGCAACACGTCTTTTCTTTGTTGTATCGTTTGTTTACGCTTGAACGGTCGCTCGCAACGAACAAAGCAACAAACAAAACAAGCAAACGCAATATATGCAATATATGTCAACTCATGCAAAACTAGAGTTAGATCTAAAAATTTGATTTTTAAGAGTGATAATAATCAGCAAGTAACCCAAATGAAAGCTCACATCATGCATTGATTCATTGTAAAAATTAAATGCAAGCTATTCATTAAATGCCATTTTTTTTTCAATTAATTTTTGACCTAGTCATAAAGATCGAATTTATATGATATGAACTCGGATCCAAAACTCAAAATACAAAAAAGTGATCCCTATAAAAAATCAGAGAGCTTTCCAAAAATGTTAGAATTTTGAAAAGATCTTTTAATTTGTGCCACAGGGAGTCATTTTGTTAAAATAGACTAGTTTTTGCAAATTGAATTATTGACCCCTAATATGACCTCTAAAATCAAAACACAAAGAACCAACTTTGTTTAAAATTCTGAGATCTTTCCAAAACTGTAAATTTTTGTGAAAAATATGTTAATTTACTCCCAAAAATAAATTTTCATGAAAAATCAATGAAAAATCATAAAATATCGAAAATATTTCAAAAAAATCTAAAAATTGGACCGAAGCTTCTTTGATGCATCAAAACCTTACAAATTTGTTTTTTTAGATCAAAATACCTAGCCGGTTGAAAGATATGATCAAATCTTTCAAATCTAAGGTTTTTTTGAGTCTCAAATTATTGACCCCTGATATGACCTCTAAAATTGAAACACAAAGAACCAAATTTGTTTAAAATTCAGAGAGCTTTCCAAAACTGTAAATTTTTCTAAAAAATATGTTGATTTACTCCCGAAAATATTTTTTCATGAAAAATCAATGAAAAATCATAAAATATCGAAAATATTTCAGAAAAATCTAAAAATTGGACCAAAGCTTCTCTAATGCATCAAAACCTTACAAAAAACTTTTCAGATCAAAATACCTAGCCGATTGAAAGATATAATCAAATTTTTCAAATCTAGGGTTTCTTTGAGTTTCGAATTATTAACCCTTGATACAACCTCTAAAATTGAAACACAAAGAACCAACTTTGTTTAAAATTTAGAGAGCTTTCTGAAACTGTAAATTTTTTCAAAAAATTTGCCAATTTACTCCCGAAAATGATTTTTTTATTAGGAAAAATCATAAAAAATCGAAAATATTTCAAAAAAATCTAAAAATTGGACCGAAGCTTCCCTGATATATTAAAACCTTGCAAATATTTTTTTAGATTAAAATACCTAACTGTTTGAAAGATATGATCAAATCTTTCAAATCTAGAGTTTTTTTTCTTTTCTCTTGAGTCTGCAAACAGATCTGCATAAAATCTAGCAAGCAAAGGTGGGTTGCCCCACGGTGGGTGCCAAAAATGTATGCCTAAAATGTGAGCACACTTCTATGAGTCATTATAGTCAAGATTTCTCAAAAATGAGGTTTCGAATGGCGACTCATAGCTCCCTATTTATGGAGTGTAGGAGTTTGTAATGGAGGCCCTTAGTCTGACCTAGTTTGTGCCTATACAAGTACACCACGAAACAAGAGATTCAATGATATAATATGCATGCAAATGAAAATTAAAAAAAAAAAAAATTTAAATGATAACAATGCAAAACAATGCAAGAAATGAAATCTAATCTATGAAAAGAAATAACAATGCATATCTAATCTATGAAAGCAAGATCTAATCTATCAATGCAAGATCTAAGCTAATATGAAAATCAAAGTATGGATCATGATGATGGAAGCCATGCATGCAAGAGAGAATGAGACAAAGAAGATAGAAGTTCTCCACAAAAGCTTTAATATTCAAAACTCCTTCAAAAAAACACTCTCTAAACTTGTAACATAACAATAGCATAATAATGGGTGTCTCCAAAATGAGGAGAGGACTCTCCCTTATAAAGAAGATTGGACAATCTAGATTGAGAGGAAAAAAATTTAATCAAGGGTGGAGAAATAATGATCCATGTGAATTAAAGATCCACCAATGAGAAAAGTGGAGTGGTTGAGAAGAAAGTGGAGAAAGGATGAAGATAAGTCCCATATTAAGTGTAGATAAAAGATTTATTTAATTTTTTATTTGTTTTAACTCATTTTTCATCAAAAAGAGATTTAAGTGGGATATTTTATTTAATTAAAAAGGAGCAAGTTCTTTTAATTAAATAGGAAATATTTAATCAAATTAAAAGATAAGTTTTTCTTTTAATTAATTAAATATAGATGAATTATTTAATTAAAAGAGAGGTTTTCTTTTAATTAAATGGAGACTTATTTTATTTAATTAAAAGAGAGCAAGTTCTTTTAATTAAATAAGAATTATTTAATTAAATTAAAAGAAAGTTTTTCTCTTAATTAATTAAATGTGGATGAACTATTTAATTAAAAGAGAGGTTTTCTTTTAATTAAACGGGGACTTATTTTATTTAATTAAAAGAGAGCAAGTTCTTTTAATTAAATAAGACTTAGGATAAAATGATCAACCTTAGAAATAAAACAAATTGAATTTGATCAAAGAAATTGATTTGAATTGATTTAATAAAATATTACACACCATTGATTTAAGAAATTTGATAAATTGATAAATTGAATAATGGGGGCCCATAATCTAGGCGACCATTTTAGGGTGCATACACTGTCTACCTGCAACATCATCGAGTAAAGGTATTAAAACTAGAGATGTTGGTTTATCTCCTTCCTCAACAAGTAGGCCATCTAATTTGCAGAGAATAATTGTTGAGACTCATAGAAGTATAGCTGACGGTAGTTAGAGGACTATCTTAAACTCAATTTTTTTTCACAAGAAATGAAGTTCATATCATGGAATATCAGAGGATTAAATAATCCTCACAAACAAGATATTATGAAAAATATGATTAGGGATAAAAAAATTGGATATTGTACTAATTCAAGAAACAAAAATGTTAAAGGATAAAGTAGGTCTCTTGGTTTTTCAGGGAGGCAAGATTATTGGGAACAATTCTGATGGGGCCTCAGGTGCTATGGTGGTATATTGGAATGACAAATGTATTAATGGGCAACTTAACTCTCAGAATAGAAATATGATGAACAATAGATTTACCAACAATATATTTACCAATTCTAAGAATGGCTCTGTATGGGTGCTTACTAATGTTTATGCTTCCAATTCTAAATGGGGTAGAAAGGGACTTTAGGAAGATATCACCACTCAGAGAAAAAGTTTTGTGGAGGAGAATTGGATCATTATGGGAGATTTTAATACTCCTTTGAAAGAAAATAAAAAGATGGGAGGAAGTCAGACTAACTTGGATAAAAAATTGGGTTGAATGGATTTTATTGAAAATCATCTTCTGCATAATATGGATTTGCATGAGATTGATTATACTTGGAGCAATAGAAGAACTGGAAAGGACCTCATTCGTGTCAGGTTGGATAGAGCTCTTATTAGTAGTGATTGGTTTTAAAAATATAAATGCTCTCTTTCTGCTTAGGTTTGTATTGGCTCGGATCACTACCCCATTTTTCTTGTGGTTGATATGTTAACCTTTAAGAAGAATTATCCCTTTAGGTTTGAAAAAATGTGGACTCTCCGTCTAGGATTGGAAAATCTTATTAAGGAATGGTGGAGCATTCGAGTGGAGGATACTACCATGTTCAAAATTGCAAGTAAGTTGAAAAATGTTAAAAATAATATAAAAAGATGGAATAAGGATACTTTTGGGAACATTTTTGAGAATAAAAAAAGGTTCTGGAGGAGCTTGAAGAAATTTAGAACAATATTTAGGTTGATGGATATGGGACTGTTTCTAGGGAAGAAGAGAGTGTGAAGTTGATTGAGATACATGATATTATCACTAAGGAGGAGATGTTCTAGAGGCAGTAATCTAGAAAAGTTTTGTTGAAGGAAGGAGATCGGAATACTAAGTACTTCCACATGACTACTTTGAAGCATAGGATGGCTAATAAAATTTCTAGACTTAATGGCAATAGGGGTACTACGGAGTATGAGGAGATTGTAAAGAGGGAAGCCATGGATTTTTTCAGTAATTTACTACAAGGTGATCCCAATTTGGACAAGGAGAAGCAGAATATGTTTTTGGACTGTATCCCAAATTTTATATCAGAGGATTAGAATAAATTCCTTACTTCTATTTCGTCTAATGAAGAAATTACCAAGGCCATTTTCTCCTTTGATGGAGACAAGGCACCAGGTCCAGATGGGTTTCTTTTCCTATTTTCCCATAAGTATTGGTGTATAATTAGTGATGATGTTTGTAATGGGGTTAAGGAGTTCTTTGGTTCTAGGAAAACTCTCAAAGAATTGAACGATACTTTCCTTGCTTTGATTTCAAAAAAGCTGGGTGTTGATAGTATGGACTAGGTTCGACCAATCAGTCTTTGTAATTTTTTTAATAAAGTTTTATCTAAAGTGCTAACTCTTAGAATTTTGTCTCTTCTCCCTAATTTGATATTCAAGTAGCAGAATAGTTTTGTTCTTGGTAGGCAGATCTTGGATTCAATTATCTCGGTGCATGAAAATATTTATTCTCTCACCTTATCCAAGAAAGAGGGGTCCCCCCTTAAACTTGATCTATCCAAAGCTTATGATAGAGTGGACTAGGCTTTTTTGCAAAGATGGCTCAAAGCTTTTGGTTTTAATAAGAGATTTAGGGAATTGGTCCTTACGTTGGTTTCTTTTGCTACTTTCTTGGTGCTGGTGAATGATTTGCCATCTCCTTTTTTTTTCGGGCTTCTCGTAGTTTGAGGCAAGGGGATCCGCTTTCACCTATCCTCTTCATTCTAATCGCTGAATGCTTGGGAAGGCTTGTGGAAAAAATGGTGTGTGGGGGATTTTGTTGGTCTCAAACCCTCGTCCAAAGAGCTAATTTGTTCTCATCAGCAATTTGTGGATGATTCTATAGTGATGGGAGAAGTTTCAGTTAGAAATGCTAGAAACATAAAGAAGGCTCTGGAGGATTATGGGCAAGCTTTTGGTCAACTTATTAACTGGAACAAAAGTGTGATATATTTCATCAATGTTAATGATATTAGACAGAATAAAATTAAAAGAATAATTGGCTGTGAGATTGGCACCTTACTGGGTTCTTATATGGGATTACCCCTTTATATGGACCTACTTGAGATCTTTTGGAGTTCGCTAATTGATAAAATTCATTCATAGTTAGCAGGGTGGAAAGGTACCTTCCATAGTTAGGTCGGTAAGGTTATTGTCCTCAAATCCATTTTACAGAATGTTTCGCTATATGCCTTGAGTGTTTTTAAGATCCCTAGAAAGTTTGCATTGGCAATTGAAATTTTTTAGAAGCTCTTCTTATGGATGGGTATGGAAAAAAAGAAAAGAATGCCCTTGATTGCTTGGGAGAAAGTTTGCATGCCTTTTAATAAAGGAGGCCTTCACCTTATAAGAGTTACCACTATGAATGATTCTTTGCTTGCCAAGTTGTTATGAAGATGGCATAAAGAGGAAGGTGAATGGCGTGATATTTGGAATGATAAATACAATAGGGAGAATCAAGATCTTAAAACACTTTCTTAACAAGGAGTCTTTGCAAGGGGGTTCAATGATTTGGAAAAATGTTTAAAAAAAAAAAAGATTATTAAGAAAAGGGTTAGATGGAAGGAGGGAAATGAGAGGACTATTCTTTTTTGGGATGATATTTGGATTCTTGATCACCCACTTAGTGCTGATCAAAGGTGAAATGGTTTTATGGAGCAGTGTAAGAATATGTTCAGGATTTTTGTAGAAGACTATTGAGAGGAGAATAATTGGTTCGACTTCAGGATAGTGGATAGAAACCTGAATGATCTTAACAAGATTCTGAATGTTGTCTTTTTAAGCCATGAGGAGGATGCTATGATATGGAAATATAATCCTAATGGCTTTTACATTTGAAGAGCATCATGAGCCTTGTTGGGCTAAAACGTGGTTTAAAGGTATGACTCCCAAAGTTAACATATTTTTTGGATTCTTTTGTAGGAAATTTTTTTGACAACGGATAATTTATTGAAGAGAGGGTTCAACATAGTAAATAGATGTAATCACTGTAAGAATGTTGCTGAATTGGTTAACCATATGACTATTCATTGTTCTTATACTAGAAGGTTATGGGAAAGGGTCTATGGTTTGCTAAATATTATTTGGGTTTTCCTTGCTACAATTCAAGATTTTTTTAGTGGTTGGAAGTCACCCTCTACTAACACCTTGGTTATGAGATTGTGGGATTTTATTCTCCCATTTCTTTGCTGGGGTGTTTGGAAGGAACATAATGATAGGGTGTTTAGGGGTGTTGAATCTAAGATCAGTTATTTTGTAAGATTAAGAATATGGTGATTGTGAATATCAAATCCAGTGCAAAAGGACAATAACCTTAGAATGATTGGAAAGAATAAGTGCTTCAGAATTGGAATTTAAATGGTATCAATTTGGTGCAAATTGGTCCTAACCTTAGGGATCTAGCTAGATGGGATTGCCCCACAATGGACTGATATAAGATAAACTTTGATGGGGCCTCTAAGGGAAACCCAAGAATTGTTGGCTATGGTATCATCATCAGGAATTCGAATGGGGATAAAGTGGGTGGAATGGCCATTCCTATTGGAGTTCAAACTAACCATGTGGCAGAAGCTAGTGCAACCCTCTATGGTCTTAACTATGCAAAAAGTTTGAATTTGAATATGGCTTGAGGGGGACTCCCTTAATATAATTCATTATCTCAATAAAGTTACCAAGTCTTCTTGGACTATTAATAATATTATAGGTAAGGCCATAGATCTTATCAAATCTTTTGAAATTTGTGTTGTCACTCATAATTATAGAGAAACGAATTAAGTTGATGACTGGGTGGCTAAAGTGGCATGCAAGAGTGATGAAAAGTTAATGTGGAACCACAATGATATCATACCTATTGAGGGGTGTTTACTGATCGAACATGACAAAGCTAAAAGTAAGAAAAAGTGTTTCATTAATGATGAATATGCTAGGAAGGAGTAATTATTAAATGGGCAGAATTGGGAAGCGATGAGCTATTATGAGAAGGACAGTGTATTACCAATCAATACCACATGGATTGTGGGTCTTTTTTCCCACAAATTTCCTTGGCTACAATATTGACTACAATTTTCTATTGTAAAGGGTTTTTTCTGAGAAGAGAGAAAATTCGTCTTGGAGACAAGAAGATGGGAGGAAAGTGAAAAATAATTGAACTGAAAAGTTGCAAAGAGTGGAGGAAGAAGAAGGAAATTTGGGAAATACTGGAGCAAGGGAACTTTACTGGTTTTATGGAAAAATTAAAAGGAAGCAACCCTGCCATTACTCGACATTTCATAGAGACTTGGAAAGATGAGAGTGTTTTGGTGGGAAATCAAAGGATGGAGGTGTTTGAAGACATCATAGCTGAAGCTACAGGGTTGGAATTGGAGGGTATTAATTTCTACTATGATAGGAAGCTCTTAGATCAAGCGGTTGATGAGTTTGCGAATTTAACTAAAGAACGCAACATACTGGTGAAAATAGGTAATTCCTACTTTAGCCCAGCTTCCATTCCGTGCCCTTGGAGATTTTTTATATTTGTGTTTATTATCTTACTTAAGATGGGCGCTTCACTAAGATTTATGGTCACCATTTCATGTTAGTCAATCATTTTAGGCATGGAAATTGGATAAATTTTCCTTTTTACCTCATACAATCTCTAGATAATTCTATTCTTGCCTTTCAAAATGATCCTTAGAGGGGTTAATGGTTTTAATAATGAACCTTTTGAAGTCAATAAAGGTGGATAGGCCTAGGAAAAGTAAGAAATCGCTTGATTATGAGACTAAGGGCAGTGATTTTGAGGAGGATTTTGATAAGGATACCGAGGATGAGGTGGATGATGTTGATTTAAAGAAGAACATGAAAGGGGATTTGGGAAGCTCTTCAAGGAAGAAAAGGAAGGAAAAGGAGAGTGAGTTGGATCAAGATAGTGATTACGAGGAGGAGTAGAGAAAGGGGTTTCAAAAGAGAGGAACCACAGGGAAGGTTGTAGGAAATAGTGGAAAGAATGCAGAGAGGGTTTCTATCCCCTCTGATGATGAACCTTTAATTAAGAGGATGGAAAGAAAAAGGAAAAAAAGGTGTTTTCTCAGGATGAGGGTGATGAAAATGATCTCAAGGAGGTGGACCTGGATGGAAACAAACAGGGGAAGCAAGAGGTGAGGGTGATGAAAATGATCTCAAGGAGGTGGACCTGGATGAAAACAAACAAGGGAAGCAAGAGGACTACTTTGAACATAACAGGGAAGAGGATGAATAGGGGTTCCTAAAGGGAATCATAGGTAACCCAGGGTCAATTATGAAGGATATTGGTAACTATTGACCATTTTTTCCCTCATTCAGCCCATCATTGATAACCAATCTGAGAGATCTTCAGTGGGCTGGTTTTCTGTCAGGTTAACATCTCGTGTTAATTCAAGTTCTTCATTTGTCAAGCTAGTTCAATTCCTTCATGTGCCGAGCTAGTCCAGTCCCTTCATTGGCTGAGTTGGCCCATTTTTCTTCATGTGCCAAGTTGCGGGTTAACACACAATTTTTTTGTTGGGGTTAACATTCAGCGTTAATCATTTTTTGCTATTTTGAGAAGTGACTTTTCTTGCTTTCGCAAAATCACAAAATTGTATGTTGCCTCTTCAACCACGTATTGGTAAATGTGCCAAAAAATGAATGCCAAGTGATGGGCCAATTCATTTAGTGCATTTTAACCATTGTCAGATTAAGGATCATCTATGGTTGTCACTATGTCGCTATGC
Organism: Cupressus sempervirens; assembly: GCA_028749045.1. Taxonomy (NCBI): domain Eukaryota; kingdom Viridiplantae; phylum Streptophyta; class Pinopsida; order Cupressales; family Cupressaceae; genus Cupressus; species Cupressus sempervirens. Next base: position 389,061,658 of record CM053784.1, on the reverse strand, counting down.
AAACTTGCAAGGTAGTTATTTCATGCAACATAGTGAGCACTTGCCGAGTTGGCTCTTTTTCCTTCATGTGCCGAGTTGCGGGTTAACACGCATTTTCACATTGGGTTAACATTTTGTGTTAACCATAATCATTACTATCTCTTCAATGGAACGTTCAAGAAATGTGCCAACCAACTATGCATGCCATGTGGTAGATCCTTCTTATGTTGGGTTGCTTTTAATCGGACGGTGGTCATATTTTCACATTGCTTCTTTTTGCTCTTACAAAGATACAATGGCCATTAGATCTTGGGGCTTCTTTGGATATTTATGAGTGCATCTCAGTTGTCCATGGCTCTAAAGGAAGATTTTGATCTATGGTTGTGTTTTATTCATTAGTTGGGTGTATTTTTGCAGCATTTGGGCCGTCAATATTCAAATAGAGATTTACATCAACGGTTCATACATTTTTTGGACAGATTAGATCTTTTCCACACAATCATTCTATAATTTTTGTGGCGCATTAACTTGTATGCTATCCCATCCCGCATTTTTTTGACAGGGGTGCAGATTTATTTGTTGCGACTATGGCAAGTTGCAAGGATCATTTCTTCAAGGCAAACCGACATTTTGGGGCTTGTTCCATGGCGTTAATGTATCTCCATGCCTCTTTATTACATTTAATGATCAAATCTTTTGGATTTGATCCCTTACGGCTAGATACATTGATTTTTGGTTTCCTCCTGTTATTGTTACATCTGGAGTTGTTCCATGATCATATTTTCTTTCGAATTTGCAATAACTGCTAGGTGTAGTGGTTGAGTTTGGTTTAGGGAAAAAAATATCTTAGTTATGCCTAAGCTGTAAAGGCAAATTTTGTAAATTTTGTAAGGGTTAGACCTCTGTTTCTATGGCATTGCTCTGGCTTGTTGTTGTAAATCCCCTTTGCCTCTGAATTGTATGGAATTCTACCTTATCTCCTCCAACCATTGATGTGTAGTGCAAGACCTATTTGCCTCTCATTGGTGTATTGTGGATATCTGCAATTTTGCATGACTGTATCTCTTTTTTCCCTATGAATGATGTATAAATGAATCTCATTTTTCTTGCATCATTTTTTTTGGTTTTTTGATCTGCATGTGATTGTTAGATTAAAACAAGTCTGGATGTGTATATCTTTGGGTGTCATGATGGTTCAAAAGCGCATATATGGGTAGAGATTGGTTTGAACACTCTATTTTGGTGCATCACCTCCTTAGAATAGATTAGGTAGATTCTGTTTCTTGCATCTCCTTCTCCATTTTCCTCTCAAGAGTAGTTAGGTGTATCCTAATAGTAAAGGAAGCCGACTTTCTTCGGAGACTCAACCTCACAGTTCAATTCCCACAGATTGGAGGTTGTTTCCATGTTTCACAAGGTTTTCCTTAGGTAAAAAATTTGGACAAGTGTGCAAACTTTTGTGACAACAATTTTTGGCACACTCGGTGGGACAATATTTAGAAAATTTCAAGTCTGCTAGTGTCAAAAGGAAGATTTCAAGATTAATGCTGAGAAGATAGTTCTACTCTCAGTATTGCAGGCCTTCAAGAGGCTCATCCCACAAAGCACTTGGCGAGTCTACACCCTTCACATTTGGTTCAGATTGAGTTGCACTGATTCATGCCCAAAGTTGAAACAAGGGCATCTTCTAGAGGTAAATTTCAGTACCAAGAGCTTTCATTTTCAAATCCTAGAAGAAGAAAGACTAGAGTATCTTTATCACCAGTTAGGAGTATAGCAATAACAAATACACCTGCAAGATCCATCTCTACTCCTCCTATTGTTAGATCTTAGCTTAGGTTGCCATCTGCTCATATAAATAGAACATTATTCCATATGGCACAACCTAGAGCTCATGCTTTTGCCACCTTTAATGGTGGAGGTTCTCTCTTATTGGCTTAAAGACATGATATACCCATATCATCCCTCAAAAGTATACCTAAATTTACTAGTGAAACTTACATTTCTCCCTTAGAACACATCCAAGAAGTTTCAAATGTCTGCAATATACATGGTATTACAAAAGATGATGTTGCTGTTAGGCTTCTAGCTTCATCCTTAAAAGGGAAGGCCTTGCAATGGTTTAGAGGCTTAGCTCATAACTTTATTACTAATTGGGATGGGTTGGGATCCGGATGATGCAATCACTTTGAAGATAAGAGTGATCACCTATCACTCTTGGAGTAGTTAACAACTATCAAGAGAGCCCCCCATGAATATATGACTAATTTCAATTATACATTCTAGAAGACATGGGATAGAATACCCACTATAGCTAAGCCTTCTCCTGGTAATGTTTTTTGTATTACCTCAAAGCCTTTAATAGTGATATTGCTACCACTCTACAATCCATGGGAGGACACACCTTACCTAACGCCTATGAAATTGCCATCAGGACAAAGAATATATTGGCTCCAAGGCCTCCTATGCCTTTCTTCCCAGATATTCCTAATCATAGACCTCCAATAGCCCTTATCCCTACTACATCTACATGTCAACCTCTTACTATAGCTCCAATAGCTTCTGCATCTTCCAATGAGGTAGATAAGATTGAGGTCATGATGCAAAAAATAGATAAGAAGTTGCAAGATCAAAGTTCTAATCTAGAAAAGAAGCTGGAGCACAATCTCTCAGCGGTCCAAAAAATGGGTAACAAGATGGTGGCTATGGAAAGGCAGCAAGCTCAAAATTTTAGGCCTCCCCAACCTTCTTCTCAAAACCTTACTTATAATAGGCCTAGTAACAATACCGCTGCAACAAATACAAACCCAAATCCAGTGAGAGCATTGGTTTCCCAAAATAATTTTGCTAAAGAGCAGGACTTTTGTCCCTCTTGTAGATATTCATGTAGTTGTTGCATGTGCCAAAAGGCAGAATCATTCCTAGCATTGACCACACAAGATCCATATGCTGGACATCAATATAATGATCCTTAGTCTACTAATGTTTCCCATTTGTAGTAACCAGGGGATTGTTCTTTTATGAATTATCAAGTGGAGGAACATTGTAATGTAAACCAGGATTCCATTGCTCACAATACTAGGAGCAAGAGAAGAGCCATTGAAGATGCTATACCTTCCCCCCCTAATCAGGCCTCAACTTCAAACACGATACCTCACATATAAGCAGTAAATGATCAATCAAATACCTTTCAACAGCAAAGGCAAAATAATAACAGAAAAGATGTGAGTGATCCTCAGGTTGTTCCATCTCAACCTCCTACAAATGTAGCTCCCAAATTTTCTAATAGAGCATATAATGCATCATTCAATTTGGTACATCAAATGAAGAAGACAAATGTAAATATTTATATGTGGGATGCTGTTGCTACTATACCCATGCAAAACAGGTTATTGCAACAAGAATTGGAGAGCATTGAACTAAAGGATCAGCCATCAAGAGAAGAAAGTACCACAAGTCTAATATAACCATCAAGGGAGGTAGAAACAAGTAAAAAGGTTAGACCTCCTCCATTTTATGTTTCTCTAATTAAAGGGGATACACTAGTCCACAATTGCATGATTGATTCAGGGGCTAGCAGTTCAGTGATGCCCAAGTCTGTTGCATGATATGGAACTAAGGCTTCAATAAGAGCAGAGCCTTTAGCCCTCCATCACACTGAGTGCTATACCCCTAGCCCCATAAATATGAATTGCACCATCTATGAGGAAGAAGAAAGAGACATAGTAAGTGAGCCTCCTACTTTTCTAGTAGAGATACCTAATTTTCTCTTAGATGAATGGGCTAATGCATACTAGTTTGATCCTATATCAGAAACTCTTGAGACAGGCCTTGGCATATATTGTATATCAAAGAAGGATGTTCTTGTCCCTAACCTTATAAAACCAAAGAAGATATGAGTGGGATATGGAGCATGTACTTTGATAGATCAAGAAATAAAAATGGATTAGGGGCCAATGTGATGTTGATTTCTCCTGCACAAGAAAGGTACTACTTCCCCTTTAGGCTCCAATTCAGTTGTACTAACAATGTGGCCGAGTATGAATCCTTGATTCAGGGTCTCCTACTTGCTCAAAGAAGAGGAATTCAAACCTTAAGTGTTTATGGAGATAGTAAGTTGGTGGTTAATTAGGTGAGAAATCAAAATATCACCAATAATGGTTTGCTCAAGTCTTATAAACATAGAGTATGGGATTTGCTTGAAAGTTTCAATGCATTTAATATTCAAAGAATCCCTAGAAAAGAAAATAGATATGCTAATAGACTTGTAGTAGTGGGTGCATCTTATGATGTGCCAAGGATCCTTAAAGCTGAAAAGAAGCAACAGATTAAGGTGGTAATTAGGCCTACTATCCCTGACAACAACACAAATTGGCAAGCATTTGAATTTGATGAACAAATTGTAAGCTTCTTGTAGAATGAAGCAGAGTTTTTAGATAGAAACCAGTCAAGACTACAGGATTAGTATGGTGATCATATCATTAATCTTAGTTCCAACAAGTTGCCTAAGGGTCTTATTACCTTAGAGAGTGCCTTCAATCCTGATGACCAAGCAAGAGATAGACGCATGAACCTTGCTACAAGTAGAGATGATCATACACCAGTCACAGTTGCTGATGGAAAATCCTTAAACATGGGAAAGGTATGTTCTGAAATTGAGAAAGAAGGTTTTATTCATCTATGTCAAGAATTTAATGATGTATTTGCTTGGACATATGATGATTTGAAAGGTTTTGACCCAAGTTTGTTTCAACATACCATAGATTTAATTGATAATGTCAAATCAGTAAGACAAAGATAGAGGCTAGTGAATCCTAAAATTGAACCCTTAATGAGAAAAGAGCTATCCAAATTGATTGAGGCCAATATAATTTTCCCTGTCAAACACTCATCACGGGTAGCAAACCTTGTCTCTGTTAGGAAGAAAAAAGGAAGAAATTAGATTGTGTGTGGACTTTAGGGACTTTAACCAAGCTTCCCTTAAGGATCATCATCCCCTCCCTTCCATGGAACAAATACTATCTAAGGTTAGTGGTTCTCAGAGGTTCTAATTTCTTGATGGATTCTTTGGTTATAACCAACTACTGGTTAAAGAGGCTGATAGATACAAGACTGCATTCACCACAAAGTGGGGCACCTATGCTTATAATGCCCTTTGGATTGACTAATGTGGGTGCCACTTTTCAGAAAGCAATGGAGATGGCCTTCAAGAATATGATTGAAAAATTTGTATTGGTCTATCTTGATAATATTATAGTGTATTCTAGGAGCATGATAGATCATTTTGGCCATCTTAGTGAGGTGTTTATAAAATGTAGAGAGTTTGGTGTGTCCTTAAATCCAAGCAAGTGTATGTTTGCCACTAATAAAGGAAAATTGTTAGGACACATTGTATCTAAAGATGGTTTGACCATTGATCTAGATAGAACAAAGGAAATACTTGCTCTCTCTCTTCCTAAACATAAGAAAGGGCTACAAAGTTTTTTCGGTAGAATAAATTTTGTGAAAAGATTTATTCCTAATCTTGCTACCATGGTGAAACCCCTTACAGCTATACTCAAGAAGAATATGGTCTTCGCATGGACCAAAGAAGGGAAAGCAAGTTTTAAAGAGATCAAGGCAGCCATAGCCTCAACCCCCACTCTCATTAATCCAAATTTGAAAAGGATTTCATTCTTTATACCTTGGGTGGCGAGTCAAGCATTTATGCTATCTTGACTCAAGCAAATGATAAAGATGAAGAACAACCCATAGCCTTCTTTAATGAAGGGCTTAAAGAGTATGAAGACAAATACAACTATGTGGAGAAGCAAGCCCTTATAGTTATAAGAGCTTTGAAGAAGTTCAGACACCTTCTGTCACACAACAAGATCCATTTGCTAGTACCTCATGCAAGTGTGAAGGACTTTCTATTGAGCAAAGACATTAGTGAGAAGAGAGCTGGATGGGTAACTAAGGTGATGGAATATGATGTTGACATGTAGATCACCAAGTTGGTAAGAGGGAAAGGATTGTGCAAAAAAAAATCTCATCTCAGGAATCAGATGAGGAAGTTGCTATGATACTAACAAAACAACAAGAGGCAAGAAATGATAACCCAAGGAGTTGGATGGATGATATGATGACTTTCTTGTCAAGCTACAAATATCCTCAAGGATTGGATAGAACTAAAAGAATAACATACAGGTTGCAGTCAATTCCTTATGCCATAGTTGATGGTATCCTTTTTAGGAGGGATTTCAATGGGACTCTATTAAGATGCATTGATATAAACCAAGTTGAAAGAATAATCAAAGAGCTCCATGATGGTCCTGATGGTGGCCATTTTTTAGCAAGAACAACTGCCATGGAGATAATGAGAACTAGTTACTACTGCCATCGTTATTCCATGATTGTCATAGACAAGTGAGAAGGTGTGAAAATAGTGCTTTCTTTTCTGCTAAACAAAAACTTGAAGCTTTTCCTCTCCATCCTATTCAAGCTAATCAACCCTTTGTTCAATGGGGATTAGGTTTCATAGGCTCCATCAATCCTTCTTCTAGCTCTAGTCATAAATGGATTCTAGCTACTTTAGATTACTTCACCAGATGGGTAGATGCAATTGCATTGAAGGATGCCACAAAATATTTAGTTGTTGAATTTCTTGATGGTATTCTAACTAGGTTTGGTGACCCTTCAACCATTATTTCAAATAATGCAAAATCTTTTGTTGGAGCTCAGATTTGTGCATGGGCAGTTGATCATAATATCTACTTGAGCACATCCTCCAACTACTATCCTCAGGGAAATGGATTAGCTGAGTCATCCAAAAAAAATCTAATCAGGATTATGAAAAGGATTACAGAAAATAACCAGAGGTATTGGCATCCGAAGTTAAAAACAACATTGTGGGTTGAGAGAATATCACCTAAGAGAGCCATTGGAAATTCCCCTTTTACATTGGTATATGGCAGAGAAGCTAGGCTTCCTATTTCATTGGAATTTCCTGCTCTTGAACTAGCCCATCAATTGGAATTGATTGAAGATGATGCTATGTCTATAAGAATAGCAAAACTGATGGAGTTAGAAGAGAAAAGAAATCAGGCCATGCAGACCTTGGGAGCACTGCTGTCACAAAAGTTTGCACCCATGTGCAAAGTTTTTACCTAAGGAAAACCTTGTGAAACATGGAAACAATCTCCAAGCCGTGGGACTTGAACTGTGAGGTTGAGTCTCTAGAGAAGGCTGGCTTCCTTTACTATCAGGGTGCACCTAACTATTCTTGGAGACGAAAATGGAGAAGGAATGCATGAAAAAAAATCTACCTACTCTAACCTAAGGGGGTGATGCACCAAAATAGAGTGTTCAAACCAATCTCTGCCCATACATGCACTATTGAACCATCATGACACTAAAAGATATACACATTTAGACTTGCTTTAATCTAACAATCACATGCAGATCAGAAAACCCAAATGAATGACACAAGGAAAGAGAGGATTCACTTATATACCATTCATAGGCCAAAAGAGATACAGTCATGCAAGATTGTAGATATCCACAATACACCAATGAAAGGAAAATACTTCTTGCACTTTACATCAATGGCTGGAGGAGATAAAGTAGAATATTATATAGTTCAGAGGCAAAGGGAATTTACACTGAAGTTGCAGAGCAATATCAGAGAAGTCAGAGAAGAGTCAACCTTTACAAAATCTACAAAATTTACCTTTATAGCTCAAGCATAACTGAGATATTTTCTAACTAAAGTTACTCTACAACCACTACCATTAAGTCTTACAGAGAATAATCATGCATATTTAGGGAAAATCCAACCTTGGCACAGACTTAGATACCATAAAATATGATCTCTTGTTGAAACAGGGGTCTGAGAAGATAGTAAACGGTGCCATTAAACCATTCTGACCAAGTAGATGGGTAGGATCAGAGGTGGTGGAGTGCAACATTCACTCAGGAGTGGTTGGAATTGATCATGAGGATCAAATCGTGCAAAAAAACTCAATCCCCTCCGTTCCTAGCTTGTGAATCAACAAAGTTAGCAAGTCAACTAAGCTCTACCACCAGGATGAGCCACGTGGACCAATAATCTTTCATTTTTCTGCCACCTCGCACTCTCCACACGGTTGACCACATCTAACTAACTAACCACGCCACCTCCTCAAAACCCTAACTATGATGTTACATAACCGCTAGCCCAACTGTTAATACTTTAGTCAAGCCTGCAAGGACACGTGTCCTTTAGGTGCTTACCCACATTGTTTAAACTCCTCACATCTTCACAATGCGAGAAAGCACTGATCGTTGATCTCTGCAAGATCAATGATAGTGAAAGATCCTTATAATACTGCACTTGCCCCTCAAATTTTTTAGGCCCACGAACCATTCAACACCCAACTTAGCATGACCTGGCACCACCTGGTACCACCTTGGCATCACCCTACGGCCCATGAAACCAACTCGACCCCACAAGGACACCTAGTAGCAAGGTGCTTGTCCACATTGCTTAATTTCCTTGCAACTTTATAATGCGGGCATGCACCAATCATTGATCTTGGGAGATTTGATGGTGTACATAACCCGTACCTTTTGAACCTTTGTGAATATCCACTGTGACGACATATGGACATGTGTCACCAGGGTGCTTGCTCGCATTGTCAGAAAGTCTGACAAAAGATAGAATGCGGGAAAGCGAGCGCCAATCAAACTGCCAGCTCACCCTGCTACCTTGTCTACCCTGTCTGCAACGGCTCAAAAAAGACGAACCCACCTTCCACGCAGCTGAAAAGCACTTCTCCGCATTGTCAGGAAATTTGACAAAACTCAGAATGCGGGAAAGCGAGCGCCAATAGAATTACTAGCTTAGCTAGTAACTCTCCCCTCTGCAGCCCACAAGAACAACAAAGGCCCACTGATCCACGTGTCGCAAAGGGGCTTCCCCACATTATGTAAAGGTAGTGCATTTGGAGAATGCGAGAAAGCACCCACCATGGATCTATGCAAGATCTGACAACGCGAAAAGTTGCGGGCAAGTCGAAACAAATTTAGGAAATAAAGAAATACCATAAATTTTTATCGTTTTATTTTTTGATATTTCCATGGCATTAAAATAATATAAAAGTGGGGGAGAGACCGTTGGGTGGGCTTGCATTTGAATTTGAATTTTGGCGAGGGGCAAAAATAGGCAAAATTTTGGCAACTTAGAGGGGACGCAAGCTAGCTATGCGTATGACCAGTGACCTTATGCATCCATTGGTTATAGAGTTTTTTTAAAAAAAATGTGGATCTCGTGCATCATGAAACCCTAACCCTACCTCTGTGAGAACAAAAACTTGGAAAACCTGCCCTCTGCAATTGAAATCAGAGACCAAAAACCTTCTGCAAAACACATGTGCTCGTGCACTTCTTAGAAAGCTAGAAAACAACAGGAAGGAAACTAAGCTACCTATGTACATGAAACCTCAACCCCTGTCAAAAACATGGTTTGAGATAGATCCCATTGACTAGGATAGGCAAAAATTCACCACCAGGCTTGCTTAATTGAAAAGCATTAGCCTGCTTGCAACTAACAATCACATAGGGACCACTCCATAGTGCATCAAATTTTGAGTGCCTCCCTGGCTTTGCTCTGTCTGTATTCCATTTCAAAACTAAATCACCCTCTTTGAAGGTTCTGACCCTAGCCTTCTTGTCAAAGATCCTTTTCACCTGCTGCTGATGTATTTTTAGGATTTGCATGGCCTGGCTTCTTTTTTCTTCCAGCTCCATCAACTCTACCATTCTTACTATCATGGCATCATCTTTAATTAGCTCCAGCTGATGAGCTAGTTCTAGGGATGGGAATTTTAATAAAATTGAAAGCCTTGCTTCTTTGCCATTTACCAACATAAATGGTGAATTCCCTATTGACCTCTTAGGTGTTATTCTATTAGCCCACAGTGCAGTCCTCAACTTTCGATGCCAACACCTCTAGTTATCCTCTATAGTTTTTTTCATAATTCTAATAAGGTTTTTGTTGGATGACTCAGCTAGACCATTTCCCTTAAGATAGTAGTTTGAGGATGTGCTCAAGTAGATATTATGGTCAACTACCCATGCACAAATCTGAGCTCCTACAAAACATTTTGCATTATCTGAAATAATGGTTGAAGGGGAACCAAACCTAGTCACAATTCCGTCAAGGAACTCAACAACTGAAGATTCTGTGGCATCCTTCAATGCAACTACCTCTTTCCATCTGGTAAAGTAATATGTAGTAGCTAAAATCCATTTGTGACCATAACTAGAAGGAGGATTGATAGGGCTTGTGAAATCCAATCCCCATTGAGCAAAAGGCTGATGCACCTGAATGGGATGAAGAGGAAGATCTGCAAGCTTTTGCTTACCAGAAAAGAAAGCACATTTTTCCAACTTCCTCACATACCTATGAAAATCATAGAACATGGATGGCTAGTACTAACCAGCCCTCATGATCTTCATTGCAGTTTTCCTTGCTGAGAAGTGACCACCATCAGGACCATCATGAAGCTCTTTGATCATTCTTTAAGCTTGGTCCATGTTAATGCATCTTAATAGGGCTCCATTAAAATCTTTCCTGAAAAGGATACCATCAACTATGGCATAAGGAATTGACTATAATCTATACTGTATCCTTTTAGTTCTATCTAATCCTTGAGGATATCCATTGCCTAATAAGAAATTCTTCATATCATCCATCCAATTCCTTGGCTCATCATTTCTTATCTCTTGTTATTTTGTTAGTATGATAGAAACTTCCTCATCTGATTCTTGAGATGATATCATCTATTTGTACAACCCCTTCCCTCTTACCAGCTTGGTGATCTAGATGTCAACATCATATTCCATTACTTTAGTAATCCAACCAGCTCTCTTTTCACTAATATCTTTACTCATAAGGAAATCCTTCACACTGGCATGGGGTACTAGCAAATGAATTTTATTATGAGACAAGAGGTGTCTAAATTTATTTAAAGCTTTGATGACTGGAAGGGCTTTCTTTTCTACATATTTGTATTTGTCTTCATACTCTTTAAGCCCTTCACTAAAGAAGGCTATGGGGTGCTCTTCATCTTTATCATTTGTTTGAGTTAAGACAGCAGAAATGCTTGACTCACCACCTAGGGTATAAAGGATGAAATCCTTTTCAAAATTTGGATTAATGAGAGTAGGGCTTGAGGCTATGGCTACCTTAATCTCTTCAAAAATTTCCTTCCCTTCCTTGGTCCATGCAAAGACCATAATTTTCTTGAGCATAGCTGTAAGGGGTTTTACCATGGTAGCAAGATTAGGGATAAATCTTCTCACAAAATTTATTCTACCAAGGAAACTTTGCAACCCTTTCTTATGTTTAGGAAGAGGGAGAGCAAGTATTGCTTTTGTTCTTTCTGGATCAATGGTTAAACCATCCTTAGATACAATGTGTCATAATAATTTTCCTTGACTGGTAGGAAAGACACAGTTGCTTGGGTTAAGGGATACCCCAAACTCTCTACACCTTGAGAACACCTATCTCAAATGATCAAAATGATCTTCTACATTCTTTGAATACACTGTGATATCATCAAGGTAAACTAATACAAAATTTTCAATCATGTTTTTGAAGGCCATCTCCATTGCCTTTTGAAATGTAGCACCTACATTGGTTAGCCCAAATGGCATCTTACAATAAGCATAGGTACCCCATTTGGTAGTAAATGCAGTCTTGTACCTATCAGACTCTTTGACCAACACTTGATTGTAGCCAAAAACTCCATCAAGAAATGAAAACCTCTTTGAACCATTGACCTTAGATAAAATCTACTCCATGGAAGGGAGATGATGGTGATATTTAAGGGAAGCTTGGTTAAGGTCCCTAAAGTCCATACATAATCTAATTTCTCCATTCTTCTTCCTAATAGGGACAAGGTTTGCTACCCATGATGAGTGCTTGATGGGGAAAATTATATTGGCCTCAATCAACTTGGATAGCTCCTTTCCCATTAAGGGTTCAATTTTAGGATTCACTGGCCTCTGTTTTTGTCTTACTGGTTTGACATTATCAATTAAATCTATGGTATGCTGAAACAACCTTGGGTCAAAACCCTTTAAATCATCATATGTCCAGGAAAATACATCATTAAATTCTTCACATAGATGAATAAAAATCTCTTGCTCAGTATCAGAACATACCTTCCCCATGTTTAAGGATTTTCCATTAGCAATTGTGATTGGGGTGTGATCCTCTTCATCAGAAGTTAGGTTCATGATTCTACCTCTCACTTGGTCATCAGGATTAATAACTCTCTCTAAGGTAATGAGACCCTTAGGCAATTTTTTGGAACTGAGATTAATGATTTGATCACCATACTGATCCTACAGTCTTGACTGGTTTCTATCTGAAAATTCTACTTCATTATGCAAGAAGCTTATAATTTGTTCATCAGATTCAAACAATTGCCAATGGATGTTATTGTCAGGGATGGCAGGCCTTACTACCATCCTAATTTGTTGCTTCTTCTTCTCCTCAAGATTCCCCGACACATCATGAGATGCACCTATTGCTGCAAGCCTATCAACGTATCTATTTTCTTTCCTAGGGATGCTTTGAATATTAAATGCATTGAAACCCTCAAGTAGATCCCATACCCTATGTTTATAAGACTTGAGCAAACTGTTCTTGGTGATATGCTGATTTCTCACTTGATTAACCACCAAATCACTATCTCCATATACACTTAAGGCTTGAATTCCTCTTTTCTAAGCAAGTAGGAGACCCTGAATCAAGGATTCATACTCGGCCACATTAGTAGTGCAACTGAACTGGAGCCTAAAGGAGAAGTAGTACCTTACTTGTGCAGGAGAAACCAACATCACACCAGCACCTGATCCATTCTTATTCCTTGATCCATCAAAGTACATACTCCATATCCCACTCACATATTCTTTAGTCTCCACAAGATTGGGAACTAGAGCATCCTTCTCTACTATACAATATGTACTGAGGCCTGTCTCAAGGGTTTCTAACATAGGATCAAATTAATGTGCATCAGCCCATTCATCTAAGAGAAAGTCAGGTATCTCTGCTAGGGAAGTGGTGGGCTCATTCACTATGTCATTCTCATCCATTTCTAGGATAGTGCAATTCATGTTGATGAGATTAGGGTTGTAGGGTTCAGTATGATGGAGGGCTTGAGGCTCTTCTTTGATTGAAGCTTTGGTCCCATACCTCATCCTAAAAGACATATATGACCAATCAGAAGATATGTAACCATCTATTTGGGCAGTGAAGTCTCTTGACAGACAGATGAAAAAATGTGGCTTGACTTCAACAAAAGATATATCTTGAGTTACAGTACAAACAGGGCATGCATGTAGGGCCATTTCCACATTCCTAAGGATCCCTATAGTCTTGACAGTACTACCATCCAACTGTAATACATCCTTAACAATGAGCTCATATTTTATTTCCAAAGCATCAGCAACACACCTAGGCATCACTGAACTACTAGCCCCTGAATCAATCATGCAATTATGGACTAGTTTACCCCCTATAATTAGAGAAACATAAAATGGAGGAGGTCTAACCTTTTTACTTGTTTCTTCCTCCCTTGATGCTTGTACTAGGCTTGTGGCACTTTCCATGTTGGGTGGCTGACCCTTTGGTTCAATATTCTCTAATTCTTGCTGCAACAACCTCTTTTGCATGGGTATAGTAGCAATAGCATCCCACATGGAAATATTCACATTTTTCTTCTTCATTTGTTCTACCACACTAAATGGTGTAGTAGGTAGTTTGGTAGAAACCTTGGGAGCTGCATTTGTAGGAGGTTGAGGTGGAACAACCTGAGGATCACTTACATCCTTTCTGCCATTATTTCGCTTTTGCTGCTGAAGGGTATATGATTGATCATTTACTGCTTGCTCATGAGGTATTGCATTTGAAGTTGAGGCATGATTGAGAGGAGAAGGGGTAGCATCTTCAATAGCTCTTCTTTTGCTCCTAATGTTGTGAGCAATGGAATCCTAGTTTACATTACAATGTTCCTCCACCTGATGATTCATAAAGGAGCAATCACCTTGTCCTTGCATATATGAGGCATCTTCAAATTGGTCCTCCTTGTATAATTGTCCTACTGTAGGCTCTTGGATGGTCAAGATTAAGCCTTTTGACACATGCAATGGGCATGAGAGTAGTTACAGGAGGGACAAAAATCCTGATCTTGGGCCATGTTGTTTCGAGGAACTATGGCCCTACTTTGGTTTACATTTGAGGTTGAAGCATGGCTATTTTGCCTATTCTGATAAAAAGAATTGTTCCCATAATTATGATTTGGAGGCCTACCACTGTTTAGAGTTTGATATTGCAATTGATGAGCCTTGCTACCTTGAGCTTGTTGTCTCCCTAAAGTCACCACCTTATTGCTCACCTTTTGCATCGCAGAGAAGTTATCCTCCATCTTCTTCTCTTGACCCTGTAATCTTTTATCTATGTTCTCTACATTCAGCATCATAGATTGCATCATCCCCTTGATTTCATCTATTCCATTTGAAGATGTGGAAGCTTGAGGGACTAGAGCAAGGGATCATGATGTGGAAGTTGTGGGAAGAGGAGGCATTGCTGGTTGGTGATTTGGAACATCAGGAAAGAAAGGCATAAGAGGCCTTGGAGCTAGCTTACCTCCTTGTATTAGGATGTTTTTTGACTTTATTGCTATGTCATAAGCATTAGGCAAGGTATCTCCTCCCATAGTTTGGATTGTAGTGGCAATGTCACTGTTAAAGGCTCTAAGGTAATGCAAGAAGGCATTACCAGGGGTAGGTTTTACTGAAGTAGGTATTCTATCCCATGTCTTTTGAAATCTATAGTTGAAATTAGTCATACATTCATGGGGGGGCTCTTTTTATAGTAGTCAACTGTTCTAAAAGTGACAAATGGTCACTTTTGTCCTCAAAGTGTTTACATAGTCCTGCTCCTAATCCATCCCAATTTGTTATAGAACCATGAGCCAAACCTCTATACCATTATAGTGCTTTTCCTTTCAAGGATGAGGCTAGAAGCCTAACTGCAACATCATCCTCTATAATAACATGGATATTACAGATATTTGCAACTTCTTGAATGTGTTCTGAGGGAGAGATAGAAGTTTCGCTAGTAAATTCTAGTATGCTTTTGAGTGCAGCTATTGGTATGTCATGTCTTTGGGCCAAAAAAAGAGGACTTCCACTATTAAAGGTGGAAAAAGTATGGGCTCTAGGCTGTGCCATATATACACGTGATCTATTGATATGTGTTGATGGCAATCTAGATTGAGATCTAATAGTAGGAGGAGTAGAGATGGATCTTGTAGGTGTATTACTATTGCACTCCTAAGTGGTGATAAAGATACTCTAGTCCTCCTTCTTCTAGGATTTGAAAATGAAAGCTCTTGGTATTGAAATTTACCTCTAGAAGATGCCCTTGTTTCAGCTTTGGGCATGAATTACTACAACTTTGGTCTGGAACCAGATGTATTTGAAGCTCAAAGTCACCAAGCACTTGAAGAATGAGCCTCTTGAAGGCTTGAACACTGAAACCAGTACTATCTCCTTGGTATTAATCTTGAAATCTTCCTTTTGACACCAGTAGACTTGAAATTTTCTAAATAGTGTCCCACCGGGCATGCCAAAAACTATTGTCACAAAAGTTTGCATCCATGTCCAAAGTTTTTACCTAAGGACAACCTTGTGAAACATGGAAACAACCTCCAAGCTATGAGACTTGAACTGTGAGGTTGAGTCTTCGAAGAAGGCCGACTTCCTTTACTATCAAGGTGCACCTAACTATTCTTGGAGAGGAAAAGGGAGAAGGAATGCATGAAAGCAAATCTACCTACTCTAACCTAAGGGGGCGATGCACCAAAATAGAGTGTTCAAATCAATCTCTACCCATACATGCACTATTGAACTATCATGACACCAAAGGATATACACATTTAGACTTGCTTTAATCTAAAAATCACATGCAAATAAAAAAACCCAAATGAATGACACAAGGAAAGAGAGGATTCACTTGTATACCATTCATAGGCCAAAAGAGATACAGTCATGCAAGATTGTAGATATCCACAATACACCAATGAGAGGCAAATAGTTCTTGCACTTTAAATCAATGGCTAGAGGAGATAAGGTAGAATGTCATACAGTTTAGAGGCAAAGGGAATTTACACCGAAGTTGCAGAGCAATATCAGAGAAGTCAGAGAAGAGTCGACCTTTAAAAAATCTACAAAATTTGCCTTTATAGCTTAGGCATAACTAAGATATTTTCTAACTGAAGTTACTTTACAACCACTACCATTAAGTCTTACAGAGAATAATCATGTAGATCTAGAGAAAATCCAACCTTGGCATAGACTCAGATACCATGAAATCTGATCTCTTGTTGAAATAAGGGCCCGAGAAGATAGTAAACGACACCATTAAACCATTCTGACTGAGTAGATGGGTAGGATTAGAGGTGGTGGAGTGTAGCATTCACTCGAGAGTGGTTGAAATTGATCACGAGGATCAAATCGTGTAACAAAACTCGATCCCCTCCATTCCTAGCTTGTGAATCAGCAAAGTTAGCAAGTCAACTGAGCTCTGCCACCAAGATGAGCCACATGGATCAATAATCTTTCATTTTTTTGCCACCTCGTAGTATCCATGCAATTGACCACATCTATTTGACTAATCATGCCACCTCCTCAAAACCCTAACCCCGATGTTACATAACCGCCAGCCCAACTATTAATACTTTAGTCAAGCCCGCAAGGACACGTGTCCTTCAGGCGCTTACCTGCATTGTTTAAAGTCCTCGCATCTTCATAATGCGAGAAAGTACCAACCGTTGATCTCCACAAGATCAACGATGGTAAAAGATCCTTATAATACTGCACTTTCCCCTCGAAATTTATGGGCCCACGAACCATTCAACACCCAACTTAGCATGACCTGGCACCACCTCATACCACCTTGGCATCACCCTACGGCCCATGAAACCAACCCGACCCCATAAGGACACGCGACAGTGAGGTGTTTGCCCACATTTCTTAATTTCTTTGCAACTTTATAATGCGAGCATGCACCAGCCATTGATCCTAGGAGATTTGATGGTGTACATAACCCATACCTTCTAAACCTCTATGAATATCCATCATGAAGTCATATGGACATGTGTCACCAGGGTACTTGCCCGCATTGTCAGAAAGTTTGACAAAAGACAGAATGTAGGAAAGTGGGCGCTAATCAAACTGCCAGCTCACCCTGCTACCTTGTCCACGTTGTCTATGATGGCTCAAAGAAGATGGGCCCACCTACCACGCGGCTGAAAAGTGCTTCCCCGCATTGTCAAAAAATCTGACAAAACTCAGAATGTAGGAAAGTAGGCACCAATAGAATTGCCAGCTTAGCCAGTAACTCTCCCCTCTGCAGCCCACAAGAACAACAAGGGCCCACTGATCCACATGTCGCAAAGGGGCTTCCTCGCATTATGTAAAGGTAGTGCATTTGGAGAATGCGGGAAAGCACTCACCATGGATCTATGCAAGATCCGACGATGCGAAAAGTTGTAGGCAAGTCGAAACAAATTTAGGAAATAAAGAAATACCTAAAGTTTTATCATTTTATTTTATGATATTTCCATGGTGTTAAAATAATATAAAAGTGGGGAGAGACCATTGGGTGGGCTTGCATTTGAATTCAAATTTTGGTGGGGGGCAAAAATAGGCAACAAGCACATCGATAACAGGTGAAGAAGTCCTTTGATAGGAAGGCTAAGTTTAGAATTTTTAGACAGGGTGATCTTGTGCTAAAATGGGATGCTAACAGGGAAAATCTAGGGAGGCACTCAAAATTTGATGCACTATGGAGTGGTTTGTATGTGGTTATTAGTTGCAAGCAGGCCAATGCTTTCCAATTAAGCAAACGTAATGGTGAAATTTTGCCTATCCCAGTCAATGGGATCTATTTGAAACCATGCTTCTGATGAAGGTTAAAGTTTCCATGTACATAATTAGTTTAGTCTTATTTCTATTTGTTCCTACTTTCCAAGAAGTGCACACACACATTTGCTCCTTTTTGTGGAGTTTTTTTGAGCTTTTTGGACCTCTGTGGAGGTTTTTTGTTCTTTGCTGGTTGCAGATTTTTTACTGGTCGTAGGTGGGATAACACGTCAATTCTTGGTAGTGACTCTATGCCCAATGAATTTCTTAAGGCCATTGGTCTATGCTTAGTAGGCAAGCATCCCCTTTGAGTCGCCAAGAATGTTGGCCATTTTTGCCCCCATTCAACCCATCATTGATAACTGATCTAAGAGATCTTCAACGGGTTGGATTCTTTGATGTGGGTTAACACACTTTTTGGTTGCATTAACATCTCATGTTAACTTGGGTTCTTCATATGCTGAGCTAGTTCAATTCCTTCATGTGCCAAGCTAGTTTAGTCCCTTCATTGATCGAGTTGGCCCATTTTTCTTCATGTGCCGAGTTGCGGGTTAACACACATTTTTTTACCATAGTTAACATTTTATGTTAATCATTTTTTCTATTTCGAGAAGTGCCTTTTATTTCTTCTTCAAAATTGTGAAATTGTAAATTGCCTCTTCGACCACATATTGGGAAATGTGCCAACAAATGAATGCCAAGTGGTGGGCCAGTTCTTTTAGTGCATTTTACCCACCATTAGATTAAAGACTATCTATGGTTGTCACTATGTAAAGTTGCAAGGTAGTTATTTCATGCGACATAGTGAGCACTTGCTGAGTTGGCTCTTTTTCCTTCATGTGTCAAGTTGTAGGTTAACACACATTTTCGCATTGGGTTAACATTTTGTGTTAACCATAATCGCTGCTATCTCTTCAACTGAATGTTCAATAAATGTGCCGACCAACTATTGCATGCCACCTGGAAGATCCTTCTTATGCTGGGTTGCTTTTAGTCGGATAGTGGTCATATTTTTTGCATTGCTTCCTTTTGCTCTTGTGAAGATATGATGGCCGTTAGATCTTGGGGCTTCTTTGGATATTTATGAGTGCATCTCAGTCGTCCATGATTATATAGGAAGATTTTGATCTACAGTTGTGTTTTATTCAATAGTTGGGGGTATTTTTGTAGCATCTGGGTCATCAATATTCAAATGGACATCTACATCAATAGTTCATACATTTCCTGGGAAGATTAGGTCTTTTCCACATGGTCATTATGTAATTTTCACAGTGTGTTAACTTGCACATTATCCCATCCCACATTTTCTTTGATAGCGGTGCATATTTATTTGTTTTGGCTGTGGCAAGTTGCAAGGATCGTTTCTTCAAGGAAAACTAATATTTTGGGGCTTGTTCCATAGCGTTAATGTATCCCCATGCCTCTTTATTACATTTAATGATCAAATCTTTTGGACTTGATCCCTTACGATTGGATACCTTAATTTTTGGTTTCCTCTTGTTATTGTTACATCTAAAGTTGTTCCATGATCATATTTTCTCCCGAATTTGCAGTAATTGCTAGGTGTAGTGCTTGAGTTTGGTTTAGGGAAAAAATATCTCAGTTATGCCTAAGCTATAAAGGAAAATTTTGTAAATTTTGTAAGGGTCGGACCTTCTCTGTTTCTGTGGCATCACTCTAGCTTGGTGTTGTAAATCCCCTTTGCCTTTGAATTGTTTGGCATTTTTCCTTATCTCCTCCAACCATTGATGTGTAGTGCAAGACTTATTTGCCTCTCATTGGTGTATTGTGGATATCTGCAATTTTGCATGACTGTATCTCTTTTTGGCCTATGAATGATGCATAAGTGAATCTCATTTTCCTTGCATCATTTATTTTGGTTTTCTGATTTGCATGTGATTGTTAGGTTAAAACAAGTCTGGATGTGTATATCTTTGGGTGTCATGATGGTTCAAAAGTGCATATATGGGTAGAGATTAGTTTGAACACTCTATTTTGGTGCATCACCTCCTTGGAATAGATTAGGTAGATTCTGTTTCTTGCATCTCCTTCTCCCTTTTCCTCTCAAGAGTGGTTAGGTGTATCCTAATAGCAAAGGAAGCCAATCTTCTCTGGAGACTCAACCTCATAGTTCAAGTCCCACAGATTGGAGTTTGTTTCCATGTTTCACAAGGTTGTCCTTAGGTAAAAACTTTGGACAAGGTTGCAAACTTTTATGACAACAGTACCCTTAAACAAAAAATGCAAGATATTTCAAAGGACTTCGATCATTTCAACAAGATGGCAAGGGGGGAGTGAACATTAGGCTAGCACATTGATAGGCTCTCTTAAGTCAATGGCAATGTAGAAGAGGTAAAAAACTTGATGAAGCATGCACCGACAATTGAAACCAAAAATAGGAACCTTGATCAGGTAAGCAAATATATTTGAAAAAGGATGGATAGTCTTGATGCTAGAGTAAGTAATATGGAAAAAATAATCAAAAAATTGGTAGATCAAAATTGCAATATTATGAAGACCGTGGCTGATAACTTCAATACCTTGTTGAACAAGTTGGAACAGAGTAAAGGCTAAAACTCTTCTGTTGTGAATGAGAACCAGGGCCCAAGCAAGTGCACAAGGGCCAATTCTAAGAAGACTGCAGGAGTGGAGGCAAAAAAGCTAGATGAAATGAAAGCTTTTGTGGAAAATATGAACATTCTGGCAGATCAAACTACAGACCTATTGAAGACTCTGTAGCTGTTCAGGAGTTGTCCTTTTACTTTTCTTTTGCTGTGTTTTAGTGTATAGTTTTACTTTGGCCTCCTATTTTTGTGGTTGTTTATATGTTCTCTGAGGTCTTTTATTATCTAAAATTTTATGTTTGTACTTCTCTGATACTTTGTTAAATGTTTTAGGTCCTTTAAAACCTGTTTTTACGTAATCAAAACAAAATGTAAAAAGTAATAATTAACTTTGTATTAATATTATCAATTTCTATAGACAATAATAGTTTAATAGTTTAATGTGAAGAAATTAATCACTAATTTTCTATAAGAAGATAAATTTAGTTGTATTATAATAATAAATATAATTAAATATAGTGAATATATTTTAATAAAATCTAAAATTTAAAAATTAATAACTAATGATTGAAAATAAGTTTTATAACAATAAAAACTAAATTTACTTGAATGATAATATTAAATATAGTTCATAATGTTAAAGCTAACAAATTTTTTTTTGAAAATTTGAGGATGTATTTGAAAAATTTAAAAAATCTTCAATTTTGATTGGTTGAAATAAGAAAATTTAATCACCAACTTAATGGAAACTGATTTTCTAAAGTTCTCAAGTATGAGCTAAAAACTTAAGAGTAATATATATGGTGAAATACTCTTTAGTTTAATACAGACTTAAGTGAGTGCAAGAAAATGGAAATACAAGAAAATATATATTTTTAGTTGTAGTAAATTAAATTTAAAGCATTTTATAAATATTTCTATCCACATTTCTTTAGATAGATTTATTTAAGATATCTATACTAGTTTATTTTCATTATTTATCTCTAAGATTTTCCATCCCATACATAGGGAACTCAAATGCCAAATTCACACTTGAGGATGAATGAGAATAGGGAAATCAAATGCCAAATTTACGCTTGGGGGTGAATGAGAATAGGGAACTCAAATGCCAAATTCACATTAGTACATCAAAACAATTGATTTGAAATTTTAGAAATTACATAATCCAATTCCCTTTCAATACGAGTATTGAAATTTTTATGTGCACATTATAACTACCGTTTAAATGATATATTAAAACTTAAATAAATGAATATGAATTATTTATAAATAGTGCAAATGTATTTTATATTTTAGTTATATAAATTATACATAATTCAAATTTTCTTTAATATAAAATAATTAGAATATTATAAAATTAAAAAAATATAAATAACAATTATTTATACATGATGTATGACAATTTTTTTATTTTATTCTAAGTTTATAGAAAATAATGTTAACCGATTGTATAAAGACAGTCTTCACAATTGTTCTTCTACTATCTTAGAATAGTCATCACAATAGTCCTTCTGCTATAATAAATTCTAATAATATTGTATCTTGAAAATTTTCTTGTTTTAAAATTAATTTATAAAATATTTTAAAGAATTCTATACGACCACTTTCAACAAATTTTGTTTTAGCACTTTTAAGTCTTTAATTGTAGGTGAGGTTATTAGATGATCTATTTTCTTGTGTTAAAAATTGAAGTTAATAAATGTTCAAAAAAGCGAGTCAAGGTCTATCAAGCTGGTGTAATTCTTATGATGCATGTTCTTTTAAAATTGTTTTAGACCTTTGAACTGTTATGTTTTCATTGATAGCTAAGCATGTTTTCATTGACAATAATGGCCTATTCTAAAAGTGTTATATTTTCTTATTTTATTTTATTCCATAAAAAATACTACAAATCAATTAACACTATGCCAATATTGACAATTTTGTGCTCCTCTATAAATTTAAAACACAAATTCATTTAATTTCATTTATCACATGATATTCCATGTAAGATGTTGAGCTTCTATACTTCTCCCAACCTCTTGTATTATTGACACTAGTTCTTGATTAAGAAAACAGGTTTTGAAGGGGCCTTGAAACCTAAATACAATTAGGTGTAAAACTAAACGCTATCAAACCAAACCCAAAAGATAAGTATTATGCACTTCAAAGCGAAATGGCATAGACATGGGAAAAATTAGACCAAAAGGGGGTGAAAAATAATTCACAAACCCCACAATACATCTTGGTGGTCCAAGAGAGGACAAGCACTTAGTTATCAGACCACCCATTAGGACAACATATTTTAAGATTTCCCCTTAAACCCCAACTTATGGTGATTAGAAGAAGAATCAGAGGGAAGTTTTTTGAATTTTTTCCCTTAACTACGATCCATCCCTCCTCGATCTTAGTTGCCACAGAATGCCAGGCCAATGACTCAACATAACTATCAACACCAACATAAGAAAATCCAACAACATAGGAATCACCCATCAGAGGATCACAACAAATAGGGCCAGTTGCAATACTCTTATCCGCAACAACCACCATACAACATCTACCAACCACAATAGCCTATTGAGACAAGCCAACAGAATTAGCCATAATATGATCAACAAGAATAGAGACATTATAAGTTGTAGTAATAGTTCTTAAACTAGCCAAAATATCATCCTTATGGTTGATCTCAACAACTTGTATAACAAAAGGGACAACATCAGCTTCCTAGCATTGAAGAACATCTTGGGAAACACCCACATTAGAATCAAGCACTTTGACCATTGTATAATATTTTCGTAGAGCCCCCAGCCACCAAGTGGGCTTCTTGGATTTGATCTCTCCAACCACACAATTTGCTACTACATGCATGGTATTGAAGCAATTGTTGCATCTAAATGGGAGACCCTCATAATCTAATAATAGGATCCAATACCCAATAGGGCTACAAAGTTTGACCTCTGACAATACGCCCTTAGAAGCATCTATATCAACAAGTGTCCTTGCATATGTAGAGTGCAAAATATCAGAGGAATCTAAATCCACCATTAAGAAATCACCTAAAGCCTCACCAATTTCCTCAAGCACCGAATAATGCCAGAGATGAAAAGGGAGATTATGAAGACAAACCTAGATGGCTACTTTGAAAAAAAAATCAGTGGTAGGATTAAAATCCTTGTGCCAAGGTTTAACTATTAATGGGAAACAATTATCCCAAGTGAAAAAATGATCACAAGAAATTTTTCTCCTATCATTTGGATTATCAAATTTGGCAATAAAAAAACCCCTTACCAGAGGAAAGATCTCGATAGAGTTAGTAAGGTATTGATCCCAGTTCTTTGAGATCCAAGTGTGGAGCTCCTTGAGAGAGGGCCAAAATCCTCTCAATTGACAAATGAGTGCATCCACCTCAAGAACCTTAGTGTGTTGCTCAATCCTTGAAACTGTATCTTTATTCAAATTGATAGAAATATAGTTGTTTAGAGACAATAGACTTAGTGATGACCCAAAAACCATTTCCATTACATAGAGAATCAAAGAGTGGGCGTAAGAGGGCCTAGAAAAACCTCCCACTACCTTCCAAGCCCCAACCTTCTGCAAGATATCCCCATCTACAACAAAATGAGACCCAAAAACCCCCCCATTTGAGAAGAGGGCTTCCTAGATACCTGTTGGACCATAACATCTTGCCTAGCCAATCTGTCAACATTTTGTGTATAAATGCTAGCCATAGCCACTAGGGAATTGGAGTAGCCTGCCAGACCTTCAGCCTAGCCAACACACCGTCAAGCACAGAGAAAGCCCCTAAAATTGGGTTCGTTGACCTCACAATCGCCTCCACTACCCACTTTTCCATCCCCAAAAACACCATAAGTGGTAGAAGTGGGAAACTCAACCATAGGATCACCATCGTTGCTATGAAAATCTTTACTAGTAGAAGCCCTAGAACACACAATATCAGGAACTACCATCAGCCTTTCAAAAATGACTTTGATAATAATATATTAGTGACACTATTTATGCCCAACAAACAAGATCTAATCAAGTACTCGAGTTTCACTAATAAAGTTCTCTACATAATCTCTACTGAAGAAAACTTGCAATTGCACCTTCTATTGAGCTTCAAGAGAAATAATACACTATAAGATTGCTACAGTAGTTATACAAAAATAACTCCAGCCTCAGAATCATCTCTTTGCTAAGAAAACAACTCTCATTGAATGTGCACACCAAAATTTGTGCTAAATTCACAACATAAATTATAAAAATTTCTATTAATAACACACTATAAGATTGCCACAATAGTTATACAAAAATAACTTCAACCTAAGAATCATCTCTCTACTTAGAAAACAACTCTCACTGAATGTTCATACCGAAAATTGTGCTAAATTCACAACATAAATTATAGCAATTTCTTTTAAATTTTAATAATTTTCTCCTCTTTCCTTGCTAAAAATTTATTTCTCCTTCTTCCCTAGTTTCTCTTCGAAATCTCTTCCTCACAATATATCTAGGAAATCTTTCCCTCTTGATACATGTAGGAAATCTCTTCCATTCAACATAACATGGAAATCTCTTTCTAAATCTCTCCCCACAACCCATCTTTGATCCTTAGATTTGAACCATGCAAACCCTATGCCAAAGGATGATCACTATAGCCACCTTGCAACTCATCCTTACTCTAATACTGGTTGTCATAGCCACAAAAGAAAACAAAAATAAAAAATTTGTGTCCCAAATCTTGACTCAATATTAACCAACTTTAGAGTTTTGATACCATGTTAATTTTTCATAACCCAACTACAAATTAATTGCACAATAAATTCACAAAAATAAACTCTACATAATGTATAAAAATCAATACTATGGGTAAATTAACCAAAACTAATAGTGGAAGCGAAATAACATAAGCCAAACACACATAAACAATAACATAGATATACCCACAAAACCCCAATCTGCAAATGTCGGATCTTCTATTTAGCTTAACAACAAAATTTCTCTTCTAGGATACAATAGAATCCAATATTCAAGTTTGCTGCAATAATATTACATATATAGAGCCTCGTTGTTATACTTAGCTTGCAATAAAATAATCTTTCATTGCTTTCTTTGGCTTTATATCATATATAAACTCACTTCCTATTTTTTTCAAACTAACAAACTTCAAATATTCTTTTAAAGAATAAGAAATAAAGTTGTTGCTAAATATCTAACTAAAGTTGCTTTAAAGAAGCTCCACTCCACCTTCTGAACTAAGCAACAAAAAACTAACACAATTATAGAATCAACATAAAATAACTATATAATAACGACATAAATACACAACTAGTGACAATTAAATCATTTCCATCTTACAATATAATGAGGTTACTCATAGACATAAAGCAATCCTCTTACACCCTAAAAACAACATATGATTACAACATAAACACATTGTTAGAAGTAGTAGTATTTCCTTGGTTGTATTTACTTATTAATTGGGATAAACGAAGGTATCCTTTTTGTAATTTTTGTCCTCTAGTACAAGTGTGAGGACACATTTCTTGTTTGTCCTCTTGTCCATGTAGAGGACATGTCATTTTTATATCCCCATATTAAGGAAAATAGTTTATTCCTCTTTAAGAGGATTATGACACTTGGCACACACACACTTATGAATGTGACATTTATTCACTTGGAATTTACTAAATAACTCCTCTTCTCATCTCTATATATGAGATGTTCCTCTCTCATTCTCAACACTACACACACATTATGTAATTCTTGTAATGAGCTTATGGCTCTACTTTTCCCTCTTCCTTCTCTCTTTCATTCTTTAGGCATTGTCTCATTCATATAAATCACATGAGATTTTTTCTTGTTTCCCCCCTTAAAAAATCTCATCTCCTTGTGTTGATCTTTGGATTTACTTTCAAGCTTATGGATTTTATGGTAACTAGTTTCATTACAAAATTCTCTTGGATTCTTTCCTTTGTAGTTTTTTATTTAAATATTTCTTACATGGTATTAGAGCTAAGGTATTAATCCTTGTTTCGAGTGGTATGGTGTTGATGGTTGCCATTCTTTAACACTCACTTTTTTGGAGACAATCTTGAGAGAATAGTTATTTTTTTAGCTTATCCTATTTCATTGTGTTGTAGGTGTTTCTTCTTGTCTTTTGTTTCATCTCTCTTTGGAAGGCTTGTTGCTAAAGAGTTATTTTATTGTAATTAACTCATTTTCTCTCTCTCATTTTAGAAGGCCTATTGCCAAAACAAGAAAAACTTTGCACTATTTTGATTACTCTAACATTGTTCTTGTATACTTTTTATTACAGGTCTCATTGACAAAAAAAACTCATATTAACAAATAGTCCTCTATTATTTTTTATTTAACATTGATCTTGTAGACTACCTTTTATAGTTCTTTATAGATATAAATCAAAATCCTCTAACTCATATCTTTTTTTCAATTCTTGCAAGTTTTAATTTGCTTCATGCTAGTTTCAGATTAAATCATCAATCTTATTTCAACTGGTTTTGTGTATTTGCATGGGCACTTTGAAATTATTTATCTTTATGTATTTAGCGTGGACACTTTAAACTTATTTGGGGTTTAAAGTAACTTATCTCTATTTAAAGTTTTATGCAAGATTAATATCTACTATCCTTGCAACTCATTTTTAGGCAAAAGCCCGTGGTTGGCATGTTGCCTTTTCTACTCTTTGCAAGCTATCTATTTTGCTTCCTCATTACAATTTCCATTATTTAACATTAATTTTATGATATATGTAAGCCTTTAATACTATCTAAAATGCATCAGCCCTTGTCATGGAGAACTGTCATAGTCATGAGACATTTATATATCAAGCCTCTAACAAACTAGAGCTCTGTTTCAACAAATTACACAGTCACTAGTAGTAGGTTAAACTTACTTTTCAAATTTTAACTGCACCATGAAATATACTAGTTCTAATTAAAATAATTCCCCCCTATTATCACAATAAGAGCCAAATTCCTTCATTAGGAAAACAAAGATGAGTCACAATGGACACTTTAGATACAATCACTTCTTTTTCTTCTTCATCGTAGGGCCATTTATGTTCCTAGATAAGATAAGATAAGATAAATTTATTAATGTCCAACAGGAGACCAACAAAGGTATAAGGGATTGGAAATAGTACAAAGGGAAAATGCAAGCAAGGGGGAGCACCAAACGGTGTTTGCAAAAAGAGCGTGAAAGCAAAAATAACAAGAGAACCAAAAAAAGGAATAGCAATAGCTAAGAATTCCTCATAGGTGAGAAGTAGTCCAAAATGGAAAGGTTTACATTAGAGCAATTGGGTGCTCTAGGAGGTCGCCTCTAATGTCTACAGAGAGTAGTAGTCATAGTAGAGAGATGCTGCTGAGTGTGATCCCTGCGGGGTCTCAAAGATTTGGTGTGAATCAAGATAGTGTAGAGAGGCCACTTCAAACCTTAAGCAGGAACTATAGGACTGAAAAAGGAGGTGATGAGCTGCATATGGGTTGGTGTCAAGCAAAATTGGAGCTATATAGTGTACTCACAAAGCCACATGGTCTCTAAAAGGTAAAGTGCAAGATAGTGCTAGTCAATATATTTGAAGAATGAGGGAAGAGACTGACACTCTTTGAACAGATAGAAGAATCTCCCATAGATCTCATAGTAAATGGGACAAAAAAAGATAAAGTGAGATTCGATCTAAACATCCCTGAGGTGACAAAGTCGACAGATCCTATCCTCCCTACTGATCTAGTGATCAGTTTAAACACATAGCTGGTGAGATCCTACTCCAAAAGATCCTAAGGAAATGCGAAGAGCATGAGTCCAATGATGAGTGAGGTACTAAAGGCGTAAGATGATCTCATCATGGATATCAAGGAAGTGCTCAACATAGAAGGCCATATGCAGATGGAGCCCACCTAGGGAATTCCTCCAGGTCATGAGAACATACTGTCTGTAGATGTCAAGTCTAACATGTTCATTCAACTCTCACTAAGGTGGAATAAGGTGGGTTGGAGTGTTTAGAGAAAAATGAAAGGGGGGAAGATGATCCATACTAATACCAATCGAGCTCAAGAGGGAAGAGACCTAGGTGTACTAGCAATGAGATTTGTGACTAGAGTCCAAACCTACAACCTCCTTAGAGGGACAATAAGCCAAGTAGGATTATCTATGACAACTTTTGAGGTAATTAGTGAAGCTCTAGAGCTGGTGAAGAGGCCAAACTAAATCAAAGATGGTTTCCAATTTGAAAGGGTGAGCACCAAACTCTGTCAGAATAATGCTGTGTGGTGTGGAATGATGACATCTGATAATGTGCCAAAAGAAAAGAGTTTGGGCTCTCTCAATAGAGGCCCAGTTAGACTCTAGGAGGGAGGGGCCCCAAACAATAGATCTATAGAGGATAGTCAGCTTGACTAGGGAGTCAAGAAGGGAAAACTTAGTCATGGTGTCCTAGAAGTGGTGTTAAAAGCATTGTCACTCAAGAATAGCGAGGGAGTTGAGTCCCTTGTTGATTCGGGGTTGCATGGCTAGTCTCAAGCTGAACTGAGATCCATAAAACTTAACCCCCAACTAAGTATACAAAGATGCAATCTTGATCTCAGTACCTTGGAAATAAAAATGGAGGTGTGATGTCTTCAAACAATTGAAGACCATGACTCGAGTCTTGCCCAGATTTACAAGTTCACATGAGTCATAGAAAGAGGCCAAGCCATCAAGGAGCCATTGAAGATCATCAGGGGAAGATGCTAGGAGAATCACATCATCAGTGAATAAGAGAATAGAGATCAATACCCAATGTAAGTAATAAACATCATTAGGGAGTGAGAAATCATGAAGAAATGCCTCAAGCTTGTTGATGTAGATGCAAAAGAGAGCGGAGGAGAGGGCACCACTATTTCACCCCGGTAGTACTCTAGATAAGGTCAGAGAAGCCCCGTGGAGTCTTGAATCTTCCCACCACACACTCATATAACCTCATAATAGCTATAAGGAGAATCTCTGAGATCTCAATGTCCATAAGAAACTAAAAGAGAGCCACCCAAGGAGCAAAGTTGAAGGATTTGCAAAAGTCAAGAAAACAACAATAGACTTTCATCGAGTGGTGGTGAGCCTCCTCAATGATGGACTGTAAGGTCAAAATGTGATTAGTGGTCTAAAAATTTGTACAAAACCCAACATGACCCTAGCCCAACAATGCCACTGATTGAGCTCTTTGGATAGGATACCATTCAACGTAGTCACATAGAGTTTGGAGAAGGTATGCCCAACCATGATGATCTTGTAGTTCTCAAGGTTGAAAGTTGGCCTAGACTTATGGATTAGATAGATAATATGTCTTGACCAAGAGTTGGGGAAGCCAACACAAACCACTTCATTAAAGAGCACCGTAAGAAAGGAGCCTAGGATAGAAATACCCAACTTGAAGAATTTAGCTTGGAATCCTTCCTCATCTAGTGTTCTGCTACTATTCATAACTCTAACTACCTCACTAATGTGGGAGAAGGAGAAGAGGTGACAACAAGTGGGGGAGAGGATGAGATGGAGAGGGGGCTAGCTAGGAATATCATAGAGGGTGGAGGTGTGGGAGGTAGGGGAGTGAAGGTCAAGAGTGGAGGGAAAGTGGGGGGTGGTAATGAAACATGATGTGCCAAAAGATCTTTGAAGACTAGAAGAACATGGCACAAAGGGATCTACACTACAATAAAGTGAACTTACGAGTGGGGTGAGTGGTGAGCGAGGAGGTGTAGTGGGGAATGGAGAGAAGGGAAGACTCCCACAAGGTAGACGCAAGTGAGTTGAACATGGAGGTGACATCCTCAGAGTCAAAAAATGGATCTTGGGGGAGAAGTCATTTGAGGTGATGGATGAAGAGCTCTGCATCGCTATCGGTGAAGTGGAAAGAAGTATGAGCATGGAGGGGGGAGAGGGGGAGGCAACTAGAAGAGGGGGGCAGGAGGAAGTAGAGGAGCAAGGGAGAGAAGGTGTCAGGAGTCCTCAAAGGGTGATGCTAAGGAGGGCATGGTCAGCCAGAGGAAGGCGAGAGATGGTAAAGTGACAAATGAGAGGGATAAAGGAGACAATAGAGAGAACATATTCCATAATGATAGCACCACCACCATGTGGCCAACAAGTGAAGAGCTTAGAGTTGGGAAAGCAAGATAGATCATTTAGTATCACTAAGTCTGAGGACTTACAAAGCTATAACAAATTACGACCATACCAAGTGAAGGGCCCCTGACAATCCTCATAATGTCGATGCAAATCCACAAAACCTAGATTAGAGGTAGTTGTACACATGGGATCATACCTATAATCATAGAGAGGAGGCTATAGGTCTCTGGTCTATGAGTTAAAAACTCCCAAAATGATTATTTTCTCCATGGTAGAGAATGTGGTAATGTGTTCAAGAAGGCCTCATAGGGGTCCCCATCCTTAGTGCTGTGAACTACATAGTACAAAGATGTTGGTGGGAAGTAGCAAACAATGATATAGATAAATCTATAGAGTGAAGTTCCTTGATCAATGCGAATCCACATGAACTTGGCATAGCTGTCAAAGTGAACCAAAGAATAGTACTGAAAAGGTGGTCTTGAATAAAACAAGCGACCCCACCAAAACCTCTGACCCCACCAAAATACCTGACCTGATCTCTAAAAGAGGAGAGCCACTGATAACCAACAATACTAGGAAGAGGAAACATAGGGCTCTCATGTGTCTCTGTAATAAAAAGAAGGTTGACAGAACCAATAGCATCGTTAAGTAAGCTAGGCAAAGACCAAAGGATACCATTACCATTCTAGTAGTTGAGGCACAAGGAGCCTATGCTCAACTCCCACTAAGTAAGTCATTTTTCCTTAGAGGCTTCCCTCAAAACCTAACCTGTAGGAAAGATGTCATGGATTACAACTTTAAGATTTTTGATGACTGCATACTTACCCTCTTGTCGGGCAGCCACAATGAGGGCACGAGCTTGCTTGAGTTTTGCCACTTGTGATCAAGTGAGGTCCTCATCTAGGTAGATCTTAGGGGAAAAAGAATACATTTCTCTTTTCCCTAAGAGCCTACAACTTATCAAAGAGGGAGATGAACTAGATGAAGATAGTGCTATCTAGACCTATCCAACACTTGTTAAGTGTGATGTCTGAAATGTCTAGTTGATCCTTGAGGAAAGAGCATCCAATAGTCGAGGGATCATCAATGGAGGATAGACCATGGACCTTTAGGTTTATTTCACAAGCTTGCCTAACCCACTCATCATCCATCTTACCTTGTTTTGACTTCTCAACACCTAAAAGGGGTGCCTCAGTTGTAGAGTTGCATAAAGAAGCCCAAGGATTCACCTTTAATTTAGTCTCTATTAACAGTGAAGAATACCTATCCACAACCTCAGATTGTTTCTTTTTGATAGTGTCTAACTCCCTGAGTTGCATTGTATTAGAGTCCAGATTAGCCTTGAGGCCTATAGTTTCAATAGCTAGAGATTGCATAGTATCACGTAAAGTGTGGTTTTTAGATTCCAACAAATCCAACCGTTTGACGAGTTTTATATAAAGTGATGTTGATTGAGCAACAACATTTTGCAGGACAACATTAACAGACTCCACTATAGTCAAGTGATCAACAAGCTATTGGAGTGTAATTGGATTAGATATGAGTGCCATGGCTCACAAAGAAATGCCTGCAAGAAGAAGTCGATGCCTCTGGAAACCCATAGTGTTACCACAGACTAGGCACTTTTGAGATATCTTCATGTACTTGCTAAGCTCCATTTTTTCTTTTTCTTTTTTTGAGCTTTTTCCTCCTCCTTTAGCTTTTGTGCTTCATCCACTCTTCAAATATCTTCCTTCTTTGAGCCTTTGTTTTAATTGTTTTGTGAAATCTTCCACCATTTTTAAAGAACTTATGGCACACATTGTTCTTGTTCAATAATATCGATTCCATTATTGAGTGCAACTATGCAATTGAACTGGAGTTTAACACACATTATATATCTCTTCCAAAGCTTTCCATGAATGCATACAAGGATTGCTTATAGCTGACATTTTATTGGAGGCACACTTATTCATTCAATCTCTTCATAATTTTCCTACACATTCCGCCTCTTTTTTTGCAGTTATAACATTTTTTAAAATCATGACTTATATTCTCTGCATAGTGTAACGTTTTAATCATTATTTTTATTGGCATAGAATAAAAATGTATCTTACTTTCTATTTTTAGTTCTTATATTAGCCCAAGTTCTTTTAAAGTTTTCTTACCTTCCTCTATATGTATGCACATGTTGTCCTATTTTACCTTCTAAATCGGGACAGGCTAATCTCTAGACAAAATGCACTAAAGACAAAACAAAGTCAGACATTTTTTTTCCAAATTCACAAAAACATAGTGATTTTTTGTTTGTTTTCGACTACAAACTATGCAGATCATGAAGATCAAAAGCTGAAATTTTTAGAAAAAATCCATGATGTTTTCAAATTTTTCAAAATTAGTCAACTGTACAGTTTGTAGGGAGGATAGCTATGTCCTTTTAAATACACTTTCTAAAGGGAAATGAGAGCACCCTAGAAAGTCATCTGAGATTAGTATGCACATCCTATATACAATAGTTCATTGAATAACTTTTAATAAGAAAATACAAGTCCATACTACTATGCCATAAGAGCGGAAAAAAACATAGTTGATTTCCCACAATTAAACTCTTAAAGGAAAGTGATTGCAATTTAGAGATCTAAAAAAATCTCAGCAGCATTATGACATACAAATTATTATTCTACAATCATGAAACTAGAAGAATGAGACAGAATAGAGAACAAAGATATATGTGGGGAAAACCTTTCTAGGTAAAAACCCCGCCCTCCAAACCATCAAGCTAATATATTATTCAACAACCAATTATAATACATTTTTAGCCTTCAGATGGAGATTTACATCTTGCTCCATTCTAGAGAAAATCCAACAACATAACCCTATGCAAATAACTTTTCATCTCTCTCTTAATTCTATACAACAATGCTTTGTACTTATAGAGTTTTCATACAAGAGGAAAGAGTTTTTAAAGCGTCTATATTCAATGCATCTACAAATTATTTTAGAAACTTCCCTATGCACAACCCTTGCATAAAAACAAAGCACAAGAGAATAAATCACCAAGAAACAAAAGCTTTCTATTATTCTACTCCAAGTCTTTTCTTGTGGAAGAATCCAAGTTCATCTAGCAACTTTCCAAGAAAGCACAAATAAAGCAATAAATTGTGGTAAGGCTAAGTCACCTTATCCCAACACTTTCACACAGAATTTTACACAAAGAAATTATGATTCTTAGTGTGGGTTTTTATATCTTTTTCTCTTTTGAATAACTTGGAAAGGTCCTGTGGTTTGTAGAAATCATCCAAATATGATGCTGGAGCATCGAGCTTGATTTTTGTGGACCAATATGTTCTATGAGTTTGGGGTAATGTTCAAGGCATATTTGTGGACCTTTTCCTATGTGCACATAATGATTGGATTGATCGTGTTGGAGTTAGAGCTCTTTTAGTGGTTGCTGGTAATGTGTTCCTTATTTCCTTATTTCCTAGGCAGACTTAGGAGATTGTTTCTGCAAGCTTCCATCCATGGGAGTTAGCTTGTGTGATCTTAGATGTGGATCCTTGGATGACATGTGGGACGATGTCTAAGGCTAAATAATGTTATTTTATCTTATGAGTTAGTTATGATTGTAAATTTAGGGCTTGTCCTAAGTATTATTTAATCTACCAAACGTCTTGTAGTTTTAGTGTTTATTTAATGTAAATTTTTAGGCTGACTTGTGGCTTGGTTTGGTATAAGTAGAGGGTCTTGTGATGTTTAGAGTGATTCAGGAGCTGAGCATGGAGTAATTAAGAGCAACTTGAGGGATGATAGCTAGGATGTGGATCTTCGCATCTGAGGATTGGGTTGTATTCTTCTTTGTATTGGTTGTAACCTGAAAGGCCTTATAGTTAGGCATGTTGGATGTAAATCTTATGATTCTATTATAAGAATATGTGTTGCAATTGATTTGAATATCTGTGTTATTTTTATATTTACACTGTGTGGTTATTTGTTGGAGGCTAGCTCACCTCCAAGTGGGTTACACCTGACCTCACATTGTTTCATAATACATTAACATTTATATCAATATCATATTCTTTTAGTTTAACCACCCAAGTAGCCCTTTTATTTAGTCCTACATCCTGTTGAGTTAAAATACTTTTCACAATAGTTTCAGGAACATAAACAACAAAATGAGAATGTAGAATGTAGTATCTAAATTGTTTAACTTTTACTACCACAAAGGTTTGTTTTTCAATGAGTGGATATTTTAATTCATGCTTTTTCAAAGGCACACTCATGAATGCAATAGGGAATTTGTTACCTTGACTATCTTTCTATGTTAAGATACCCGACAACATATGCTCAAACACATAACAATAAATGATAAAATCTGTTTTAAAATTTGGGGTCACCAAAGTGGGAGCTAGGGCTATAGACTTCTTAATCTCTTCAAATGCTTTCTTACCTTCTCCATTCCACTTGAAAACCTCTTTCTCACTCATAATTTTTATTATATCTTTGGTGAGTTTAGAAGAATATGGCATGAAAGCTCGAAGAAAATTAGCTTGGCCAAAGAAAGATTTGACTCCACTTCTATTCATTGGAAGACTTAGTTGTTGGAAACCTTTCACCCTTTCAGGATCTATCTGAATTCCCTTCTTTGACACAATGTGTCCTAGATATTTCCATTCTTCAAAAAATAAAATCAACTTTTTGGGATTCAAAGAATGTTCTCTACACCTCTAGAGTACCATAAGTAAGTCCTTTAAATGATCCTTCTCTTGGAGAACACCATTAGGTCATTGAGATAGATCACAATAATTTTATCCTTCAGATCCTTAAAGAAGAATTTATGGCTCACTAGAATGTGGCGCTAGCATTGATGAGACCAAAAGGCATCCTATTGTAAGAAAATTTACCCTAGGGAGTTATGAAAGCTATTTTGTGTTGATCAGCTTCTGCTACATTGATTTGGTTATAACCTAAAAAATCATCAATCATGGACATCATTTATGCTCCTACCACCTTTTGTAACAAATGTTCCATTATGGGGAGTGCATAGTTATCTTTGAGACTAGCTTGATTTAGGTTATGAAAGTCTACATAGATATTTATTTCTCCTTTTTTCTTCCACATTGGAACAATCTTAGCCACCCAGGTATAATTATGAATAGGATAAATAATTCATGCTTTGAGCATCTTTTCTACCTCTTTGAAGATAGCTTCTGAAACTTCAGGATTGTAACTTCTTAACTTTTTTCTGAAGGGAACAAATTCTAGCTTCAATGAGATAGAATGTCTGTACTCTCCATTCTTGAAGTTTTTAAAATGATCGTAACTCCAAGCAAAAAAATCTTTAAAATTAGTTAATAATGATTTGAGTTTATCTTTTACTTCTGAGGAACAAGTTTTCCCAATGGAGGCCCATATCTGATCATCACTATCTCCAATGTTAATCTTATCATATTCTATGTTCACTTTAGAATTTGGCCCCTTCTTTAGTATAAAACCCTCACTCTTTCATGAAAACATATTCTCAAGAGAAACCAACCCACGAGGAATTCTATTACCTTTTAATTGAACTATCTCCTATTCACTAGAAGAATCTAATTGTATTTCATCTAATATTTTTGAAGAACCCTCAAAATAGGAATAAAAAAAAATCTAACACAAGTTATGAATTGTTCAATTTGTTTATCATTGTCAAAGACTTTCTAATGATAAACATTATTTGGCACACTAGGATGATAGACCATCTCAATCCTATATTGTTTCTGATCAAACTTTGGATCTAGAAGAAGTAATGAAGCTGACACTACCAGGAAGTCTACCTTAGAATTCTCACTTCTAGGGATTGCTTTGATATTAAATGCATAAAAAAATTCAATACTGTCCCACACTAGATTTTGGTATTGTTTTAGAAGCTCATTTTTTACAACATACAAACCCCTAACCTATTTTGCAATTATCTTAGCGTCTCCCTTCACCATGAGTGATTTTATTCCTTTTAGCTTTGCTTTATTGAATCCTAAAAGGAGAGCTTCATATTCAGAAGTATTTTTAGTATCAGGAAAATCCAATTTGAAAGAGTGTGTTGACATGTTTCCTTTAGGGGAAATTAGGACAACACATGCTTGTGATCTAGAACTAGAGTAGCTTCCATCAAACTCCATATTCCACATTTCTTCTTCTTTTAATTGATTTATCTCTTCTTCAGATTGAATGAAGTAATTACCAAATTGACATTCTTGATAAAAAATGTGAGACTTTGGATCATTTGAAGGGAAAAATGTGTATTTATTTTTCTCTTTAGAAATCAAACAAACTTTCTTGCTACCAACATGAATAATTGCTTAAACCAATCCATCTTTATTTCACCACCCATGTCTCTACAAAAAGTTTGACATAGTAACATCCCATAATTTTCTAGTATCTCTTCCCCCAAGATAGTCAGTTTCAATCTTTTATTTGGGTACACCACTAAAACTGCTTGTGTGTCTTTCGCTTGGCCTATTAGAGGTACTTGTTTACCATCCATAGAGTAGCATTTCCCATAATTCTTGGTAAGAGTCAGACCTAAGGCCTTGGCAATAGAAGAAGGCATTATATTATCAGATGCATTAGAGTCTATGATGTAATTATTGAGTTTCCTTCCATTTAACAATAGAGAAATATAAAAAGGATTAGGTTTTCTATCTTGACTGTCTGTCTCTAGGATCATCAAGTTCTCGAGATCTACAGTTTTTTCTATGGTATGTTCATTGATTGGGACATGTGTCTCAGTAGAATTAGAGGTTTCTCTAATGAGTTGTGAATTATTACATGGTTCAAATTTGATAAATTCCACTAGTCTATCTAATTCCTTAGGATTTGTTTTTAAATAATCAACAGTAGATATAGTAAGAGTAGAAGATTTACAAAACTAAACTATATCAAAGGAAGTAGGAGAACTTGGATTTACAAATTTTTTTCTAGGGGGAATATTTTCCATACCTTTGGGGGGAATCTTTGATAGGTTGAGATGAATCTTTTGCCTTCGTACCTTATGAACTCGATCATATCCTAGGGGAAAATTTGGACACCCTTTGACCTCTTGTTAACATAGAACATGAAGGATCATTCATGGCTAATAGAACATCTCCATTTTGATCTGAATCAAACTCGTATTCTAGAAAGAATGCATGCAAAGTACTTGTTTTAGGTGGATCTAATTCTACTTCAGCAACAATTCCATGTTGACCTTCGGTCTCTTTTATTTGCAAATGCCTTAACCAATCTGTACATGTTTCACTATTGTGATCCATGGTAAGATGAAAAGAAAACATTACTTCTTTACTGGGAGGGGCTTCAATCTACAACTTATTCTATGGATCAGGTGGCTAATAAGTGCCTCTTCCTTGCTACATAGGGAAAGTATTTCATCCAAATTGATTATGATATTGGTTTGGATAAATACTAGGCCTGCCTTGCTATCTCTTTAAGGTGATAACATCATTAACTAACCTCTAGACTATAATATTTGTACTTGTGGAAGCCTAAGGACTCTAAGTTTGAACATATCTTCTCCATTTCCCTATGATTATTAAGTCATCCTCTAATTCAATGGTTAATCTTTGGGCAATAGCTAGATTAACTAATACATTTCTTCTCATATGAAAAGAGATATCAAGGGGCATCGCCCCTACAAAGAAACCCTTCTAATTTTTAGTGTTGGATCTTGAATCCATGGGAATACTTTCTAAGAGTTTGTTATATTTAGCCATGAATTCTCTCATAGGCTCATGCATTTCTTTCTTAAGTTGAGATAATTGGATGAGAAGAGAATTTCCATCACTAGGGGTTTTGAAATGTGCTTCAAAAGCATGAGTCATGGTATCCCAACTGGTTATAGAGGCATGAAGAAGGTGGTTAAACCAATCAACAACAAAATCATAAAATGTTTGAACAAAGAGTCAGAGAACAACATATTTAGTAGGGACATCTACAGTTCCACAAGATGCTTTGAAAGAGCTTAGATAATATTCGGCTAGAATTTTACCATCTCCACTAAATTTGATCAAGAAATATTTAGCACCCTTGGGCATGGATCCAAGGTTTGCTCCAAGTTGGAGAGGTCCATTTTTTTGGCCCTAAGAAACATAACTGGAAGGATGATATTCAGAAGTTGGATGTTTAAAATAGAGGAGGTAACAGTATTAGGAATATCAAGAGCCTGTAGAACCCAAGAAGGTTGTGATGGTGGTGGAGAAGTAGGCCTACTAACTGACTGTACTTTCTTTTTTCTTTTGTGAGTGTGATTAGGTTTAAAATCAATCAATTTTGAAGTTTCAAAGTCATCACCAGTAAAACCTCTCTCTCTATTAGCTCTTGTGAATCTCTTTACAACCAACTTTCTTGGTTTTCTTATTCAGTTCCTCACTAGCCCTTGAGCCAATCTGTCCACTATTGGAGCTTCTTGAATTATAGGAACTCTTCTTAGTTGTTCACCAATTCCCTCTTCTCTTTCTAGGGTTATGACTACTTGAAAGTATTGTGGACTATTTGTCCTTTTTGTCCAAGCTACTACATTCAAATTGGATATGATATCTTCTTGGGTGTCATTAAAGACAAGATTGTGTTGAAGAATACGAAAAATATCATAATGTAGGAGTACCATATTGGAGAATAATATCAAATTCTTAAATAGTGGAATACTAGATCCTCTTCGATCGAGTCCCTAGTAGAGTCACCAAAATTTTTTTGGTGAATAGATTTGTCTTTTAATAAAAAGAAATGAAAGAAAACTTCTATGCCCAAATTCACAAGACAAATGCAATTTTCTAACAGTTGAGGAATTTTAACTTCTTTAATTCCTCTCTAAATTTTGGTAAGATTCAACTTCCTTATTGGATCTTCAATCAAAACTAACTTTTAAACGAAAACTACTTTTAACCATAAAGTATTAAGGCTTCTTGTCTATTCTTGGATAGGGGATAATCTGATAAATAGTAATTAAATAAACAAAAACATGTACAATAGAGAGAACACATACTTTCTCTATCAATCACTTCTTGAAAAATATTCAAAACTAACATTCATCTAACATAAAAAGAATTATCTAGCATCAAAGGAGTTTCGACGATTCAATATTGATTCAATATTAAATCAATATGAGTAGATTCAAAGCATAACATCTTTGAACATTCAAACATTTTCTTTCCAAAAGAACAATATTGCTTAGATAAAATACTGAAAACTTAAAACATCTACATAGCTATAAAACTTAGATAAAAATAGTCACAGTATGATAACCATAAAAAATGCCAACCCTAAACGCTGCTATGTTTCAAACTTAAATAGAGAACTATCTAAGAATCTCCTTGAAAACCTAATTCTTGGATAATTAAAAGTAGTTATAAAAAACAACATAAGGGTATAGAGATCTAGAGTTTAACTTTTAAAAATAGAAACTAAAAGTATTGAAAGCATTTAAAAGATAACACTAATCATTCACCGATTGGTAGAGCAATTCTTCTTCTTCCTCATCTTCAACATCATCTTGTCCATGTGCTAGCTTCCACATCCTGAGAGTGTTCATGAATTTGGTCATGGCAGTTGTATTTGGGCTCTTGATGCTCTGTAGTTGGTTTTTCCAAATGTCTTTATTTAGCTTCATCTTATTCATGGTATCTAGGTAATTGGGGAGTTGCAGAGTGCACATGCTTGACTTTACCTCACTTTTTTCCACCTTTTAAAAGTCAAAAAATGTGAGATTAGTTTTATCTTTCATAAACTTCATGAATTCTTCATATTGTTTGATCATGGTCTCCACATCAAAACCTCCTTCCTTAAGAGGACTGGAAAAGGTTGAGCCGATGGATTGAAAATGCCTGCCTACATGTTCAAGCAATGTCTTGAATTCCTTTTCACATGATTGCATCCTGGAAATAGTAGAAGTGTAATTGGATACCCTCCAAGATATTTCTTTCTCAAAACTTGAATCAATCTTGTGTCCACATGTTGTAGCGGGTTCTCTTTTAGAAACTTTTCTGGCTCAAAGTATTCTACTTCTACCAATTGGGTTACCATGGCTGAAAATTTCTTGACTTAACCTTTCCAAATGACTGACTGAATGTGAGATTCATCAAGTGCGGCCCCAACCAAAGAAAAAATCTCATGCAGTGACTTGATTTGTTGCTAGGCTAATTCAACCGAACACAATAGACATCATCATCTTCCCTTTCTTTATATCCTCTAGCAGTTGTTGATTTTTAGGAGCACTGGAGTCAAAGGTAAGATGCAATTGGTTACCAAGAACTGAACTTTGACCTCAGTGAATTTATATATTCACCATTGCATTATTCTCAAATTTCAATTTCTTCTTTTCAATCCTATCTTTCTATGACTGTAGCATAATTTGTTTGGTAGATGTCTCCACCTAGTGTTCTTTTGTTTCACAGTTCATTACCCCCAAATTTGTGCATGTGATTTTAAAGTTTCTTAGGTCCAACTTATTAGTTCCCCCTTTTTGATTGTAGGTGGCTACTTCAGCTATACTTCTCCCCATTGCACTATCAAAAGTTATATTGGCTGTGCTTTTAGTCCTCTTGGGTTTGGGGGCCTTGTTGGTATATTTTCTCACAATGTCATTGACAAGGAAAGAAACCAGAACCAACAAAGCCAACCGTTCGGTGAGTTTTATATAAAGTGATGTTGATTGAACAACAACATTTTGTAGGATAACATTAGCAGACTCCACTATAGTCAAGTGATCAACGAGTTGCTGGAATGTAATTGGATAAGATATGGGTGCTATGGCTCACAAAGAAATGCCCGCAAGAAGAAGATGCCTCTGGAAACCCATAGTATTACCACATACCAGGCATTTTTGAGATATCTTCATTTACTTCCTAAGCTCCATTCTTTTTTTTGGGAGCTTTTGCCTCCTCCATTAGCTTTTGTTCTTCATCCACTCTTCAAATATCTTCCTTCTTTGAGCCTTTTTTTTAATTGTTTTGTGAAATCTTCCACCATTTTTAAAGAACTTATGGCACACATTGTTCTTGTTCAATAATATCGATTCCATTATTTGAGTGCAACTATGCAATTGAACTAGAGTTTAACAGGCATGATATATCTCTTCCAAAGCTTTCCATGAATGCATACAAGAATTTCTTATAGCTGACATTTTATTGGAGGCACACTTATTCATTCAATCTCTTCATAATTTTCCTACGCATTTTGCCTCTTTTTTTGCAGTTATAACATTTTTAAAAATCATGACTTATATTCTCTGCATAGTGTAACGTTTTAATCATTATTTTTATTGGCATAGAATAAAAATCTATCTTACTTTCTATTTTTAGTTCTTATATTAGCCCAAGTTCTTTTAAAGTTTTCTTACCTTCCTCTACATGTATGCACATGTTGTCCTATTTTACCTTCTAAATTGGGACAGGCTAATCTCTAGACAAAATGCACTAAAGACAAAACAAAGTCAAATGTTTTTTTCCTAGCTTCACAAAAATGTAGTAATTTTTTTCCAATTTTTGTTGTTGTTTTCAACTACAAACTATGTAGATCATGAAGATCAAATGCTGAAATTTTTAGAAAAATCCATGATGTTTTTAATTTTTTGAAAATTAGTCAATTGTATAGTTTGTAGGGAGGATAGCCGTGTCCTTTTAAATCCAGTTTCTGAAGGGAAATGAGAGCACCCTAGAAAATTATTTGAGATTAGTATACAAATCCTCGTTGAAAGGAGTCACTTTACTCAAAGAAGTGCTTCTGAATTACATATAAGTGTGTGGCCTCACTCTTTCAATATCACATCCATCTGTTGCATCTTCCAACAATTCATAAATGACTCAATTGTCTACCAAAGGTTTCTAGAAAGTTCATCTTCATTTTATGAGAATGGTATGGGGTTATAGATGTTTTTGAAGGAGAATGATGGATGGTGCTCTATGAGGATGTTGGCAAAGGTAGTGTGTTTGAAAAGGGTGTTGTAGATGTATACATGTCAAACAAGTCTACCTGATTGAAAATAAAGGATACTGATGATGACCATAATAACATTATTCCCACTAGCCCATGCAGGAGAGAATGTCACTTGTTCATATTTGAAGCAGTTGCCTAAAAAAAACCAAATATATATTTAGTTTTATTCAAGTGATTCATCGAGAATCAAAATTATCCCAATATAATATTTCTTAAACTTTTAGGTTTTGGGGAATCCAAATGATATGGTCCAACTTATACTCTTGCGTAGGTTTAATCTTCCCCTTGAGTCCAGGGTTTGATTTCCTACCTTCATCATCTCAATAGGGTAGCTTCCATTCTGACGATCACCTTGCCTTCTTCTAGCTCAAGGCATGCCAATCTTTTAGGACCATCGTCTCCTATTGTTTGGAGCACATATCCATGGCGAAGTTGATAGGTTCTTTGCAAAATTTAGAGCTAAATTCATATGGAACATAATTTTGTTTAATTGAAATACTAAACTTTGCTAAATAAATACATAATTAAGGTAAATACATAAATACATAAATACATGAACTTTGGTAAATAAATACTAGTACTATGAGAAAGTGAGGTAACCAAATTAGGATATTGTGTCATATGGTGCAAAGCACTAGAATCAAGTATCCATGTTGTAGAAGAATTAAAAGCTCATGCAGAAAGAGCATGTCCTTTCCTTGGAGAAGGAGGAGGTGGCTTTAGAGAAGCAATACTGTGCTATTGTATGGCTTTCTTAAGAGCCTCAAGTGTTAGATTATTCAAACTAATTAAGATGGGGAGGGGGGAGGGGGGAGGGGGGGGGGGGGGGTTGAATCGGTTATCCTCAGGTCCAGATGCAATAATTTAAATTTTAACAACTTTGCACAACTTATTCAAACTCATAAAATCACTTGGAAAATATAGCAACTTATGAACAACTTAATTAATTCATTCATCACTAGCTCTTTATTTAGTATATGCCAACTAATAAAAATAGACAATAGTAAATAACATGCATAAAAACACATCATTCACACATATATGTAACCCGGATCTAATGTGGAAACTCAATTTGGGAAAAATCACCAAATAACATGCTACCACTTTTCACTCTTTTGAAGTGAGCTTGGTTAAAAGCCAACCCTATTAAAGGTTGCAAAGCACACTATTAGGTGTGATCCTGATAAAGGATTTAATCACCCTCTTAAGAGTGGCCTGGTTAGAGGTCTTTGGATCATTCCATTAGAATGCCACCTTGATTAAAGGATTTACAAATGACTGTTAGGTCAACCTTGATTAAAGGATTTTACTTCCA
Organism: Cupressus sempervirens; assembly: GCA_028749045.1. Lineage (NCBI taxonomy): Eukaryota > Viridiplantae > Streptophyta > Pinopsida > Cupressales > Cupressaceae > Cupressus > Cupressus sempervirens. Next base: position 389,017,807 of record CM053784.1, on the reverse strand, counting down.
CAATGGTTAGAAAGTAACAACTAGGTTTGATTTGTCAAGATATAACTCACTTTGAAAATTTAGATCTCCTTTGGCTTAATTACTAGTTCATTGACCAGACTTCAATATACTCTCCACCTCTGATATGTTTAGCAACCCTTCAAGCAATCACACTTCACAAATCTTCTCCCTTTTCTCTACTACTCTATTCTTCATAGGTTGTCCACAAAATCACCAATCAGCAATGAACCAACCTATTAAACATCTCTTGTGCCTCCTTAAACAAGAAACTTTGATCTTATTCCACTTAAACATCATCGTAGATCTTAGGGTTTTATCATATTTATCAAGTTTTTCCATCATTTTGTCCTTCTCCTTTCTTGAAATTATTAAAACTTCCCTTTGAATCCTTTCCTTTGATTGCATAACAAACTCAATTTGTGCATTAAATATGCTAGCTCTTCAATCCTTATCATGTACACATTTTGACCAATCCAAAAATTTAACTATGTCAATCTCAAATCGTGATTCTTCACAAACTATTATTTTGCTAACACTTCGTCATCACTAAATTATTTTATTGCTCTGTCATCACTAGGTAGCTTAGTCTCTAGTGTTATGTCCCACTCGACTTACACTAGCTTGCTCGATCTTCATTGTGTTTGGTCACTACTACATTTTCCTTCTTTGTCTTGCTCGATCATAACTATCACTTAGCTAATAGTGCTTTCTCAATTATCTCTTGAGTTCCTTAATCTTCTGCTTCATTGACCTGGTGAAACTATCACTCGGTCAAGCTTAGCATTTTACTCAACTTCTTGTCTTCGCTTCTATACATCAGCTCAACTACTGCTTCACTTCATATAACGATCAAATAACACATTATCTTGTCAAAGACTAATTGATCAAGTGCCAATTGTAATTCAAACATACTTACTCTTTAATCAAAAAATTTAGTAGTTCATCCAGTTATCTCTCTTTTGAAATCCTGTTCATAAATAATTAATCAAATGATATGACACTCTACACTATTAGAAAATTTATCTTGAGTAAGGTTTGACATCAATGACATAACAATTGTTCCAACTGTAGTTTCCAAAAATCTCCCTCTTTGGCATTGATGGAAACACCTCTAGTTACCATGAATTTACAAAACGCTTTCTCAAGATTTGTCATTAACAATTCATTTTGTAGTCTGTATAAAATCTTCATTAATATCCTTAGTTTCAATCTAATTCGACTCATCCATGCACTCTCAATATACTTCCTCTTTGCTTCTATTACACTTCTCCCAATATGATACTGATTGCATGTTCTTCATTCTGACATCAATTGTATTGACACTTGTAATAACTCCCTCTTCATTGGATGGTAACACATCTCATCCGTAACTAGTATGAGAATTATCATACATCTCCCTCTTTGATAAAAATACCAAAGACATCATCTATTACATACATATCATCCTCTCTTTGTCACTATTTTGATTGATCTTGCAATAATCACTCTCTCTATCATCTTTGACTTGTAGCTTCATCTACTCATACCTCTATCCAACTTTTCATAACTTTAGGAAGCTCCTAAAGTGTGACCTCCTGCATCAATGTGTAATATATTCTAATCATAACATTTTATGTAATGTTGCATCTCAACTCAACTTTCTTCAAATAGGGGAATGGCCCCTAACTTACCTCTCAAAAACTCAAATACATCCTTAGCTAATGCTCGAGTGAATATATCATTTATCTTCTCCTTTGTGTTCATATATTATAGTCTAACTTCTTTGTCTTGTACTAACTCTCTCAAGTAATGATACTTGATTGAAATATGCATGGTATTTGTGTGCATCACAAGATTCTTAGATATGTTTATAGAAGTTGTGTTATGACAATATCACTATAGGTTCAATAATCTCCTCCTTCATACGTTTCAACAATTGTTTGATCCACTCAATGTTTGAATTATTAATTTATGCAACAACATACTTAGCCTCTATTGTGGATTGAGAAATATAAATTTTCTTCTTTCTTGTCCATGAAATCACTTTCTTTCCTAGAAATAAAGTGCCTCCACTTTTACTCTTTCTGTCATCAATGTTTCCAACCCAATTGACATCTGTGTAAACTTTCAGCTCAGACTTTTCATTCTTCTTGTACCATAATCCATAGTATTTTGTTCCTTTTAGATATCTTAATATCCTTTTCACAACCATCATGTGATTCTCCTTAGGATTAGTAAAAAAAATTGCAACAATATCAATAGCTAATACAATGTCAAGTCTACTATGAATAATATATTGCAAGTTTCCATTCATTGACTTGTACAATGTCTGAATTACTTTAGCAAAATAATCATTATTAGAAAGTTTGTGACTAGTGATCATAGGTGTTTCAATTGGTATTTAATTCTCCATTCCAAAAATATTCAATATCTCTTTGATATACTTTGATTGTGTAATGTAAATACCTCTCTTCATCTGATAAACTTATAAACCAACAAAGAATTTAATCTCTCCAAACAGTGACATCTCAAATTCTTTCTCCATCTCATTAGAAAATGATTTACACAACATATAAAGTCCTTCAAATATGATATCATCAACAAATATTTCAGCTAGTAATATCTTACTCTCAGATTCACTTTTCAAGTATAGATTGCTATTATCACTAGTTCTTGCAAAACTAATATTCACCAAATAAGTGTGTAACCTTTCATACGATGCTCTAGGGGCTTGCTTCAAACCATATAATGACTTGTTTAGTTTACATACCATGTTCCTTTTTTCAGAATTAAAAAATCCTTTAGGTTGTTCAATGTAGACTTCTTCTTCCAAGATTCCATTTAGAAATGCAGATTTGACATCCATTTGGTGTACCTTAGATCCTTTGTAAGTAGTATATGCAAGCAAAGTTCTTACTCCTTCCAACCATGCAATTGGGGAAAATGTATCTCCACAGTCAATTCCTCCCTATTGTGCATATCCCTTACAAACCAGTCTTTGTTTTTTCCTTGTGACTTCACCTTTCTCACTTAGCTTGTTTCTGAATACCCACTTTTTTCTAATCACATTCTTGTCCTTTGGCCTTGGTAATAATTTTCATGTCTTGTTCTTATCTATTTGATCAATCTCCTCATTCATTGATTTAATCCAATCTTCATTCTCCAATACATCTTTAACTAATCTAGGCTCAAACTCACATAGTAAACATGTATCCTTTTTCAACTTGTTTCTTGTTATGAATCCTCAATATTTATCTCCAATGATTTGATCTCGTGTATGGTGTCTTCTAACATATTTTTCTAAGATAGGTTTAGATCTTATTTCTTTTTGAGGTTATCTTACTTGGTCTTGCTTTCTCCTCTTCTTCATGTATCTGTGGTTGCAACTCAACATTTTCTTTCTTGTGTTTGGTCTATTTGACATTCAACTTCTTCTCTATTTGACTCAACTCCTATAGCTTGATGCTCGATAACATGCTGATTCTTAGCATAAATTTTTTGCTGAACCTTGATAGTGCCTAGATGTTGATGCCTAGCAACTTCTTTCTCTAGTTCAAGTAATGTACTATGTTCTCCTTTATAGATGAAGACAAAGTTTCTATAATCTCCAGGTTTTTTCTTGCATTCTTCTTCATTCTTTTATGCAAATTCATCAACTCTAACATTTTCAGTTTCCACAATTTTGTTAGTGTTAGAATTCAAGAACTTGTATGCCTTTATTTTAGTGGAATATCCTAGGAATATACTTTCATCACTATTCGCATCAAGTTTTCCTTTCCTTGCATCTTTCAATATATAACACTTTCTTCCAAAGAATTTCAAACAATTGACATTAGGTGCATAGCCATACCAAAGTTCACAAAGGGTTTTTTTTGTAGCTTTCTTAACTTGAACTTGATTCAGTTTATAAACAACAATACTTACTACTTCTCTCCAATACTATTGTGAAACATTACCCTCCATTATCAATGTTCTTGCACAATTCATGATTGATCTATTCCTTCTTTCAACTATTCCATTCTATGGTGGAGTTCTTGGTGCACTCAATTTTCTCTTGATTCTTTTCTCACTGCAAAATATATTGAGCTCATTTGATATGAATTCACCTTCTCTATCTAATCTCAAGAACTTTAGATTCTTATCTATTTCCTTTTCAACTCTAGCCAAATACCACTCAAACATTTGAAATGCATCAAATTTTTCTTTAAGAAATATCACAATAATCATCCTATAGAAATCATTAACAAATAGAATAAATTACTTCTCACCATGATAGCCTTGCACTCCAATAGGACCGCATAAATTACTATGACTCGAAAATATCATCAGAAGAATTGGTATTTCTCTTGAAACTAGACTTTGTCAATTTCCCCATTTGACATTGTTTGCATATCCCTTTATTAGGTTTTCCCAATCTTGGTAACCATCTTACTCCTTTCATCTTACTAATACTTACCAAATTATCAAAATTCACATGACATAGCCTCTTAAACCATAATCAAACATCTTCAAATTGAGCAACTAGTCATGTACCTTTAGATAGGTCTAGATAGAACAAGTTACCTCTTGTTTTCTCTCCATTTCCAATTATTTCACTATTAGAAATCATAAATATTTTCCTTCTTGTTTTTAAATTCAACTTGGTAGTCTGAACTATTCAACTGTGCCACACTCAACAAGTTATATTTAAACCATCAATCCAATATGCATTGTCACATCTGATTTTGTCATTCAATATAATTGATCCTTTATCTTTCACATAACATGGTGCATCATTTCCAAACTTAACACTACTCTCATTATAATGTTCTACCTTTTCAAACTTACTTGTATCACTAGTCATATGATGGAAGAAACTATTGCCAATTCTCCTTCTATCATTCTTATTGTCATGTGAAATTAAAGAAGTTTTCTCATCCTCATCAGATTCATGTTTCATTGCAACATAAAGAACTTCTTCACCATTTTCATCAGTATCACTTTTGAAACCATCTTCTTCAACAATGTAACAAGATTTCTTACCTTTTCCTTTGTAGTTTTTGTTACCTTGACTGGCTGTGCTGTCTCTCCTTCCTCGATACTTGTTGTCTTTCTTTTCTTCCTAATTCTCATCTCTGTTAGGATATCTTGTAGCAATATGACCAAATTTGTTACATGTAAAATAGATAATAGGAAGTTTACCTTTGTATTTTCCTTTTCCCCTTAATATCCTTGTTGCTAATAATGCTTCTAACTCATCAATGTCATCATCTTATTCACTATCATTGTCCACATTCTTACTAGTTTTCTTTCTTTTAGATCCATCAAGGGTTAGTTGAGAATTGAAAGCACATTCAACAGTAGAAGGTGTATAGTTATCAAAATTTGATAATGAAAATTTAGTGAGTCTACCAGTTAGACTATACAAGGTTAGATTAATACCAGGTATAAATCTTAGTTCTTGAATTGTAGATACTCTAATTGCATAGATAGGAAATAAAGTCCTTAATACCTTTCTTATCATAGTCTCATTAGATATGTCTACTCCAACTCCTCTAATAGCATTTAGAACCTCCTTGATTTGCCATGATAGTATGAAATAGTCTCTCCTTCTTTCATTATTATGTCATCAAACTTTCCTCTCAAACTTTTGGCTTTAGACCTTAACACATTTCTTGTATCCTCCATGAATCTATGCCAACTTATCCCACATTTTATTTGTAGCAGTACGATCCTTTACACCATCAAACTTAACATAAGTTAGCAAAGATGACAGACCTATCATCATTTGATTGTGCTCTTGATTCTCCTTCATTTTCTCAAGAGTCACATGTCTAGGTACTTCAATATATTCATTGTCCAAGTAGTATAATTCAAAATCTCCAACTCTAGATATATGCAATCTCATCAATCATTTCCATGTAGGGAATTTCTATTTTTTTAGCTTAGGTTCCTCTCTCTTGTACATCTTGATCTTTAGCTTAAGTCCTTTCAAAATTCCCTTACAAGAACCAAAGCTTTGATACCAATTGTTAGAATATTCAAAATAAATGAGGGGGGGGCGGAGGGGGTGAATAAATTATCCTTAGGTCTAGATGTACCAATTCAACTTTTAACAACTTCACACAACTTATTCAAAATTATAAAATCACTCAACCAATTAGCAACTTATCAACAACTTAACTTATTCATTCATCACTAGCTCTCTATTCTATATATGTCGACTAACAAAAATAAACAATAGTAAAATAGAATTCACACATATATGACACTAGGATTTAATGTGGAAACTCAATTTGAAAAAAAACACCAAATAACATGCTACCACTTTTCACTCTTCTGAAGTGAGCTCAGTTAGGAGCAAACACTATTAAAGATTACAAAACACACTATTATGTGTGACCATGTTAAATGATTTAATCACCTTGTTAGGAGTGGCTTAGTTAGAGGTCTTTAGATCATTCCATTAGAAAGTCACATTGATTAAAAGACTTACAAAAGACAACTAGGTCCAACTTGATTAAATGATTTTACTACCATAATGGTTGGAAACTAACAACTAGGTTTGATTTGTAATGATAAAACTCAATTTGTAAATTTAGATCTCCATTAGACTCAATTGATGGTTCATTAATTGAACTTCAATATACTTTCCATCTCTAATCTTCAAGGAAACTCTTCAAGCTATCACACTTCACCAATCTTCTTACTTTTCCTCTACTACTTTGTTCTTCACAGGTTCTCTACAAAATTGACAATCAATAATGAACCAACCACATTAAATATCTCTTGTGCCTCCTTAAATAGGTAGCTTTGATCTTTTTCCACTTAAAGAGTATTGAAAATAGTTTGATATAAGTATGATAAATATGTTTCAATCATTGTTTTTTCACTGATGTCAAACCTGCTAGTTGCTAGTAAGACAATTACTTATATGATTTAAGCACTATCATTTATTTGATTGATGAAGAGGATTTGATCAAATGAGGTAACAATAGCACCTAGAAGAAAGGTTGAGTTATGATATGAAAAGGAGTACAAGGATCAGTTAAGAAAATGATATTATAGTGCATTGATAATCTACTTAAGGTTGCAAAGGTTGGTTACATTGATTAGGTTCAAAAGAACAAGTTAAATGGAGTTTTATCTATAGAGCTTAACAATCTGCATAGTAGGTGCCAAACAAAGTTAGTGCAAGCTGAGTAGAAAATTATTTGGAGCTGAGAAAAGTCAGTTTTAGTATAAGCTAAGTAAAGTTTAGTTGATGCCTAGTACTAGTAAAGTTTAGTTCATGCTATGATTTGATAGAGGATGTCGAGCAATGCAATACGTGCTAAGCATAAGAAGCAAGTTAATGTTGAGTGTCAATATTATGAGAAAGATTGAGAATTCAATGAATCTAAAATGACAAGTTTGATTTCTTGGATTGTCAACCATGTAGAAAATAAAGTTGATGAGTTGGTGGCACATAATTAATGATAAACTATTTTGAGATGAATTCAAAGAGGATTGAAGGAGAATTTTTTAGAAGGGAATAAAATGAAATGAGGGGTAGATTCATTGAATCCTACCTAATCTGAATTAGCCCTAAAATGAACGATGGAGGATGAATGAAAAAAGATCTTAATTCTCTATTTATAGAGATGGCTGGTCAGAAGCAAAGGTTGTCATGTGCAAGAACCTAAGGAAAAAAAGGAGTCTAGGGTATTGATTCATTTAGTGACCTAAGATAAGAGACTACATTGGAAAGGAAAGCAAGAAGGCTTAAGAGTATGGATGCTTGAAGGATGAACAAGCTATTAGAGCTAAGTGTGTGAAAGCTATGAAGAATGGAGGACTGAAACAAAGATCTATAATCTGCAAGTGTGTTGTAAATTGTTATCAGATCAAGCCTTACTGTTACTTTCTAATCATTGTATCAATCTAAGATAAATCCTTTAGATTAAGGTTGACCTAATAGTCATTTATAAATCCTTTAACTAGGTGAAATCCCAAGTGAATAATAAGCCTCACTCCTAACAAGGTGATTGAAATCCTTTAACTAGGTCACATTTAACAGTGTGCATTATAACTTTTAATAGGGTTGGCCTTTTATAGGGCATCACTTCAGAAGAGTGAGAATGAGTAGCATGGTACTGATGACTTTTCCTAAATTGGGTTTCCACGTTAAATCATTGTGTCAAATGTGTTATTGAATCTGTTATGTTTCATGTTTACATTTCTACAAAGTTGATTTGACAGTAACCTACAAGTTTAAGTGACTGCATAATCTAATGGATGCATGCATGATGAAAATGTTTTATGGATATGGGTTCACTAAGCTATGAAAAGCTATAATTGTATATCTAGACCTTGGATAACTAATTCACCTCCCCTCTCAATTATTCTAAATAATTCCAACAATTGGTATCAGAGCCATCTGCTTAAGAGGACTAGTTTGTAGGTACCAAAAGCATAAAGATCAAGATGTCAAAAAGAGAAGTACCCAAGCTTAAGAGAGATAACTTTCCTACATGGAAAAGTTTGATAAAGCACATCTAAGAGGTCTTGGAGATCATGCACAATCTACCATTTTCATTGAGCATACTGATCCTACTAGAGCCCTAACTATTGAAGATCTGAAAAAGAAAAAAGAACACAATCAGGTAATGTTGGAGATTGGCTTTGCCCTAAGCTATGTTGAGTTTGATGACATCAAAAGTTGTGACAATGAAAATAAAATGTGGGATCCTCTACACACTATCTATGGAGGTGACAAGAATTTTCTAAGAGCCAAAGCTGAAAGTCTTAGAGATAAGTTTGATGATATGAGAATGAAAGAAGGTGAGAATATTACTCAATATTTCTCTAGGATAAAAGATGTTGTGAATGTGATAAGAGGAGCTATTGGTACAATAAATGATGATACCATACTAAGCAAAGTCTTGAGAACACTTCTGCCCATCTATGCTAGTAGAGTTTCTGCAATACAAGAACTGAGATGTATGCTAGGGAATAATCCGACTCTTGAAGATCTGGTAGGTAGGCTCGCTACTTTTGAGCTATCCAATTTTGATAATTACAAACCTGTTGATGTTGAATCTTCTTTCAAAGCTAATCTGACATTGGAGGAACCTAACGATATGAAAAAGAAAGAAACAAAATACGTGTCCAATGACAATGATACAAATGAGGAAGATGTAGATCAACTTGAAGCACTACTAGCAAGGATATTTCATAGAGGTAAAGACAAGTTCAAAGGTAAGTTACCCATTATGTGTTTCAATTACAATGGGGTTGGTCATATTGCTGCTAGATGTCCAGAGAAGAAGAATTACATAAATTACAAAGACAAAGGCAAGAAGTCTTGCTACATTGCTATAAAGGAAATAAAAGATCAATCTGATGATTATGATGATGAAGTGGTGTGTGTTCCAATAACAGATGGATATGATGAAGATGAAGCGATTGCACTAGTGTCTTGTCTGAACAAGAATGATAGATGGATCATTAACAGTGAGTGTTCACATCACATGAATGGAGATAAAAGTAAGTTCATTACCTTGAATTATTATGATAAAAAATAGTGTTAGGTTTGGTAATGATGCACCATGTTTGATAAAAGGAAAAAGTTCTATCAAGCTCACATAAAAGTTTTTATATGACAATGCTTACGATGTTGAAGGAATTAACTATAATTTGTTGAGTGTGTCACAACTAAATAATTTAGGACATAAGGTTGAGTTTGAAAACAAGATTGCTAAGATATATGACATTGATAGAAAACTAATTGGAAAAGGTGATCAAACTAGAGGTAATCTATTCTACCTTGATATAGAGGATGCCACTTGTTTAATTGTAGAATTTGATGATGTGTGGCCATGGCACAAGAGGTTATATCATGTTAATTTTGATATCTTGGTTAGTATCAATAACATGAAAAGAGTTAGAGGTTTTCCTAAGTTGAAGAAGCCTGACAATATAATTTGCAAACAATGTCAGTTAGGCAAAATGACAATATCAAGTTTTAAGAGTAAGACTCATACCTCTAAAGGAATATTAGAGATTGTTCATACTGATTTGTGTGGACCAATTGAAGTAAAAAGATACAAAAGAGATAAGTACATTATGCTTCCTGTAGGTGATTATTCTATAATAATGACTATTATATTTCTGAAACATAGATCTGATGCTTTCTAAATGTTTAAGTGGTACTTAACAAGAGTTGAGAAGGAAATAGGTAAAAGTCTAAAATGTTTGAGATCTAATGGAGGAACAAAATTTACATCAAATGAGTTTGAGATGTTTTGTAATGATAGAGGAATCAAAAGATAGACATCTACTCCTAAAACCCCTCCAAAAAATGGAATTGCTGAAAGGAGGAAAAAATATGTAATGGACTGTGCTAGGACACTCATGATGGAGAAACATGTTGCTTTGAAATATTGGAGAGAAGCTGTAAGTACAACTATCTACACCTTGAACTGTGTATAAGTAAAAAAAGGTACTTGTTCAACACCTTTTGAACTATGGTATGGATACTCACCCAATGTAAAATATTTTAAGATATTTGGAAGCAAGTGTTATATTCTCAAAGATTTTAGGAATGCTAAACTAGGTGAAAAAGGTGAAGAAGTTATATTTCTTGGTTATTCCACAAGAGGTAAAGCTTATAAGTGTTTAAATACCAACACTACAAAGTTGTGGAAAGTGCAAATGTGAAATTTGATGAATCTATAGAAGTATATCAGGCTGAACCTATGAAGGAACCAGAAGAATACAAATCATTTGTATACTTTTATGAAGGTATGCTTGTTGATGAAGATGTTGTAAATCAAGTTGTAAACCAACATCAAGTCTTAGTGACTGTTGAATCACATACTATGAATGTTGAGCTGAATTTAGGAACTGAGCTACATTCAAGTGTCAAGATACAAATGAAGTTGAGGCACATTCTAATTTTGAGATTAGTGTACATGAAAGAGATGTTGAACTAGCTAAAATAAATGTACATACTGATTTAGAAGTTGAGAGACAAAATGTAGAAGCCAAAACTAAATCAACATTGTCTAAGTATGTCAAGAGACATTATCATGTTGCACAAATCATTGGAGATAAAGATGTTAGGCCAATGACAAGGAAAAAGTTGAGAAATGATACATATTTGTTAAGCATGAAAGAACCAAAAATAGTGAAGGATTCCTTAGAAGTTTTAGAAATATAAGAGGAGTAACTGAGAGGGGAGGGGTGAATCAATTACCACAAAAATATTTCTTAGATCCCTTAGATGTTAGTACAAAATAATTCTATCAAAACTTAATTCTGCTGAAGCTCAGCGAACAAAGAAATGCTATAACTAGGTAATTACTTAACATGAAAATCTTAAGATGTTATCTATGATTATCATTGCTTTAACTTTTTTGCAAACACAAAAAATAAATATCATGAACACGTTTGACACCAAGATTTAACGTAGAAACCTAATTTGGGAAAAACCACCAATTGCTACTAGTTATTATTTTTCACTCTTCTGAAGTGAGCCTTGTTAAGAGCCAACCCTAGTAAAGGTTACAAAACACACTGTTAGGTGTGACCCTATTAGAAGATTTAATCACCCTGTTAGGAGTGACCTTGTTAGAAGTCTTTAAACAATTCAATAGAACTGCCACCTTATTAGAGGATTTACAAATAGCTGTTAAGACAACTTTGTTAAGAGATTTAGATTAATGCTATAATGACTAGAGAGTAACAATGACATGACCTAATTTGGATGCAACTGAATTGCTGATTACGGATCTCTATTTTGGCTTATACTTGATCCTTCTTGATTGAATATATCTTTTCTGCTCCACAAGGATATTCTACTTATCCTTTAGATTCACTTCTTCTTAACATCATAAAATCTTCCATATACAAACACTTCTAAATCTCAGCTTGAACTTATACTTATATCTTTCATATTATCAAGTTGACTCAAATACAAATTAGAATAATTAATATTCATCTTCTCAGTCAGCTAGAATCAATGATCAAATAAATTAAACTTAATATGCTAAAACAAGAAAATACTTCATTAGCCGACCCTGCTCGATAGACACTAACTCAAAAATGATTTCTAGTGTTAACCAAGTGAACTCAGTTAACAATACATACTAGCAAAGTTTCTTGGGTAACTGAGTGAGCTTGGTTAACACTGGTTCCATCCAATGTTTTCTTCATTAACTAAGTGAGCTTAGTTAACACTCATCTTCCACAAACTTTCCTTTGGTGACCAAGTGAACTTGGTAGACACTGCCTTCTAAACTAGGCAAACTTTGGATTTCTTGGTAGCCACAGAAAACTATCTTCATTGCCCGAGTGAGCTCAACACCTACTGACTGATAATGATATGACATTTTGTGTAGTATTAAAGACAATACATAGTTAATCAATTTTTTCAACAAGAAGATGTGGATTGGAGAAAAGCCATAGAAGAAGAGATTGAACAAATTGAGAAAAATAAGACATGGGCTCTAATTCCTAGACCAAAAGATTAAAATGTGATTTGTACCAAGTGGGTATATAGAAACAAGTTAGATGAAAATGGTGAAGTCACAATGAACAAGACAAGATTAGTTTATAAAGGATATGTATAGGAAGAAGGGATTGACTATGGAGAAACATTTGCCCCTGTTGCAAGATTGGAAGAAGTAAGAACTCTTCTTGCTTACTTTGCATACAAAGGTTTTAAAGTTTCAAATGGATGTTAAGTCTACATTTTTGAATGGTATATTAGAGGAAGAGGTTCACATAGAACAACTAGAAGGATTTGTTGATGCTAACAACAAAAACATGGTATGTAGGCTAAATAAACCTCTATATGGTTTGAAGTAAGCACCAAGATCATGGTATGAAAGGCTTCATAACTATCTTGTGAAGATTAGATTTGAAAGGACTAATGATAATAGCAATCTGTACTTGAAGACAAAGAAAGGCAAAGGTATTTTGTTATTTGAAGTTTTTTTTGATGATATCATATTTGGAGGTCAAGATACTTTATGTAATACTTTTTAAAATGAAATGAAGAAAGAATTTGAGATGTCTATGTTTGGAGAGATAAAGTTCTTTGTGGGTTTGCAAGTACACCAGATGAAATATGGTATATACATCACTTAGTCAAAGTATGTAAAGGAGATATTGAAAACTTTTGGATTGGAGGATTCCAAGATAGTAAGTACACCTATGGTGATAAGACAAGTTTTCAAAGAATGATGATTCAACTGAGGTGAATCAAACATTATACAGGTCTATGATTGAAAAATTACAATATATAGTACACAACAAACTTGATATTGCATTATCTATAGGGATAGTTGCAATATTCTTTGCTAATCCTAGGGAGAATCATTTGATGGCCGTTAAGAGAACAAGGAGATATCTGAAAGGAACAAAGGACTATGGTCTATACTACAAGAAAAATAAGAAATTTGAATTAAGAGCCTACACTAATGTTGATTGGGCTAGAAATATTGATGAGAGAAAGAACACCAATGGTGGAGCATTTCTATTAGGAAAAAGGCTAGTTATATGAACTAGTAAGAAACAAAACTGCATTTCTCAATCTAGTTCTAAAGCTAAATATGTTGCTGCTGTAGTAAATTGTACAAACATTATATGGGTCAAATAACTACTCAAAGGTATGAAGGAGGAAATAAATGAACTTGTGGTACTTTATTGTGATAATACAAGTGCTATAAATATATCAAATAATCCTATGATGCATACAAAGACTAAGTACATTGCACTCAAGTATCATTACTTGAAAGAATAAGTTCAAAATAATAAGATGAAGATGGTATCTTCACAAAAGCATTACCTAAGGATGCTCATGAGTATCTAAGAGGTAAAATAGGGGTGATACCCCTATCAAAAGCTATATAAGAAGCATGAGGATTTTCTTGCATCAAACAATTTGATTGACATATGTTACACATTGATGTAGTGTATCTTAGTTTAGGAGTTGCCTATAGTAATCAAAGAGTTGGAGTTACAAATAAGTTACAAGTAAGGTGACAAATGGAGGAACTAAAAATATTCATATTTGCATATGAAGATGACAAGTCTTTGGCATTTTTATCAAAGAGGGAGAGAAAAGCTAAGGGAGATTAAGGAGAAATCCTAATCTGCCTAATCTTGCTAAAGGAGAAATCTTGACTCTTGAGGGAGAAAGTGTGCTAAGGGAGAAAGTGTACCTTCTAATTACATCTACCTAATAAGAGGGAGATAATGTAGACATAGATATAATAAGTAATCCAGAGAGAGTCATAAGGATGACTTGATTGATTATCTATTGATCATAACAAAATTTTGCAACCTATTTAGAAGATGAAAGTTACAAGGAACTATTTTCTTTTTGTAATTTTTTTGGTCTTGTTAATTAATTTTAGTCAGTTTGGTTTGCCATCAATGCCAAAGAGAGAGATTTTTGAAAATAGATTGATACAAGTATGATAAATATGTTTCAATCATTGTTTTGTCACTGATGTCAAACCTGCTACTTGATGGTAAGATAATTGCTTATATGATTTAAGTACTATCATTTATTTGATTGATGAAGAGTATATCAAATGAGGTAACAATAGCACTTAGAAGAAAGGTTGAGTTATGACATGAAAAGGAGTACAAAAATTAGTTAAGACAATGATATTATAGTGCATTGATAATGTACTTAAGGTTGCAAAGGTTGGTTATATTGATTAAATTTAGAAGAACAAGTTAAATGAAGTTTGTCTACCAAGCTTAAAAATTTGCATAGTAGGTGCCAAGAAGAGTTAGTGCAAGCTAAGTAGAAAATCAATTGGAGCTGAGCAAAGTCAATTTTAGTGTAAGCCGTGTAAAGTTTAGTTGATGCCAAGCACCAATAAACTTTAGTTCATGCCAAATGATTTGATAGAGGATTCCAAGCAACACAATATGTGTTGAGCATCAGAAGAAAGTTAATGCCAAGTGTTGATATTATGAGAAGGATCGAGAATTCAATGAATTTGAGCTGACATGTTTGATTTCTTGGATTGTGTGAGCCATGTGGAAGATAAGGTTGATGAGATGGTGGCACAAAATTCATGATAAACCATTTTGAGGAAAATTCAAAGAGGATTGAAGGAAATTTTTTTAGAAGGGAATAAAATGAAATGAGGGGTAGATTCATTGAATCCTACCTAATCTAACCTAACCCTAAAATGAACGATGGAGGATGAATGACAAAAGATCTTAATTCTCTATTTATAGAGATGGCTGGTTAGAAACAAAGATTGTCATGTGTGACAACCTAAGGAAGACACAGATCTAGGATATTGCTTCATTTAGTGACCTAAGAGAAGAGATTGCATTGACAAGAAAAGAAAGAAGGCTTAAGAGTATGGATGCTTGAAAGCTATCAAAGTTGAAGTGTGTGAAAGCCAATAAGAATGGAGGACTGAAACAAAGATCTATAATCTGTAAGTGTGTTGTAAATTGTTATCAGATCAAGCCTTATTGTTACTTTCTAATCATTGTATCAATATAGGGTAAATCCTTTGCATTAAGGTTGACCTAATAGTCATTTGTAAACCCTTTAACTGGGTGACATTCCAAGTGAATGATCTAAAGTCCTCTAAAAAGGCTCACTCCTAACAGGGTGATTGAAATCCTTTAACTAGGTCACATTTAATAGTGTGCATTACCTTTAACAGGGTTGACCTTTCACAGGGCATCACTTTAGAAGAGTGAGAATGAGTAGCATGTTACTAGTGGTTTTTCCTGAATTGAGTTGCCATGTTAAATCATCATGTCAAATGTGTTATTGAATCTATTATGTTTCATGTTTACATTTCTGCAAAGTTGATTTGATGGTAATGCACAAGTTCAAGTGATTGCATAATCTAATGGATGCATGCATGATGAAAATATTTTATGGCTATGGGTTCACTAAGCTATGAAATTTTTTAATTGTACATCTGGACCTTGGATAATTGATTCACCCCCCCTCTCAGTTATTCTAAAGAATTTTAATAAGCACCATCATAGATCTTAGGGTTTGACCATATTCATTGAATTTGTCCATCTTTTTGTCATTCCTCTCCTTTTTTAAAATTACTAGAAAATTCTCTTTGAATCCTTTCCTTTGATCACATAATAAACTCAATTCACGTATTAAATATCCTAGCTCATCAATCCTTATCATTTATGCATTTTGACCAATCCAAAAACTCAACTATATCTACCTCAAATATGGATTCTTCACAAATTATTATTTTACTAACACTCAGTCATCACTATTTTTTATGCTAGGTCATCACTAGGTAGCTTGGTCTCTACTAATTTTTCTCGCTCAGCTTACATTATCTCGCTTAGTCTTCACTGCACTCGATCACTACTACATTTTCATTCTTGATCTTGCTAGGCCATAAATATCACTTGGCTAATACTACTTGCTTGACTATCTCTTAAGTTCCTTAAACTTTTGCTTCATTGACCTAGTGAAACTATCACTTTTTCAAGCTTAGTATTTTACTTAACTTCATGTCTTCTCTTCTATCTATCAATGCAACTATCTACTTCACTTCATATATTGATTAAATAACACATTATCTTGTCAAAGACTAACTAATCAAGTGACCATTATAATTTCAACATACTTACTCCTCTTTACTCAAAGACTTACTAATTCATGTAGTTATCTCTCTTTTCAAATCTTCTTTATCAATCATCAATCAACTAATATGACACTCTACACTATTAGAAAATGTCTCACCAGTAAGGTTTGACATCAATGACAACATAAAAATATGTTCCAATTGTAGTTTCCAACATCAATCCATTTCCAACACTTGGAAATTGGATGCCCTTCCTTGCCACAAAAACTACAAGGATGACTTCCATACTTCTTAGTCTTGGAGGAAGACTCACCACATAGTAGATTTTCCTTTTGGGAGGTGGTTTCTTGTTATCTTATTTCTAAGGTGGCTAGAGGAGTGATCAGTACCAGTTGAATCTAATTTGGGCTTTTGTTTCTTCTTCTACTCCCCCTTAGATGTTTGAGAAACCAATTCTTGGCTCTTTGATCCTATGAGAGAATCCAACTACGTAAGCTTCACCTTCTCTCTAGTCAATCATTCACAGGACACCTCAAAAGTGGGCATTTAGAATCTGGGACCCAAGGCATCCATAATGGAGTGAAAAGTAGAGGAAAAATTTGAAAGTACCCTCAAAGCTTAGGCAAAATTAAGCAAATACACTCATTATTAGTCTTGTTCTTCCCACAACCCTAAAGTAAAGATCTTTGCCATTTGAACTTCATCAAAAAGTCCTTGATAGTGGAAAATAAATTAGGTACCAATGATGTTAACTATGCCTCAATCTTAAGTTCTCTAAAATCATTAACAGTTCCAAATAACCTCTCAAACTTGGTCCAAATCTCACCAGGACTATTACAACCATCAAGATGAAAGAGAAGACTATTTGTAACATGCAATGATAACAATCCCATAGCTTGATCCATGTTGTTGCTATGATACATAACCTCAAAGGGCATGCCAATTGAGGCTGGAGCTCATCCAAATAGAACCATAACACTTGTGATCTAAGAAGACAAGTCATACAACCTTTCTAGAGATGGTAGTTATGCAAAGTGAGAGGCTCAACTAAAGAGGAGTCTACCATGTTGCAAGTGGTACCTTAACTTCTCTTAATAAAATATTAATGAAAATAACAAAGGATCTATGTAGTTCTCAAGAAGATATTTTTAGCACTTCTTTTGGATAAAAAGTTGAGCAAAAATGAGCAAGTTATGCCCCCAAAATGCAAGAATGATCAACTATCTTTAACTAAGATTTTAGGTACCAAGGCCGAAAGGAGATTTCTATTGATATATGATATGTCAAAAAATTCCTCCATATGACTAGGATATCACAAAAAAAACCTAGGTATGTTGTTATGCCAAAAAAAATCCATTTAGGGCTCAAAAATAGCCTCCTAGGCCATAGTAGGAACACCCATAGTCAAAAAAGGGGTTGGGAGGCCAGGTGGTGGTGATATTGAGCTGAGTGGAAAAATGAGCAACAATTTTGGGCTAAGTGCTACTAGTGGAGGCAAAGAAGTAAGGTGACAGATCCATTGGCAGCGCCATCGATGCTGGTGGAGCTAGTGGTGGCTCGTACTCCCTAAGTGGTGGCCGCTTTAGAATAATTTTTCCAATAGTTAAATAAAGGACCACATAGTTATTTCAAGTCGAGATGGTATCACCAAAACACATAATGTTTTTAAAAAAAATATTTTATATTTTTTGTGATTTTTAATTTTTCTACCTTGGAATGTGTGCCAAGGGTCGTACAACCCTAGTATGCAAAATATCTTGCCACATAATTAGCATGTCTCCAAAATTGAATTGCTTTATATGGAAATGGGGTTTTTGGGTGTTGTGAGCTCAATGATGAGGTCCATTTTTGTTCAAAGTGCATGAAAAAATAGTAACCCCTCTATTTCAATAAAAAATGCTCAAAAAATACTATATATGATCCAAAAAACCTTGTTTCTATGTTCCTTCAAAATAATGAACAAATTGCAACAAATTTGACTTTGATACCATGTAGAATTTGACAAAGAAAAGCATGGAATCCATAGAATACCTATATGCAAAATCCTATCATAAAGAAGTAGAGAGAACACAAATACAAGGGTTTTTCTCTGACAATATGCAAGATTGTATTATGATCCAAAATAATTGATTAAATGTACAATGGATCAATCCTTATAGAAGGAGATAAAAAAAACTAATAGCTAAAAAGACATCTAATAGTTAATTTAATTATTAAATGACTAATCCAAGTGCAAGAAAGTGAAATCTTAAGAAGGGAGTAAAGTTAATTAAATTAATCCAATTAGATTAATACTTTACTCTAACAAGGAGTAGGTGTTATATTCACAGGGATGCAAGGAATGGTAAATTTTATTTTAAAGGAGATGAAAGTATATTCCTTCATTATTTATCTAAGAGAAAAGATTATACATGTTTGAACAATGCTACTAACAAGATGATTGAAAGTGCAAATGTAAAGTTTGATGAGTTTGTAGACAAGAATGATGTGGAGTGAAAGAAGGAACTTGAAGATTACAACAATTTTGTATATGTATATGAAGAGACACCTAATACACTACTTGATTTACAATAGAAATACACCAAACATCAGATAATAATACTTGAGCTACAAAATGCTTTACCTAAGCATCAAACAATACAAACCGAACTAGAAGCTGAACCCCTATCGAATGGAGAAAATGTTGAAAGTCAAATAATTTAACTTGAATTGGCCAAATATGTGAGAAATTATTATTCCCATAAATTTTTTTTGGAGAAAAAAGTGCTAGAGTACAAACAAGAAGTAAGTTAAGAGACAATACCTATTTGATTTCTAATTTTGAACCAATAACTGTTAAGGATGCATTGGATAATGAGGATTGGATAAATGCTATGAATAAGGAGATTAAATATAATGGGAGAAACAATAACTGGACATTAGTACCGAGACCTATAGACAAGAATGTGATAAGAACAAAATGGATTTTCAAAAACAAGCTGAATGACAATAGAGAAGTGGTAAGAAACAAGGCACGATTGGTTTACAAAGGTTATGCACAAGAAGAAGGAATAGATTATGGAGAGACTTTTGCACCTATGGCAAGATTGAAAGGTGTAAGAACCTCATTGGCTTATGCTACATAGAAGAAGCTCAAAGTATATCAAATGAATCTAAAATTTGCATTTCTAAATGGAATACTTGAAGAAGAAGTATATATTGACCAATTTGAAGGATCCATTGAAACTGATCAAAAGAACATGGTTTGTAATTTGAACAAGGCATTGTATAGACTAAAACAAGCACTGAGAGCATCGTATGAAATGTTAAATTCATATTTGATTAAGATTGGATTTTGTAGAACAAGTGAGAACAATAATGTATATTTAAAAAGTGAATATGAAATTATGGTGCTAATTGCTAAAATATTTTTGGATGATGTTATTTTTGGAGGAAATGACATGTTATGTAAGACATTTTTTGATCAAATGAGTTCCAAATTTGAGATGTCTATGTTTGGTGAAATCAAAATTTTTATTGGATTAAAAGTTCATCAAATAAGGAAAGATTATATGTGACTCAATCTAAGTATGGAAAGGAAATATTCAAGACATTTGGGATGGATGAGTTTAAGCTAGTTGGTACACCAATGGTGACTGGAGTAAAACTATCAAAGGAGGATACTACTAGAGAGGTAAATAAGACTCAATACAAATCTATGATTGGTAAGTTACAATATGTTGTACATCATAGACCATATATTGCACATGTTGTTGGTATAGTTACAAGGTTTTCATCTAATCCAAAGGAGACATACATGAATTCTGTGAAAAGGATATTTAGATATCTAAAAGGAACTAAAGATTATGGTCTATGGTACAAACAAGATGATGACTTCAATATTATATTCTATGAAAATGCTGATTGGGCTAGAAATGTTGATGATAGAAAAAGCACAAGTGGTGGAGCTTTCTTTTTAGGAGAAAAAATTGTAACATGGATAAGCAAGAAACAAAGTTGTATTTCAAAATATACTACTAAGGTTAGATATGTTGTTGCTATAATAAATCATTCTAATATTGTATGGATTAAAGACTTATTGGAAAGTATGAAAGAAGAGATAACTGATCTTGTTACTATTTATTGTGACAAAACTAGTGCAATAAATAGTTCAAAAAATCTAATGATGCATGCAAATATAATGCACATATCAATCAAGTATCACTGTTTGAGGGAGAAAGTACAAGAAAATTAAGTAAGGCTTGAATATGTGATATCAAAAGAGAAAATTGTAGACATATTTACTAGTTCATTTCCTATAGATTCTTTTGAGTATCTAAGAGGTAAACTGGGGTCCTACCCCTATCCAAAATTCACTAGGTGAAGATGCATGTTGCATCAATTCATGGATGAACAAAAATATCTTTGTGGAGTTGATTCAAGAGTTCACACTTTAGGAACATTTCTAAAGTTATGAAGATGACTATGATGAAGCCGATGTATATTGTACATGCAATGTACAAGGATAACTATAAGGTTTCATAAGTTTCATATTGAATTTTTTAGTGACCTTTGACATTTCTTTTAAAGGGGTAGATAATCAATAAAGGAGTATATCTGAGTTGTTGCTGATGAAGATGAAGATGAAAAAACCAAAGAATCCTATGCAAAGGGAGAGTAGACATCAAAGTGAATCTAAACTCAAGAAGATCATATCCTAAGGGGGAGAAATGTTGATTAAGATTGTTACTGCTAAAGATACAAATTGAGTTACTGAGAATCTAAAGATGAAGACAAAGAGCTGCAAAGTTATATTGTTGAAAATTAATACGTATGATTATCTTATGTAATATTTTCTAATTAAATATAATATGTTATGTATTTCCATCAATTCCAAAAGGGGAGATTGTTACTCCCAATTGATAATCTAATTGATAGTGCTACAGATGTATGTAAAAGAGTTATATTAGCTGTTATGTTGTCATTGATGTCAAGTCTTAGTTGGCTAGAAATTATGCTAATTTAATAGAGTGCCATATAATTTGATTGATGAAGAGAATTTGAAGAAAGTATGTTGAAGATAGAGTTGATAAGTATGGTATTCAATGGGCACTTGATTGAGTTGGACAGTGATGATGGTTTGATTATTTTATGAACATGAAATATTGTAATGTATTGAGCCACACAAGCTAAACCAAGCAACAAAGTTAAAGAAGGAAAATTGTATTCGTAAAGAGACTATAATTTTTACTAAGAAGTTGGTAAAGTTAAGTTGTAAGTTTAGTATTTCTCAAGAAAGTCTAGTATTAACCGATTACTTTATTACTTGAGTAAAATGTTATGTTTGCCCCCAAACCCTATCAAGGAATTATGGAGTATGTACAATAATTCCCTGATTAGTAACCACACACTAAAAATATTCCACTTTGGGATTTATTAGGCTCCACACTAGACAAAAATATCCCACTTGGAGACTAATCATGTAGCAATGCCACTACTCCATGAGACTCCCACTGGATCATACTACCCCAGACTTAGATGTACCTTTATTATGTTTAGTTAGGAAGACCAACTAAAGAAGAAGAGGAGTTTAACTTCTCCCTTGTCACTACCTTTGTAAACATAATTTTTGGATTATCATCTATAGGTATCTTGTCCAGCTATAACTGCCCATCATCCAAAATTGACCGAATAAAATAGTACCACAACTAAATGTGTTTTGTCTTCGAATGAAGAGAATAATTCTTGGAAAGATGAATGACACTCTGAATATTAGTAAAAAAATAATTATCCCTCTATGAGTGAATCCATATCACCTCCTTAGCTTCCTCTATAATATCAACATACTTTGCCTTTGTAGTGGATAAAGCATTTAGCTTTTGTAACCAAGAAACCCAACTCACTATTGTCCCACCAATAGTAAATACATATCTTGTATTACTCTACCTAGTATCAATATCCCCTTCCAAATCTAAGTCAACATAGCCTTGTAAATCAATAGTAGAGCCCACAAAATGTAAACATTTACTGGACATTCCTCTCAAATATCTGAGAATCCATTTGATCACATTCCAATGCTCAATTCTAGGATGAATTATATATTTGGTAACGACTCACACTGCATGTGCAATATCTGGCCTTTTACATACCATAGTATACATCAAGCTTCCTATAGCTAAAGAATAAGGTACCTTGGACATCTTATCCTCATCTTTTTGTGTTTTTGGGCACATCACCTTTGTCAACATAAAAAGACCAGGAAAAGGTGTGTTGATATCTTTGGCATTCTCCATAAAGAAATTTTACAACACCTTCTCAATACAATCAGCCTGAGATAATGTCAATTTTCTATTCTTCCCATCTTTGCAAATTTTCATGCTAAGGATTTGTTATGCTTCACCCAAATCCTTTATAGAAAATGAATCTGTTGACTATTATTTTAACCCCTTAATGTGATCCATGTTAGACCTAGCTACAGTCATATCATCAACATATTGTTGATTGATGAAGAAATAAAAGATAGATACTGAAAGGTTAGGGGGTGAATCAGAATCTATTACACTTTCTTGCTTTTCACCAATTCATTTGCACCTATCAATAATTTGTGCATATAAAAATTATAATGTAAAACTACTGTAACATATAAATCTGATCAATCACATACATGAAAGTAAAACATATAACACAATATTTGTTACCTAGAAACCCTCCAAGGTGAAGGTAAAAATGGGGTGGGGATGACACACAAATCTTCACTAATATAGTAATAAACTTAACCAATTAAGGTTACAATGTTTGACCATAAAATATGATTTATCCTATGAGGAATATGCCTTTTTAAAGGCATAAGAGACTGCTAGGTCTCACCTTGTCAAAATATTTAACACTTACAATAAAGTAAGGACTCTGTTAGGAGATTTTCAAAGATTTGTTAAGATCACCCTATTAAGATATTTACCTTGATTCAAGTTGGTTAAATTTGATTTAGTGCCTGACTCTCAATTTTGTCTACAAGATTATTTTGAGTCTTCTCCTTGCTAACTAATCCTCTAATCTAATATGATATTCTTATCTTTCCCTTTCACTTCACTACCATAACTAGTCACTTTCTCTGTTAGTTGATAATACAACCCTTCACTGACTTCTGATCTATTCTCAATCATTCTCTTGCTTAACACTTCTAGTTTGCATGCATACACCTCTCTTTCCTTGTTCTTACTTCACATGCCCATTATCTAAGTTAAGATCATTATTATTTAAAAGGTTTTGTAAAGATTTTTCTAGATGATTCCACAATAGCCTCTTCATCTTGATCGTCAAACACACAACATAGGGATTTATGATACATGTCATGCAAATATTTTGTGACAACCTACGTAGGTATTAAATATTCTGTAACAACCTCAAAAAAAAATTAAAAATTTCTTCCAATTTAGTTTGATAATTGTTTTGCCTCAAACTTTGTTCCATTCCTAAATTTTATGTAAACTTTCTGTTGCTCAGTCTTTATTGCTCCTTGATGCTCAACATTGTTGTTTCTTGGTCTATATTGCTCTTCTAATGCTTGACATGTGTTGTTCTTGGTACACACTATATAACTCGATACTTGTATACTTGGAATTTTATCAATCGTTGATGAGTTTGATTCATATAGAAAATACTCTGTGACCAAAAATGTACTTGGCTCCTATAAAGCTCGATACATACTTACTTATGTACATGACTCAACCTATATAGTGTAGCTTGGTCACAGTGATAACTAGCTAAATCTACCTTATAAATGACTAAGTGGTTGACACTAATAGACAAAAATGGTTAGAGATACCAACAATCTCCCTCTTTGACATTAGTAGAAAAAAAACTTTATCATATTTACATCGTTACAATACAATTTGATAAATAAGCTCTCCCCCATGTCTTATGACTTATGCCTTTAAATGAACAATGCAAAAATGAATAAAAAATCCATATCACCTTTATTTGACTTCTCGTTTACATCACATTCACTATATCAACTCTATTTCCCCCTTGTTGACTCTATTTCCCC
The DNA here is from genome assembly GCA_028749045.1 of Cupressus sempervirens. Lineage (NCBI taxonomy): Eukaryota > Viridiplantae > Streptophyta > Pinopsida > Cupressales > Cupressaceae > Cupressus > Cupressus sempervirens. The sequence goes on along the minus strand of CM053784.1, from coordinate 388,993,231 downwards.
CTTATTCTTGAACACTATATGTCATTGCTGTTGGAGTTGAATAGGTGGAAGTAATCCATATTTTTTAATGAATTCCTTGTGAATTTTGGTAATCATGATGAATGCATGATCTTATGTGGTTCTTTCTACCTCCAAAGTTTGTTTCTGCAACTAAATTCTTGCAATCAAATCAATTAAACTATCATCTACAGAGAGTTTATGATCTTCTATGATAAGATCTTGGGATATTTTTAGTTCTCTCTACATGACCTCCAAATGAGGTATCATCATCACTTGAATAGAGATCAATTTGGATCTCATGTCATTGTTAGCTACTTAAAGCTCGATCAATGTACCTTGAGCATACAATAGATTATTGTAATGATCAATACTTGATCCCACTAACTCAGACATAATGCTGCTAGATCTCTTCATCTCAGTGTGAATTGTATTTATTTGTATTTGAATGTTATTAGTGAATCTAGGAACATATGACAAAATTGTGTATAAATGCTGTACTTTTTGAATTAATTCAATCATAGCTTGTAATTTCTCTTGTAATTGTACTTTATTCTCAATAATGATTATGGAGACTTTGTCAACAACCTTGATTTCAAATCTTGTAGTAGACTAATCCATTAACTCATCATTTGATTCCATACTTTCAGCATTCACTTGATCAATTATATTTACTATTTGGTTTATGATTGGTGCATCTTCTTCAAAATTATGAATGTCAAAAGCATCAACAAAAATATGCTTTACATCATACAATATCTATTTCTATTTTATCTCCCTTCTAAACCCTTCTTGTCTCTTCTTCTTCGCCAAAACTTCTTGCAATAAATTTTTTTTCTCCAAGGTGAGATTTTCCAGGTCCAATTGTGGAATCTCAATAATTTCGTCTAGACTAACCTCAATATTTGGTGAAACATCTTTTATTGCTTTCCTTTGTCTTCTAGATGAAGGAGTGCTACTTCTCGGCACCACCTTGTGAGTTGGTGAAGGGGTGTCACCACTTGGTCTTGCTTGTGCATATGTGCTTGAGAAAAAAATAGTAACAATATGTTTAACTTTATTTAATTCTTTTCCTTCCTCAATATGGGGTGTTGAAACAATCTTATCATTTACACTTGTTTATTTCTCTTCACTATCTACCTCTGAATTTTTGAGACTTGACTACTTGGCCTCTGGAGTATTAGGGGTATTGGCATGTATAGGGGACATGATATCTTGTGGACTTGGCACACCTAAGATTTCTTCACTACTATAATCATCTTTGATGTTAATAGTGTATATCTCTGCTTTCTTTTTTGTTAACCCAAAAATACTCTTCCATAACAACTCACTTTGATGTTGTATAACTTCCTCTTTATTTAGTAATATAATTTTTTTAATATACTTATGAACAAATATGCTCCTATGTGGCTCCAAAAATGTGTTTGTTTGCTCCTGGGATACATTAGGAATGACTTTGACTAATGTGTCAGTCCTTATCTTTTTCTCTTCCTTCTCTAGCTATTCCCATATTCCATTTAATGTATCATATAGATCTTGAGGTATCTTCTTCTCTATTTCACTAGGAGCTTATTTGAAATTTGAGATCATTTCTTCCATACCCTCCTCAATTTTATTTCTATCATCATTATCTAGTTTATCATATTTGACAAATCTAAAATAAGATAAACTTGGGGAACTCCTTAAGTTTGTGCATACCTCATAAATAGTCTTAGGTTTCCTCTGAGGTGGTCCTTTGATCAATCTCCTTCTTTTGGTTTTGGGGGTACTAGTCTCTGTAGCTTCTACTACTATCTTCTTTGTAGACTACTCGACACTAGCAGCTACCTTGGTCCTTGGCTTATTTGGTGGTGGAGGTATCATTGTCGACTTCTTGTTTATTCCTTGATCCTTCTTGCTCAATGGCATGACAACATCTAGGGTTTCCCCCTTGTCATCTTCTTATTCCTCCTCTTCCTCATCACCACTCTCTTGTTCTTCATCTTCATCAAGACCTTGTGTCAATCATAATGGTTTTTTCCCTTGCCTAGGGTGACCAGTTTAGCTTCTAGGTCTTCAATTTTCCTGTGGAGTCCTCAGAACAATTTTCTATCTATGAATACCATTAGTGGACCAATAATCCTCTAATTCATAATTGTAATAGTCACCACCATTATTAGATCCAAGACATTTTAATCTTTTACTAGTCTTATTTTCAACCAAGCATTCCCATTTCTTAAAAGTTTTAAATACATAAGGTTTCTAAGGAAATAAACCCATACTTTTCCAGTTGCATCATCAATAAATGTAACATAATAATGAGAGATTCCAAGGGAAGATATCTTAGCTAGTTCCCATATAGCTGTATGCACAAGCTCTAATTTATCATTTTTCTTTTCGTTCTCACTCTTCACAAAATTCACTCTCTTTTATTTTCCATACACACATCTTTCTCAAAAATCCATATCGACACATTTTAGACCTAGTAAAAATTTCTTTGAATGAAGTAATTTCATACCCTTCTCAGTCATGTGCCCAAGTATATTGTGCCATAGTGATGTATTAGAATGTACATCAACTATTTGTTCTCCCCACTCAACTGCAACAGCTGTTCCTGAACATTAATTTTTCTCTAAAATAATTAAAGTAGAAGGAACAATGTGAACTGTACAAAGATATAAGGTTCCTAATTTTACACCTTTTTCTACTACAAGGGAACCTTTTGAAAGCTTCCAATTTTTATCATTAAAAGTAACTGTGCCACCCTCATCACCTAGTTTCCTTGCTGAAATTAAATTCCTCTCTTACCTCACGAAGTAGCCAATCATTCCCATTCTGCAACTTGTTCTTAACTTTTACATTTCCAAAAATCTAACATGGTTCATTATCCCCCAAATAAACAAGCACAAAATCCCCTTGGGCATAATAAATAAAATAATATCTATACAGTGTAGCATGAAATTAAGCCCCATAATCTAAAACCCAAGAATCATCAATACTTTCTAAAGAAAGAAGCAAATCATCCTCTTTGGATTTGTTACTTACCATATTTTCCTCCTTGTTCCCTTAAGGTTTATTTCCTTCATTGTTCTTTTGAGCCTAACACTCTTTCTTCTTATGCCCTAGTTTCCCACAGTAGCAACAATCTCTTGGTCCTCTCGATTGAGATCTCTTCCCCTTTTATTTTCCTCTTAATTTCTAGAATTACTTCCTCTCTTAGTCATTTTGCCTTTGATTTGTGCGTTCAAAGTGCTTCCTAACATAGATCCACTTGAGGTTTTCTTATTATTTTACTCACTCAAAATAGCACCAATCACATCATCAAATTTTAGAGTATTAGATCCAGAAACATAATTACTCACAACCATTACCAAGCCATTCCAACTTTCAAGAAAATAACACAAAATCAAGAGAGCTCTAATTTATTCATCAAAATTAACATGCATAGAAGTTAAATAACTAGTAACTATATTAAACTCATTTAATTCTGCCATCTTCATATTAAATAAATGCTTCATGAGGAATACCTTGTTTGAAGTGGAGGGGTTTTCATACAATTTTGCTAGGGTTTGCACAAACTCTTTTGTTGTCTTCACTTTTGTTATATTAAATATCATCGATTGTGCCAAGAATAATTGAATACTTCCAAGTGCCTTTCTATCCAACTCCTCACCTGTCAAAGTTCCCTATTTCTTCAACTTTCCTTCCAATGGTTGCTATAAATCATTCTGACAAAGATAGTCCTCCATTTGAATATTCCATAATTGAAAGTTTTTCCCATTAAACTTCTCAACCTTCAGATTACCCTTATTTGCCATCACTCCAACTCAACCATTAGACTTTCTTGCAGAGGATAATTGAAAAAGAACCTTGCTCTAATACCACTTATTAGGATTAACCACATACATAAAATAACAATTACATGCAAATATAACCAATATCATAAAATAATAAAATGCATAGAAGAAAACACAAGACACAAAGACTTGATGTGGTTCACCCAATCCATGGGCTACATCCACCAAACAATGAGCCCAATATTTTTATTATCTATTGATTACAACCTGATTACAATCCATAATCTCTCATAGCTCAATACCACTGCAATAAGCAATTTTTGCATCACGCCTTATCAAAACCCCTAACCCAAAGCCATTTTATACAAGTATTTTTGCTACTTTAGGGTTAAAATCAGTTACAACACATAAACCCAAAAAATGTCAAAAAATAACCCCAATTTTTTTCTCAAGGGCTACACCACAGAACTTCCAATAACTGTGGCCTATCGGCCACAACTATATTAGAGGCTACTACCCCCAAACCCCAATGAGGAATTATGGAGTATGTATAGTAATTCCCTAATCAATCACCATAGACTAATGCTCTCTCTCCTCTTTCTCTCTCTTCACTCTCTCTCCTCTCTCACTTTCACTCTCCTTATTCTCTCTCCTCACTCTCCTCTCTTTATCTCCCCACTCTCTCTCCTTACTTTCTCCCTCCTCTCCTCTCTCTCTCCTCTTTCTCTCTCCTCACTTTAGCTTCTCTTCTCACTCACTCTCCTCACTTTCTCTCTCCTCCTCTCTCTCCTCACTTTCTCTCTTCTCACTTAAAAAATACGTGTATAGTTACATGTTTGAATATATGTATTTAATTTATATGTACAATTTTTAAAATGTTTTAGATATTTAGATGTGAAATTTAATGTTCATTTTTAGATGTACATTTAAAAAAATAATAATCTATGCATGTATATTAGATCTTAGATGACTAATAAGACTTAGTAGTACCTAATATGACCTATTAGGAAATAAAATTTAACTAATAAAACCTATTAGACCTTATATTACTAGTAAGACCTAATTGGACCTATTATGACATTTAACATGACTAATAACACTTAATAGGACCTAATAGGACCTAGATTAGGACATAACACCCAACTAATAATACCTATTAGGACTGAATATGACACCTTTAGACCTTAGATTACTAATAGGACCTAATAGAACCTTTTATGACATAACATGACTAATAACACTTATTAAAACCTATTAGGAAATAATATTCAACTAGATGACACTTATTAGGACCTTATATGACCCTGACAAACCTTAGATTACTAATTAAACCTAATAGGACCTATTAAAATTTAATATGACCTAATATTGTACCTTTTGAGAACTTATATGACATAACATGACCATATGATGCCTCTTAGGACTTAATAGGACCCCTTAAATGCAACATATTTTATCTTTTAATATTAGTTTTTATTAAATACATGTTCTTACAATTATATATACACACACTCAAGCACTTAAGTTAACATCTAATTCACACATGTTACCCATGGATGAAATCACATGATAGATCATGTATCCCAAGATGCTCAGACACTTCATGATGAGGAACATGGGCAACCTCAAGATCAGGGACAAGAACATGGGCAACCTTAGGATCATGGGAAGCCTCAAGATCAGGATCAGGGACATAGAAATTAGAAATATTATGGTTAGGGAGAGGGAAATGGACAGGGTCCACATGTTGATATACCCCCTGTCCATCCTCTCAATCCTGATATGGTGAGTATATTCTAGTTTGCGACCAACTAGATGGAGCAACTTAGATAGTCTATTGAGAGATCTTAGGATCATTTATATAGAGATATTTGTTAGTAGATTTTGATGAGTCTTCGATATATTATGTCAATTTAGATCACATAATACATTTCTGACACAATCTATTGATAGGAGTTTTGTAGAGCTTAGAGAAGAGGTCTCAGGTGATGTGCCATTGGAGTAGGTTCAAAGCATGGTCCCTAAGGATATTATCAAACAAAAGGTCTTCCCATTTTATGAGGGGATATCAGGTTACACAATGTGTTGTGCCACAAATTTCATGTATGATATATCCTTGATTTCTTATAGCACATGGTATAATGACTAGATACCATTATATTTTAGCTAGTAGTTATACACATAATTCTGTTTGGGGCACCATGTCAACTATTTAGATCTTCCAACATATTATGTTCAGGAATGTGACATATTTATTGATCATGATGAGTTCTATAAGGTTGGTCAAGTTCAACCTATTCATTGATAATTGATGGGTCACAAGAATCCAATAGTGACATCAATTATGTTCGCTACTGTAGATAGATTTGATCTTTCTTATTAGAGGGAATCCATTGATAGGATAGAACATATTATATTTGCAACCAACGACATTATATATGACACTCTAGGTAGATATATTACGAGTAGACCCAATCAACCCATATCATCTTTAGAGGCATTAACCAATACTCCACCAATGATTGATGAGGTCTATAAAGCTATATGTCTTCCTACTTTGGGAGATATGTGTGGCTTTATTGGAGAGCCAAACATATCAATATGGCCTTGTATTTTCTAGATGATCCTTTACAGGCATATTCATACATTTCAAATACAAAGAGGATACCTATATAGGATATAAAAAATGTGATTATACATTCACATAGCCCTATATTTGGACCTTGTTCCTTAGACCCAAGTACCTCTTTTAAATTTATTTTTTAGATCAATAATTCTATACATAAGTATATATTCATGTGTTGATATTTGGAAATGAATATTAGTTTTGTAGGCATAGGTAGTAGAGAATACTTCTTCTTGTTCGGGCTCTGATCATGGTGGGAGGAGAGACATTATTGATGTGACACCTACTACTAGTGGGAGTATAAATGTGATGGATGTGACACCACTGGTGTTCAAGTTATTTTTAAATAGGCTTTTAAACTAATTTGAACACACGTGCACTCTTGAGTCAATGCATTTAAGTATTTATATGTATTTTAAATCAGTTTTCTTATATGTATGAATTGTTGACATTATAGTCAAGTTTGTTTATTAGTGACATAGACTTAACTAAATGGTTAGTAGCTACCAACCTTAGCTTGAGGTTTATAGTGTTAACCAAGTAAATTAGGCTCTACCAAGCTCTATAGTTGCTACCAAGTTCTAGGAATAATGTTCAATTTGCATTGAGAAGTATCTACCAAGTTGGTGATTATCAGTGTAAATCGAGCTTCATAGTGTTTATCGAGTTTCTCAGTGCAAATTGAGTTCTCTAGTGTTTACAGAGTTCATAGCTTTAGTGATTTGAATCTAGTGTTCACTGAGCTATGCAATGTCAACCAAGTGATTTAGTTTATATGATGATATTTACAGTGTTTATTGAGCCACTAGTGCAAACCAAGTGTAGACTGCTTGGAAGTGATTAGTATGAGTTGAGTGCATGATGATGCCAAGTGTTGAAAATGGTTGTTGAGTATCAAAACTTCATTGAGTGTGTCTTTAGAACCCGAGTACCAACACTTGGGCTGACTTTGTGTATTTTGGTGAAACTTGTATTATATTTGACTTTGATGAATTGTAATTTGGATTGGTATAGATGTAATATATTGTATCACTTCCAAAATATATATAATGTAAGAAAGAGAAGAAGCACAAAGTAAAAAAGTTACAAGAAGTATAAGGAGTAGAAAAGATTTATCCATTATAGCAAGGTGATCATTACACTACAAAGGAATATCATTCAACAAATTAGAGTTGCAGATCAAAGACCAGCCACTGGTTCATCCTAATATGTGGAATAGTTAAATCCTTTCACAAGGTACACTTAACAGTACTTTGTAAATCTCTTTACCAAGTGCATACTTCATTGTATGTTTTGTAAATCCTTTTACAAGGTGGACCTAGCATTCCTTATTGCTCCTAATAGGATAGATCATTAGAAGTGATCATTGTAAGCCTTAATAGGCCAACTTTATACTGCAGTACTAAAGCTTGTGGGTATGATCCCCACTCCAATTTTACTTTCTATTTGGAAGGTTTTTGGGTTACCATATTGTGTGTCAAAGTGTTATGAATGTTTTAATGCTTTTAGTTTTTCATGCATGTAATTAGATCAGAATACACATGAAGAGTTAATTGGTGAAGTAAGAATAAGTTTTATTGGTTCCTCATTTACCCCTCCCCTCTCAGTAACCTTGCCTATCTTATATTTTCAACAATTGGTATCAGAGCCTTTTGGTTCTCAAAGAAAAAGTTTAATAGCTTGAGCAAAGATTAGAGGTAATGGAGGTATTCAGACTTGATAAGGCTATTGACAATAAAAAGCTAGATTTGGAATTGGCTATTGGGCAACTTAAGAAAGAAAAGGAGCAACTCTCTTAATCCTTGAAAAGAAGAGAAGATATTGCAGTATAGAAAAATGAAAAACTCTACATTGAAGAAAGAATTGAAGATATCTATTTCGAAAGTAATTTAGATGAGGTTAATGAGGCAATAAAAGAACTATTAGAAAAGAATGGTAACCTTCAAGAAGAAGTTAGAAAGCTAAAAAGAGTACAAGAATTTTAGTCAATAAGATTGTGTGAAGTCATGGAAGAAAAAGACAAGGTAAAAGAAGAGATCAAGTAGAAATTCTTGAGTCACTCAATTCTTGAGTGACATGTGCTTCATGGCTCAGACTTGCATTCTCAGACCCTACTAAGCAAGGTTAGGAGTAACTAAGTCATTATGTAGACATTGAGTCATGGATGACTTTGATAAGAAATAAGATCAAACCGAGTGGAAGACAATCTACCGCTGAGAAAGTGAATGTACCAAGCATTTATGGCAATTGGTAAGTGAAATTTGTTAAAAAGGAAGAAATTGAATTCATTTGTCACTGTTAATTTTCAAAGAGCTATATGTGAAGAGTGATTTTGGTGCATCCAAGCTATTTGTGTGGTTTTTTGTTGAATTTTTCTATGTTTTCATAAACCCTACTAAGCATGGCATCCTCCATTAGCAAAACCAAGAAGGGATATGAGATGTTGGTTTGAGGAGTTGATTGGAAGGTACCAAACTTCAAGTTAAGTCTAGCAATTGTGCAAATGCTTGATCCAACAAGAGATCAGTCACAAATTCCACCAAAGATACTATTGACTAATGATATTCACTTGCATTTTCATTATTCAATTCAAGACATTAAAACCCTAGAGATGGATGAAACTCTAGAAAAGTTATGTGTGAATGGTGCATTGAAACCTAAGCATCAACACTTGGAGACCAAGGGTTTAACCCATATTCCACATATGCCCTAAGACTTCTAGATAAAATGGATAAGGTTTATCCTTAGCCATGTATGCAACAGGAAGCTATGGTTGGAGCAACCTATTCTCATAACAAAGAAAATGATTCATCAAATCACAGGACTCCCAATTTTGACCAAGGCAAAGACTACCAAAAACCCTAAGTCAGCTAGAACTGGAAATAAAAACTCTTTCTAAATGGGATGGAAGAGGTATGAAGATCAACTATGTAGCTAACATGGAGCTAAAGTTTGGAATTCATGTGATAGCACCTAAAATCCTTAGCTCTAGTCATCTTAACAACATATCATGTGAGGCAGTTGATCTGGCTCTCAAGGTGGTGAAGAACAACATGTCCTTCAACCTTGCTGAGCTAATGCTAAACCAATTCAATAAGAGCATGGAGAGCATTAGGACTTCAAAGAATAACCCATGTAAGTTTGGTTCACTCTTAACCTATTTATTCTTCTTTGTGCAAAATTTTTTCCCTTCAAAAGGTATAGTCACATGGAGAAAAGATGTACCAATACTATACTAGATCAATGAGTATATAGTAGAGATGGGTGAGAACTATTTTAATATCATGGATAATTATTTTGATTCATTCAAGGAAAAGATGAATAAAATATTCAAAATTCTAAAGAAACTTGTAGAAGATTACAAGGATGATGTTTTTTTATGGTAGAGTGTGACAAGGTATACATTCAAATAGTCAAACCTAGAGTGGTGTGGGTTAAGCCTCTAAGCTATGAGGTCAACATTGATGATACCAAGGATATCATTGAGGCACTATTAAATGAACCTATGGATCCAAAGGCTACATATTTTGGTACGTATGATAAAGCCAAAGCCAAAATAGAACTTGAAATAAAGCTCCCTCAAGCAGTCAACAAAGGAAAGAAGAGGATAGCAAATTGAGATAAGCTAGTTCTACTCTCCTATTAATAGAAGGTAAAGGAGATGATGTGGAAAAAGATGATGCAGATGAAACTAAATAAAAAGAAGAAGAACCAATTAGGAAGAAAGGTAAGGTTATCATAACTAGACCTACCAAGTCATCTACTCCATTTTGCACTAGAAGAACATCTAGAAAAAAATTGAAATTAGGTGAAGAAGTAGAGGATGTTATTTTAAAATGGCCTCCACCTACATTTCAAGAGAAACTAAAAGAGATTGATTTTGGAGTTGGCATGGAAAACTTTAAATCATTAAGATATGAGACTAGGAATGTAGAAGAGAAGAGACAAGTTGAAGACATGATTATGTCCAAGTAAGGTAAATGGAAATATTCACCTAATCAACTTGCACAAAAAATTCCCAATGAATTGATGGAAATAATCAAGCCAAGATGGGAACATGCTAAGAAAATTACAAAGGATATATATGAATAGACTCTAAGACAACTCATGCCAAGTCTTAATGACAAAGTAGTAAAAGAGTCCATGAAAAGGATTGAAGAGAAAATTACTTTGAAATTTAACACTTGCTTGATACTAGTTAATGACATTGAACATGTGGTGAAGACTACCACTACTACATGGAAGAATATATACAATCTTCATCAGAAGAGTGATTTTTTGTTCATGTCAATGATAAAGATGATGATGGAGATGAGAAGGAAGAAAAGGGAAATGATGAAGAAGAAGAAACATATGATGTTAATCAAGATGATGAGGAGCAAGAACATGAAGCTATCGAGGAGAATCTCCCTAAGATTTAAAGCATTGAGGAAATTGAACCTGAGAGAGTGCATCAATAGTTATGGCCTTATTTCATCACTCTCTTAGAAAAGCTTTGAATCCATCAATCTCAAAGAAAGCTTCTACTAAGTTGGTTGTGGCAACCACTACAATTCCAAATACCCAACCAATTTTTGCACCTATTCAGCTAAGTACTACATTGACTGAAGTGATCAACACTTCATCTACCAAGCAATTAGTACTTCCTCCTTCATTAGATTTGGCTAGTAAACAACTAGGTATTTCTACAATTAGTGCAATATCTAATTTTTTTGCTAGTCCTTCTATTTCAACTATTGTTACAATCCCTAGTGTACAAGCATTTAGTACAAAGATAGTTGAGAGAAAGCCTCAACCAAGTACTAAAGTTTCTAGCAACGGCAAAGATAAAGAAGAGGACATTGATCTTGATGAGGATATAGTTATCCTAAATTGGGATATCTCTACTCTGAATCTTAATCAAATGCACATAGTAGGTGAGCTATTGCAGAATATAGCTAAGAAATAGAGGCTTAGAGAGGAGAAAAACAAGGAAAACCAAGTGCTAGGAGATGCAAAGAACATACTTGCAGATGCACTCAGTATCAAGGTTGATAGTACACAACTTATTTTGGTTTAGTTAGTAGAAGTTGTTCATAAATTTAATGAAGATCTGAATGGGCAAGAAAAGTTGTTGTAAAGAGAAGAGAAGAAATTTGAAAACAAATATTGGATCTAGTTGCATAGAACATTGCAATATATCAAGTAGACTTGTCTACCATCCTCATCTCATTGGAAACCTCTACCAATAATGTTACTTCTCTATTCAGTAAATTATGTGATACATTCTATCTTTACTCAGGAAATCAAAGATAAACTCTCCAAGATAGATGAAGACTTGAAGGCAAGTGCACACTAGTTGTCACTTGACCTGAGAAATAGTTCTGCTAATTACACAAAGATCAGATTTTTGACTAATATGAAAGCAAAATTATTAAGGAAATAAGCTAGGATTAGGGCCACACTTGTAGACATTCAAGGCATGATTCTTCTGAACATGGATGCGTTACAAAAATACATTGCACATGCCAAAACTCTCATCCATGAAAACAACTTCTCCATAGCTGATAACATGATGGAGTTATCAGCAAAAGTGCATATTGCATTACATGCTGCAAGCAAGGTGTTACAAGAAAATTGGGACAAGACAATGTCACTAATTTTGAGGGTACATTCTAACTTCTTGTCACATTTTGGCATTAATATATATACATATATATATATATATATATATATATATATATGTATGTATGTATGTATGTATGTATGTATGTATGTATGTATGTATGTATGTATGTATGTATGTATGTATGTATGTATGTATGTATGTATGTATGTATGTATGTATGTATGTATGGGAGCATCATAATATTACACATATTCATGTACAGATATTTAAAAAAAATCTCTTACAAAAGCGATTTAAAAAAAATTCAAAAAAAAATTATGTTACCAAATTGAAGACACAGGATGAAGACCAAAGATTGTTTTGAACTTGAAATTTTGAAAATTCAGCTTTGATCAATAAGTGTTTTTATCACTAATGCCAAAGGGGGAGATTGTTGACATTATAGTCAAGTTTTTTTATTAGTGACACACACACTTAATCAAATGGTTAGTAGCTACTGAGCTTATCTTGTAGTTTATAGTGTTAACCAAGTAAATCAAGCTCTACCAAGTTCTACAGTTGCTACTAAATTTTAGGAATAGTATTCATTTTGCACCAAATAGTATCTACCAAGTTGGTGATTATCAATGTAAACCGAGCTTCATAGTGTTTACTGAGTTTCTTAGTGAAAACTAAGTTCTCCAATGTTTACCAAGTTTGCAACTTTAGTGATGTGAATCTAGTGTTGAACAAGCTAGGCTATGTCAACCAAGTGATTCAATTTATACAAAGCTCACAATGATAGTGTTGATTGAGCTATGTAGTGTCAACCAAGTGATTTAGTTTATATGCCAAGTTTCACAGTGTTTATCGAGTCACCAATGTAGACAAAGTTAAAACTACTCATAAGTTATTAGTATGAACTAAGCTTATACATCTATCGAGGGAAAGACAATGCTGAGTGTTGAAAATTATTGCCAAGTATCAAAACTTCACTAAGTGTGTCTTTGAAATCTGCATACCAACAGTTGGGTTGACTTTGTGTATTTTGGTGAAACTTGTATTATAGCTAACTTTGATGAATTGTAATTTGGATTGGTATATATGTAATGTATTGTATCACTTCCAAAATATATATGATGTAAGCAATAGAAGAAGCATAAAGTAAAAAGGCTACAAGTAGTATAAGGAGTAGCAAATATTTATCTATCACAACAAGATGACCATTATACTATAATATAAAGAAATCTCATTTAGCAAATCAGAGTCATAGATTAGAGATCAACCACTGGTTCATCCTAATAGGTGAAAGAGTTAAATCCTTTCACAAGGTAGACTTAACAATCTTTTGTAAATCTCTTTATCGAGTGTATACTTCATTGTATGTTTTGTAAACCCTTTTACAAGGTGGACCTAGTAATCCTTATTGCTCCTAATAGGGCATATCATCATAAGTGATCATTGTAAGCCTTAATAGGCCAACTTTATACTACAATACTAGAGCTTGTGGGTATGATCCCCACCCCAATTTCACTTTCTATTTGGAAGGTTTCTAGGTCACCATATTGTGTGTCAAATTGTTATGAATGTTTTAATGCTTTCAGTTTTTCATGCATGCAATTAGATCATAATACACATGAAGGATTAATTGGTGAAATAAAAATAAGTTTTATTGGTTCCTAATTCACCCCTCCCCTCTTAGTAACCTTGTCTATCTTATATTTCCAACAATCTAACAAATTGTTATACTAAATTTGTAGGGGTTAGTTGATACTTTGCAGGCACATGATGCTCATGAGTCTAGGTCAAAGGGTTGCTATTCTCATATGCACCCAGATGACTCTCTATTTTAGGTTGTATGTAACATGTTTAGTTTATCATTGAGCTTTTGAGTTATACATATGCATTTATAATTTGACATTTATATATAATGACATGTACATATTTATGGTTTTTTTATGATACATGGCATATTTATATGATTTCATATATGATTAGGCATGCTATATATGTTTCTAGTTTATGGTCTATGTGATATATGTTTCTACTTTATGAGTAGATATGATTTGTTCAATTTAGGTGATTCAACATGTTATAGTATCTGATTAATGATTAGATACTTATTCCAGCTTGTATGATTAATGATTCTAGACATGATTGATTTTATTATAAGTGATTGAACAATATACTAGTGCATGATCTCAAAATCTAGACAAGTCCTAAATATGAAATATCAACATGTATGTATATCTATAAGTCCTAAAAATAAAATAAAAATACACATATAAGTCCTAAACATGAAATGTATGTACACATATAAGTCCTAAACATGAAATGAGCATACATATATAAGTCCTAAACATGAAATGAACATGTATACATATCATTTATATGAACATTAAACAAACAAACACATATATGCGCTAAATATAAAATGAACACACACACACACACACACACACACACACACATGTCCTAAACATGAAATGAACATGTACACATATCATTTATATGAACATGTACACATATCATTTATATGAACATTAAATGAACAAACACATATAAGTCTTGAACATGAAATTAACATGCATATATAAGTCCAAAACATGAAATATGAAATTTATCAACATGTATGTAGATCTATAAAATTCCTAAACATGTAAACATCTCAAGTCCTAAATATGAAATATCTCAAGCTAGATAAATATAAAATATCTAGGCAAGTCCTAAATATGAAATATCTTAAGTGGTTCCAAACCATCATGGAGAACATTTAATATTATCTCATGGTCCTCACTATCTAGTCTCCACTTGTGATATCCATGTTGATGTTTAACTAGATGTAAAGAAAGGGAGGTAGTAATATTTGGGCAGCTATATTGAAATATCTTATTCTCAGATTGATAATCAACAAAGTGAATTCCATGTTGCACTATTTTGATTAGCTTGAGATATGTTCCCTCCAAAACAATTGAACTTGCACACCATGCATTTACATGTTAAAAAGGTACATGTAGTAAATAAATTCATTATTTATTAATAAAAATAATATATATATTTGAAAAATAAACCATAGGTTCAGCTAGCTTCATCCTTTCTGCAGTGGAACACAATAAATTGTAACTTACTCCTTCTACATTTCCAGACTCAATAATAACTACAATGATATCTCTTGCACAAAAGAAATTTGTACATGTATATGTGAGTTAAATTGTATTGAATTTAAAATATAAAAATTAATTTTGAAATTAAAAATACTTACCAATTTGAAGTAGTCTTGAGATATGCTTATAATCAGTAAAAATCAAAGGAATGCCATCAAAATTTTCATCTTCATCTCCATTAATTGTATCAATAAAAAAAAGTGGCACCAAAGTCCATGGAGCTACATATCCATGATCCTGATTAATGCATTCAAAATAATTTTCAACAATGCAAAAACAACAAAAACATGAACAATACCTTGTGTACAATGTCCAATTGTGAGATTTGGTACTCATAACAAAAATGTTAGGATTGTTTTTTTCTATCCTCTTGCAACCATGCATAGCTTTTCTATCTAGGCGTGAACACACACACACACCCACACACACACACATAGAACATAAAAGTAACAAAAAAAAAAATATATATATATACATGTATAGCTTAGATTAAACAAGAAAAATATATACATGTGCACACATGTACCTATTATCCACCAAAAGACTCTACATGGTACTACTTGAATCACCCTTGATGATGTTCCAACCTCATTTGGTGAAAAATGTGTCTTGCACCATTACACAAAATCATGTGCATTATTTATGTAAACTCCCTTATAATTTATTTGATAATTTCATAGAGCACATTTGATGCAAGCTCCAACACCATCATGTTCACATTTACCATATCTACTTTCGAAGAAACTCCATACATGTGGTATGCTTTCATTATGATGATATATACAAAGTACATAAAATGGTCTAGATGATTTAAAGTATGCAATACATAATTTGACAAAAAATAATGTCCACCATTACTAATGTCCCTTTCTTGTTAGCATGAATGTTGATGATACTACTTTGGGAGTATCCTAGGAACTGGAGAGTATTGATATGTTACATTCATGACTATGTTTGTCATTGATGTCAACATAGAATTATTTCTGTAAAGACTAGTTCATTAGGAGACAGAGATCATGATGGTATAGACAATGGCTTATTTTTCTGGAGATGTGTAGTTATGGACATGTTTAGCATAGTGTCTTGATGACATGGTTAAGTGCATAGAGTCTAAGTCAAAGACATACAAAAATTGTACCTGATTTACAAAGAGAAGTTCAGAGATAGAGTATTGGGAAAGTAGTTCTTGATGATTGTTGCCTATCTTACATCTGGGATGTAATGAATAGATGCATAGTTAGGTAGCAATAAAGGATAGTCAGCTGATGATGTCAATGAGTGCACATGCCTTAGTATTGCACATGTGAAGTTTTGTATAGACTATGAGTTGATAGTGCTATTTTAATTGTAATTAATTAATTGTCTTATTATAATTAATTGGGAAAGACTCAAAGTTGACTCAAGGAATTATTATGAAGATATGGTATAAAGGAAAGATGTTTTCCTTGATTGTAAAGTGTATGATGAGTATTGAGATCATTATTTAAGTGTGAAGTGTGAAAATAAGTAGACTGCTAACTTAATGTGTGTAAGCAATCCAAGGGATTATTGGATGTGAGATTTGAGATTTGGTTACAAGATCTGAAGGAGAAGAAGTCTAGTTGATAGGAAAAAGATAGAGGAACAAAGTACATTTTAGTTCTATTATTCTGCAAGGAATAATACATAGATAATTTGGATAGTGGGTTCATTGGTCTTTCTCTTGAAGCTATTTGGGTAGTGTGTCTAGCTATCTTTCACAACTTCTAACAAGGTTAGAATCTCCTAATAGGGATTCATATGTACTAAATGTTGTAACAGAATCCTAATAGGGTCTATCCTCTAACAAGGAATATTTATATTAGTGCATCATCTTGTGGGTACCATCCCTACTGGGGTTTTCCCTCTAATCAAGGGATTCTCAAGTTAACATATCTGGTGCTATTGTGTATGAGTATCTTGTTGTAGTTTTAGTTTATATTACTCATATGGTTAGGATTGTTTATGGTTCTTAATTGTGATATTAGTTTTATAACTGATTCACCCCCCTAGTTATATTAGTGGACTATATATTCTAACAATTGGTATCAAACTGTTAGGTCCTTGAAGAATAAGCTTAACAGCTTTGGGAGATCCATGAAGAATATGTTTAGGAAGGATAGTCCAAGATTTGATGGGGCCAATTATGATAGTTAGAAGGATAAGATGGAGACTCATCTATTGTGCATGGGCCCAAGATATTGAATCTTGACAAAAAGTCAAAAGATAATTGTTGAAGAAGAAAAGATTGAAGGATGTAATGAAGAAGAGAGAGATCTATTCATGTATAATATGAGAGAAAGAGAAACTCTACTAACCACTCTCCCAAAGAATGAATATAGTAAGGTGAAGTTACTTGTAACATCTCATGAAATTTGGAAAGCCTTAGAATCTACTTTTGAAGGTGATGATCATGGAAAAAGAATGAGATTACATAATTGGATATGTGAATTTCAAGATGCTAGAATGATGGAAGATGAATTTGTAAGAAGTTATATTGGTAGAATATCAAAAATGATTGAAGGAATTCGGTCTCATGGTGGAACTAAGGAAGATGATGAAGTCATATGGAAGATCTTGAAAAGTTTGACACCACCATTCAAGCTGATAGCTCAAATGATGTAGCTGGTAATGCCCTACACTAAGGATTTCACAAAAAAAAAATTACTTAAAAGATTAGAATCAGTAGAAGTAGATTTAAGATAGTCTGGAGAAATTGAAAGAGTGGAAAAAACTTTTAGTGCCCTAAATATTCGACCTAATTTGACAAGGAGTGCAAGCACACATAGAGATTTTGCTGGCAGTACTAGAGTTGATGAAGACAAGAAGATTGACGAAGGAATAACCCTTCTAGTGAGAAGAGAAAAAGATGTTAAGAATATCTTTAAATTCTAGACTTGTAATGAATTTGGTCATTATGCATCTAAATGTCCTAAAAGAGAGAAAAGTATAACGAAAAGTTTAACCCTAGAAGACGTAGAGATAGAAATTGTCTATATGCTAATGAAGATGAAGAATTTGATGAGAAAGGTCAAAGTGAAAGTGATGATGAATTAGGATTTGTGGCTGTCAAGGAGCATGATCTTGATTGAGAAATTAGAGAAGAAAGAGCTCTAGCTATCCAAGTGGAAAATAAATTTGATTGGATAATTGACAGTGGTTTTTCACATCACATGACTGGTGATATGAATAAGTTGTTCAAGTTTAAGAATAATGATGGAGATATTGTTAGAGTTGGTAACAAAGTAGCCTGTCATATAACATGAATTGGATCCATTACTCTTGATGGTAAAACTAACACTGATGCTGTCTATTTTGTTCATGGATTGAAGAACAACTTGTTGAGTGTTGGACATTAGTTCACTAAGAAGACCTGCACTATCAAAGATAGAGATGGTAAGATGATTGGAATTGGCACTAGATTTAGAGGTAATGTATTTCAGCTGAATCCTACTGAGATGACATGATTGGTAGCTAAAGTGGATAATAGTTAGTTGTGGCATAGAAGATTTTGTCACATAAACTTTAATAATATTGTGAAGGTTAGTAGCACTTTTGGAGTCAAAGACTTGCCTAACATTGTTAAGCTTAATAATGTTGTGTGTAAGGAATGTATTTTGGCTAAGTAGAAGAAAGTATCATTCCCTAGCAAGAAGTTTTCTACTACAGAGAAGCTAGAGATTGTTCACATAGATCTGAGTGGTCCTTGTAGAACAACAAGATTCTATGGCAAAAGGTATTTTATGATTTTTGTTGATGATTTCACTAGAATGATGTGGGTAACATTTCTTAAAGAGAAATCTGAAGCTTTTTAGAATTTTAAGATATTTAAGAATAGAGTTGAGAATGAATCAAGTGTTAAGATCAAGTGTTTGAGATCTAATAGAGGAGGAGAATTCACCTCTAGAGAGTTTAACATATTTTGTGAAGAAAATGGAATCAAAAGACAACTATCTGCACCTACAACACTTGAGCAAAATAGGATTTCCAAAAGAAGAAATAAGTATGTAGTTGAAGCATGGACAAGACACCTTATTAACTATGGTATGGACATTCACCATCAGTCAAATATTTTAGGATATTTGGGAGAAAATGTTATATTAAGAGAGATGATGACATTGGTAAGTTTGATCCAAGAAGCAATGAAGGTCTATTTCTTGGCTATTCATTAAAAAGTAAGGCTTATAGATGCTTTAACTATAGAACTAAGAAAATAGTTGAATGCACAAATGTAAGGATTGATGAGAAGTTTGGAACCAAATAAAAGATAGTAGATTATAAGTTAGATGAAGAAGAGGATAACTCTGGAATTGTTAGGCAGAAGGCTGAAGTTTTCTTTAAGATTAACAATGACTTGCATAATGATGTGCAAATTATTGAGCAAAGAGGAAATGAGAGATTTGAACCTAGAGAAGAGACAAGAGTTGAGATATCTACCCCTAACATAAATATGACAAGGAATCACCCTCCCAAGTAGATAATTGGAAGTAAAGACAAAGGTGTAATGACAGGGAACCGAGTAAATAAGGAGATATGTTTGATATCTCCGAAGTGCATAGATGAAGCAGTTAAAGATAATAATTGGATTGAAGAAATGAAGAAGAATTGGATTAGATAGTAAGCAATAATACATGGGAGTTAGTTCCTAGATTAAAAGACAAGAATGTGATAGGAATAAAATGGGTTTTTAGGAATAAGATGAATGAATAGGGAGAACTTGTGAGAAACAAGGCCATACTTGTTTGTAAAGGTTATTCACAACAAGTAGGCATTGATTATGAGGAAAAATATGAACTAATAGAAAGAATGGAAGCAATAAGGATGTTCTTGGCTTATGTAGTGAACAAGCGATTCAAGGTTTATTAGATAGATGTTAAATCAACCTTTCTAAATGGAGAACTAGAAGAAGAGGTTTATATTGAGCAGCCTAAAGCTTTTCCTTTATCAGAAGACAATGACATGGTATGCATATTAAAGAAAGCTTTATATGTTCTGAAGCAAGCACAAAGAACCTAGTATGTGAGGTTAGATAGTTACTTGGCAAAGCTTGGATTTGCTAAAGGTATGATAGATAATAACTTGTATCTAAAAGAAGTTGAGAATGGTTTGTTGATTATTGTAATATTTTTTGATGACATCATTTTTGGAGTTAATGATGAAGCTAGTGATAAATTTGTTGAAGAGATGAAGAATGAATTTGAAATGAGCATGATAGGAGAAATGAAATTCTTCCAAGGATTATAGATTGTGCAAAATAATGATGGTATATTCATTTCATAAGAGTAAGTACCTAAATGATTTGTTGAAAAGGTTTGGTTTGGAAAGTTGTAAAATTGTTGGCACACCTATGATAACTAGTCACAAGTTATCCAGCAAAGATGAGACACCTATAGTTGAGCAAATGAAGTATATATCAATGATTGGAGGTTTGTAGTATCTAACTCACTCTAGAATAGATACAAAAAATGTAGTTGGGATTGCAGCTATATTTCATGCTAATCCTAAGGAATATCATTTTGAAGTAGTTAAGAGAATATTCAGATATCTGAAAGGGATATTTGATTATGGAATGACAGATCAAGTGATTTCAAACTTTGTGCATCTATTGATGTTGATTAGGCATGCAGTATGTATGATAGGAAGAGTACTAGTGGTGGAACATTCTTTCTTGGAGGAAGACTGGTTCCTTGGTTAAGTAAGAAACAAGATTGTATTTCGCAAAGCACTACTGAGGCAAAGTATGTTGCAACAAAAAATAACTGTAAGCAAGTTATGTGAATGGAGTAGATGCTGAAGGATATTAGAATTGAGATTGAAGAACCTATTATCATTTACTGAGATAACAAAAGTACAATGAGTATATCTAAGAATCCTATATTACATTCTAAGACTAAGCATATATCTATTAAGTATCATGTGGTGAGAGAGAAAGCAATAGAAAATAAGATCAAATTGGAGTATGTAAGTACTAAAGATCAGATCACAGATATATTTATGAAGCCTTTTCCTAAAGATACATTTGTGTACTCAAGAGGTATGCTTGGGGTTATGCCCTTGCTTACTTCTGAGTACATAATGTTGAGAGTCCACTAGTATAGTGGTACAAAGCACTATCATTTGACTTGACTCAAGGAGGGAAAGAATAACTAGGGCCAAAGATAAACCTAGCAATCCAAACCACCTTGCAAAGTTAACATAACAGAAGCAAAAACACAAAGATAATAACACCATACAACGAGAACAAACACTTTTTTATTGATTCATCAAGTAATCAACATACATGCCTAGCTATAAGGCTTTCTATGTTACGACCAGATACAAAAATGTACATTCAAGATCCATGATCCAACTTCAAATTTTCACTTCCAGACATATATGAAGCAAACTTTCTTAGTCCTCTGAAATCTCCCAAAAATCTCCACCAAAGTCTAAGCCTAAAGACCCTATTTATACTCGTCAAAATGGCTCACAAAAGATTCTAGAACATTACAAAATAGAAAGGTCTATCCTAAAATGGTCTATACACATCCCAAGATAAGATCTTATCATAAAATTTGTGATCAAAATTAATCACACAAGTCAGCTCCTATTAAGAACCAAAACATAGAAAACTTGTCCAAAATGCTAACACGTGACATCAATAGGAACACTCGCCACATGAAGGATCACTCAACACACAAAGGATCACTTGGAAAATACTGTGGAGTAATTACCATATTTGAAACAATTACCAAGGAAACCACCTCCAGAATAAGAATTACCTCTTCTGCGGTAAGAACCAGTACCTCCTCAATATCAATTACCACCTTTCCACTCAGTCTTGTCTTTGTCGTCATTCTTCCATTTAGATTTTCCCTTATCTTTTATAGAACTATTAGATCTACCGCATTTACCATAAGATCTACGTTTGCCTCTTTGGAATCTACCACCTCTACCCTCTTTGTCTTTGTTCATGCTTCTTTGTCAAGATCTCCTAAGCTTTCAAGGCATATTGATATGCTTCTTCTACACTTTCCAATTTCACAATATTTATCTCATCTTGAATTCCAAATCTCAATCCATTTAGATATCTTACAATTTTCTCAACATCATCATCCACATGTCCAGATTTGATGTCCAACCTATAGAATTTCTTAGTATACTCTTTCATAGTCATGTCTCTTTGCCTCGAATTTTGCATCTTTCTCAACAAGCTAACCTGGTAATCAATAGGAAGGAATTTGTTCTTTATCTTATTCACCATCTTCACCCAAGTTCTTATCTTTCCCTTTCCTCTACTTTGTCTATCAATTTTTAAATGCTCCCACCATAGTGAAGCATGACCTTTCAGCCTAATAACTGCAAGTTTCAGCTTCCTATTATCAGAAGTGTTTTCATACTCAAAGAACTTCTCCATATGAGAGATTTAATCTAACACAACATTGGTGTCCAATTTTCCATCATAAGGAACAAATTCTATAGAAGGCTTTGAATGTGCCCTAGAAATTACTCTTAGCAATCTTTCCTCATCTTGATCTTCTTCTAGTTCCAGATTAGGGTTTGGTGCTACCACATCATTGCTCACATCATCAAGATGTGCTCCTCTCCTTTGGTCTATCTTCACAACATCTAGTTTGGTTGCAATTTGTCTCAATGTATCCAATATTGCATTATCAACATTTCCTCTACCACGAACTATCTTTAAAAACTAGGTTCCTACAAGATCGTAACCCTTTACAAGTTATAGGTCAAATCCATAGATCTACAACCCTACAGCCAAATTGGAATTAGGGTTCTACACAATCCAATCTCCATAAGGATGAACCTCAATCTTTGATACGACTTGACACAAGGAGGGAAAGAATAACTAGGGCTAAAGGTATACCCAACAATCCAAACCACCTTGTAGAGTTAACACAATGAAAGAAAACACACAAAGAGAACATCACCACAGAGAGAGAGAATAAACACTTTTTTATTGATTCATCAAGTAATCAACATACATGCCTAGCTATAAGGCCTTTTGGGTTATGACCAGATACAAAAATATACATTCAAGATCCATGATCTAGCTTTAAATTCGCACTTCTAGATACATATGCAACAAAATTTCTCATTCCTCTAAAATCTCCCAAAATTCTCTACCAAAACCTAAACCTAAACACCCTATTTATACTTGCCAAAATGACTTACAAAAGATTGTAGAACATTAAAAAATAGAAAGGCTGACCCTAAAATGGTTTATGGACATCCCAATATAAGATCTTATCATAAAATTCAGGATCAAAATTAATCACGCAAGTCAGCTCCCATTAAGAACCAAAACATAGAAAACTCATCCAAAATGCTAACACTTGGCATCAACAGGAACACTCAGCACATGAAGGATCACTCGACACATGAAGGATCACTTAGCATACACTATGGAAATCAAAACACACTACAGAGTGAGATTAGATGACATGCAACTCCGAATGTTAACATAACATGGATAACTTCAACTTGACAGATACTGCAAAATTACTGGCACTCGACAATGATTTCAACTCGGCAACAATTGGCATAATAAACACAAAAGATCAAGATAATACATCAACCCAGGATGCTCCCACATCATGACCAGCCTAAATGCCAATGCTTCCCATATGGTGGAGTATTTGGGATGGACTAAGTCATTAAGGACTCTTGGTATTTGGTATTGAACAATGTCTTTGGACACTCGAGCTGATTAAATATTTTGTATAGCATATTAGCTCAATTGGTATTCAATAATTGGTACATTGAGATTGAGGTCTTTGACATTGATGTCAATGGGGGAGAATATGCATGAAAATCATATCCTAAGGCATGGGGAGATTATGTATGAGAAGAACTCCGAAGTTATGGGGGAGTGATATCTCTTTAGAGGAACAAGAAGAAGCAACAATAGAGTACTCCTTGGTATTCTTCAAACTAAGATTATTTTTTCGTCTATGTTTCCATCAATGTCAAAGGGGGAGATTGTTAGCATGAATGTTGATGATACTACTTTGGGAGTATTTTAAGCAGTACTAGAGGGTATTGATCTATGTTACATTCATGACTGTGTTTGTCATTGATGTCAACATAAAATTGTTTCTATAAAGAGTGGCTGAGTAGAAAACATAGATTGTGATGGTACAGATAATGACTTAATTGTTTGGAGATGCATAGTTATGGACATGTTTGGAATAATTTCCTAATGACATGGTTAAGTGTATAGAGTCTAAGTCAAAGACACACGAAAGTTGTACCTAATTTATAGAGAGTAGTTCAAAGACAGAGTATTGGGAAAGTAGTTCATGATGATTGTTGCCTATCTTACATCTGGGACATAATGAAGAGATGCACAGTTAGGAAATGATAGAGAAAAGTCAGCTAATGATATCAGCCAGTGTGCAAGCCTTAGTATTGCACATGTGAATTTTTGTATAGACTGTGAGCTGATAGTGCTATTGTAATAGTAATTAATTAATTAATGATCTTATTTTAATTAATTGGGAAAGCCTCAAGGATGACTCAAGGAATTATTATGAAGATATGGTATAAAGGAAATATGTTTTCCTTGATTGTAAAGTGTATGATGAGTATTGAGATCATTGTTTAAGTACGAGTGTGAAAAGAAGATGAGTGCTTATTGAATGCATGTAAGCAATACGAGGGATTATTGGATACAAGATTTGAGATCTAGTTACAAGATCTGAAGGAGAAGAAGCCCGATTGATATGATAGAGATAAAAGAACAAAGTACATTTCAGTTCTATTATTCTACAAGGAATAATACATAATCATTTGGATTGTGGGTTCATTGGTCTTGCTCGTGAAGCTATTTGGGTAGTGGGTTCAGCTATCTTCCACAACTCCTAATAGGGTTGGTACAACTCCTAACAAGTTTGGAATCTCCTAACATGGATTTAAAGTCTCCTGATAGGGACTCATATGTACTGAATGTTGTAACAGACTCCTAAAAGAGTCTATCCTCTAACAAGGAATATTTGTATTAGTACATCATCTTGTGGGTACCATCCCCACTAGGGTTTTCCCTTTGATCAAGGGTTTTCCTAGTTAATATATCTTATGTTATTATGTATGAGTATCTTGTCATGGTTTCAGTTTATATTCTTCATATGGTTAAGATTGTTTAAGGTTGTTAATTGTGATATTAGTTGTATAACTTATTCACTCCCCCTTAGTTATATCAATGGACTATATATTCTAACATTTCTTTCATACATGCAAAAAATTTCTTGAAACAATGCTCTACATAATGATTATCATGTTCCTTATCATGACTTATGTAGAAATGACATTCTTTCTTGACGACTCATGTTAAATTTGTACTTTGAATACCATACAAATCTAATTGTGATTGATGATAACACACTTGTACCATAATAGTAACCTGATCTGAAAAATAATAGTATAATTAAATAGCCTTTTGATGAACAAAATAATAGTTTTCTACAAACTCAACAACTGATAAAATGGTTTCAAGTGGAAAATTATCTCTAATTGTTTGAAATTATTGTGCTTGCCACTTTGCAACAAAAGCATGATGAATATATGCTCCAACACTTATCTCCTCTTCAACATATTCTAATCTTTTGGATTCTTTCCAAAATTTAGTTTCAATCCTTGCATTCTTGTAACCCTTCTAATTTATCATTTTTATAACATTAATATCTTCAATTTTCAAAGGGAAAAGAGACATATTAGCACATGATTCACATGTTCCTTTAATGAAACTTATTTGACCAATTATAATCTATTTTGTCAAATAAAACAGATGAGATGAATTCACTTCATCAACTACGAGGAGCATTTTCAATACCTTTCAAATTCCCCAAATCCTTTATGCATATTCATGACTTCCAATTTGCATATTGTCCACTCAAGCTAGGGTTGTAACTCCAAATTAAGTACAATAAATTTGATAGCAATTATTAGGAAACAATGATCATATCCAATTATATTTGATTCATTTCCTACATAATGCATGAGAGATAATCCTACATAAAATCTTACAAAATCATCATGTAATACAAAGATTAAATAGACAAGCCAAAATATACACCTTGGAGGGGAAAAACCCATTCTCTAAAAACAACCATACTCTATTATTTTTTTCTAGGCATTAATAAATATAACAAAAGTTTCCAAAGTTAAAATGAACTTCTTTAAAATATCAAGTCCACCAATGCATTTCCATTTGTCCAAGCATGTGTTCACACATCCCATGCCATGCTTCATAAATGCAACCTTCATAAAAACTTAATAATGATAGCTTACTCAACCATCAAATGAAATCACTAATATGCATTTTCTTTTCTAGAAACAAGCTCACACAAAACACAACTAGTTGTAAAAGAAAACTATGTGGCATAAAATCATGTGAACACAATACTATTGACCTCTTTTTTGAATATTGGGTATTGATTCTTCACTTTATTAAATGTTTTTTTGAATATTTGGGTATTTATTCTTCACTTTATTAGATTTTTTTTCCAATATTAAATAATTACAACATCGTATCCTAATATAAAACCCATATTACATGTAATCCTAATGTCATAATACATCACATAAATTGGCCTAAGAATGTTCATGTCTAGTAGTGCACGTCCATCTAGGTGTAACACACATAATAATAAAATATAACATTATAAATATTACATAATGTGTAAAACATGTTATCCTAACAAATGAGGACCTTTAGTATGATGTCTATAAGTTTTTAAATTTCACTAATACATGGGAGAACATGATTTAAGGAATAGGTGCTTTAGTTAGGAAGAAGAGTATATTGTAAAGAGCTTGGTTGAAATCATTGACTTCAAGATAACATGTTTGTTAAGAGCTTATGTATGACCTTTTCATCTTGCAAAATGAAAATTTTAAAAGAAAAATGAATACCACTTTGGAAGGACTAGATGGGAGGAGTCATTCCAAATCAACTACAAGTAATATATATGTTATAGTAATTAAAGAGGAAAAATCTGGAGACATATTTCAAAGAGAAAATGAATTTTCTAACTAAAGAGTGGACACTTGTTCCTGAAGAATGCAATCCTCCAAAGACTCCCTCACTACCCTTACCTTTTCCACACGAAGAGAACTGGTCTAGTTGTATGCAAAGTCAAATATGAATAGTGCACATGCATGCCAATTGAACATCCACACAACATGGTTGAAATAGATTTGTATCTATTTTACAAGCTTTAACATCTCATGATTAGGGAAATGTCTCTCACATGGTGGCTACAGTTCCACCCTTACCAAACCATTCCAAATCACTCTATCAAGATTATATTTTTAGCTACTCAAATACTTCACACTACTACTAAGAAATTCATCAAAGAGCTATCAATCACTCTTGTCCACCACCCATGAGACAACACTTTAGTTGGACCCCTTTGTACCCTTAGCCTTCTAATAATCAATGTGTGCAATCTCTCTACTTAGTCATTTCTCCACATGCTCTCTTTGACATTAGGTGATACTCTTAATTAAAAGAAATTTCCTTGCCTCCAACTCATTATTTATTTGCCTATATTTATTCATAATCAATTACAAGAATAAGAAGAAATAGTTACCAATAATGGGGTGAGAAATTATGGATAGACACATAGACTTTTCAAATGATAAATGATATAATCCTGATGATTAAGACTTGTTTCCACTTCATTTATTGTCTTTACATCTTAATGTTTTAGCTTTTCATATTACTTGACAATTTATAAATTATTTTCTTTGTAAGATCAAAGACTCTTTCATTTTATGTCTTTCTTTTAATTTTTAAAACTACACATCAATTTATTTGATTCTTAAATTAATCAAATTGACTTAAAATATCACCCAAACTTTAGAAAAAAGAAAAGTTCCCCATATACTTTCATATATTTATATATATTTCTATGCCTTAAGCATTTTCTATATGAAGAAGAGGAGCTGAATTTTCCATTTAACGATAAACAATGCATTATAGAAGAAGGATGACCATAGCAATGATCTCATCTATCCATTTCTTCTGAGACACTTTACACCTATTTACACCAAAGGCATTTCTTATTAGAAAAAGACAACTTGCTATTGGGGAGCGATGGTTGAAAAGGATTCATACAACCTACAAGATGATTGAAATCATCTGACCTTGTATCTCTTTAGTATTTGTCAAAAGGCTACGTAAGTTTTTGTAATGAGTTTATGTTAACTTGTTATTAAATTTTTTTATTTCCACCAATCACTATTCATTATTTTTACTTTTCTATTTAAAAACAAAATTCTAAAGTTAACATGCTAAATTCTTAAATTACAAAATAATCAAAATCATTTGTTTGAGCAATGGTTGGCTAGTTGGCTAATAGATTTAACATCTTAAACATGAATTTTACAGAACCAACCAATATTTTAAGGAGGCACTATCCACATTTATGGAAACATATCATTTATAAAAATTATTAATATTAACAATCCATGCTTGTATACAAATATATTTTATATTTTCTTAATCCTTTTAATAAATAGAATGTGTCTAAAATTATTTTTAAACATTTTAAATTATATTAAAATAATATCAAAATTGATTTAAATCTTAATAATTATTTTACTTTAAAACTTAGCATTCAATTAATTTAATAAATAATTATTTCACTATATTATAAATTAAATAATATCTATAAATATATAATTTCAAATTTTTAATATCTTTGATAAGTTTAATTATAAAATATAATATTTTAGAAAACTAATAAATAAATATATTTTTTAAATTTGTTTTAATATTTTTTTACTAAATTATTTTATATTAAACCATAATTAACTGTTAGACAAATACCACTACATGGCACTCGTCTCCTCTCTCATTCACTCTTCACATCATTTCAGTTGTCAACGCCTATCATTCTTGAATTGGGATCAAGATATTAATCTTTAAATAATTTTCTCTCTCACTCGATTCTAAGTACAACAAAACAATTTGCCTTTACGTAAAAATTTATTTAGCTCTACAATGTATATAAAAATGCACATGTAAGGATGATGGGGACTATAGAAATGCATGACATGCCTTTTGGTCAATTCAAACTACAGAGAAAAATTCCATAGCTAGGAAACACAAATTAATAAACAATAAGATTTATAGGCTACTTTGTTGGCTTCCTAACTGGGAACCATTCCCTGCATGCCACGTACTTGTTTGTATTTGAATATGGTGTAGACTATAATGACTTATTAGCTCACAAACAACAACAACCAATATGTATCATGCAACCACAACTTGCAAGTATTATAATAGTGTAACCGGTGAGGATCAATGACACAACATGAAAAATTGAAGGACGAAGATATTTTCCCCTTGCCTTTCTCTTCTACTTTGATAATATGATTTTTATTTGATAGATTAAATTTTGAGAAGATATTTATCTAAAACATTATATATTAAAATTTCAAAAGATATTTCCTTAGAAATTATGTTTAAACTAATTGAATTTAAAATTTATTTATAATATTTTATGTAGGATTACCTTTATCTTTAAAATTGAACTAGCCTTCCGTGATAGTTTCCACATTCAATACCCATCCAACTTGTAATTTTCCTCCTTAATAAAAATAAATTACTAGCAAGCAAGCAAATGCACTAGTTTTCTTGAGAATGACAATTCAACTGACTTAATTTGACTTAAACAAATTTTAAAGAGTGAAATAAAATAATCCCCACTATTGGAAAGATACATCCAACAACCATTGCTCACTACACATTAAAAAAAATTGCTCAAATGATTTTTTTTTGTTGTTAAAATCAACACTAACAGTGCTTATAAGCTAGAAACTTTGGTTGTTCATATAACTTTAGTTAGTTCACAAATTTTTTCTTGTTTATAGGATCGTTAAAATATGGTAAGGCATATTGACCAAACATAATGTAATATGTGTTTTCTAAGAAGTGCTTTTCTTCTCTACATTCTATGTAAATATAACTCAAGTCAACATCTTAACAAGCACATAGTTTTCTCTATTCCATTTTCTTTTTGGATGAAAGTAATAACTATCCTAATTATGAAAGAAACTAGAATTCAAAGAAATAATTGAATAAATGACAAATAGAACGTAATTTGAATCCAAGACTCACTCATGATGCTGGAACATTGACAAGCTTGAGGTTCATACAAATTCATTAGAGTCATATCCTTCACCTTGCGGGCTTTTTTTGAGTAAAATAAAATTTAAGTACTCAAAGAGCATTCACAATTGATACAATGTTGAGTACACAAGATAGCATGAGGCTGTAGTTCAAAAATGTTATCAACAGTAAAAATAGCAAATATTCTATCATGCAATCACAAAAGGGTGAACAAGATTTCAAGTCTTGCCAGACAATGACTCTAGTCATTAAGCAATCTTTAATCATTTCCAACATAAAAGTAAATAGACAAGTTCTATTAAGAGCTCATGAAAATTAATGATTGATAGTTGGAATACAATGAGCATAGAACATAAGAAGATTTATATGATGCTTAGATAAAATACCAATTCCCTCACCTTTGTTTCTAATAAGGCAAGTAAGCAAGTCAAGTAATATCTAAGATCTAAAAAGTTATAAGTCACGCCTAAAATAGCTTACTTATAATTAGCCATCGGGACCCCTTTACTCTCTCTCTCTCTCTCTCTCTCTCTCTCTCTCTCTCTCTCTCTGTGTATATATATATATATATATAGTGGTACTTCTAGCCAATCCACCTAAGTTAGGGATTACACATATAGTCACAATTGGAAGTGATGCATACATGTAGAACCAAGTCCTACTCAATAATTGCCACATCGTCCAATTACTATAAATGCACAAACAAAAAACTAGTTTGAAAAGTCAATAATCATTCCATTTACCATAATCAATGATTTACGAATAATTAACCATTACAGAGTGTAATTACATCACATTATCCAAGATGCTGACCTACACACCATCCATCCATCAAAATGCATGATTAATAAATAAATTTAAGATCATTATAATTATATTATCTATGGTTTATAATTACATCCAAATGATCATCATAAGAAGATTGATTACATTACATCCAATGTAGAGTTGAACATGATTCCTCAAACATGTGTCCATTTGCAAGATCTAGTCTCTATAGCCATCAAACATTGTCCATCCACAATATGAGATGGGAGTATGGCCCAGGTGCTTTACCACACCAAAAATAAAGTGTTTAACTCCCATGGGGTCCTTCCTGACGTGAAGAATGTTCCAACCCTGGCACGGGAGGCCTAGCAACCCAGAACAAAAGGATTAAATGAATCCGGTGTAACTGTGAAACATACTACTTTCCACAAATATCAAAGTAGCCTAATAAAAAAATGTGGCATGGAAACATAAAATAACAACATATCTACACATATGTAGTAAAATGAAATAATGACATATTTATACATATGCAATAAAATTAAAATGAATTTGGCCAAAGCACTTTTTGAGACAACTTTAGCTGATAGAAGAAACAAATCATATCGTATCCATTCTAACAAAATTGGGAGGTAGAGAGAAATAAAGTATACCGTATCCATCTCTAATCCTCTCATTTAAAGACACATTACACCCATCCCATGAAAGATTCAAGAAGCACTCAAAATAAAATCAAGAAGAAATTTAAAAAAATAAAAAAAAATAAAAAAAATAAAATAAATAAATAAATAAATAAATAAATAAATAAATAAATAAATAAATAAATAAATAAATAAATATATATATATATAAAATTTAAGTTTAGAATTAAAACCGAATGGTTTCCATATGCACTATCTACACATATGCATACAATTTTCACATGCTTATTGGAAATATGAGCACTTGTGTAATTTAGAAATAGGTATTCTTACATACAAGCCTAAGCATGAGCATACACATCATGACTCATTTGCTAGAATAAGAACACAATTTAATCTCTATGTCATACACATAAATCATATCTTGTTTTCCAAGTTTGTGAGGTTGTACATTTCTAATGAATTTGACAAGAGTTTGATATTATTGTTCTGCAATAACAATGTTGAATCATAGCACTATCTCAATATCATATTTTTAAAAACGATTACTAAACATAATTATACAACAATGTATTTGATCATTAGAAGTATTCAATCAATCAGGAAAGAACTAATGCCTCAGCATGTGAACTTAAATAACTATGTTTTGGTTCATTAACTACAAATGAAGCAATCTAGCTATAGCTTAGAGCCTAGCATTCTCTACACATACAAAAAGACTATGAGCTCATTTCTCTACTTCCCCAAATATATTGTAGATGGTACATCAAGAAAATATTAACATGAATAGGTTTTGACAACCATAATTCATCTCTTAATATATTTTGCAGCAGATTGAAAAATCTATTCAAGTGAGGATTTATAATCTTTAATAAATTTCCTTGCAAATTTATTAGAACATAGTAAGCTACCAAGGAAAAAGAGGAACCTGGTAGTTATTCTCACTTTCCAAGATTGGTCCCTCTTTTTCCCTGTTCTCAGTCGCATTCCCACTCCATTCTTCTTGTAGTTCTCCTCTTCGATGACATTGTTTACTATGTTGCCTAGGATGACTGGGATCATCAGGTTGCAAAGGATTGGTAAACATATATACAAGATTTAATCTTTGGCCTATTTTTTACATCTTCTTTTATCCAATGACCCATTAAACGCTAACAAGATTCAATCTTTGGCTTTTCTTTTATCTTATTATTATTATTTTTAATGATGTGGGTTGTTTGGATTTGGTAATGGTAGCATTGTGTTTTTTGGGGTGTACAATGTTACAACCCCGGTGCTCCTACTGCACGTGGGGTTTCATGGGCTCATGAGCTCACACCACAATAGGACAAGCCTTTTCTCATTAAGATCTATGCCTATGGAAGGCATTGGATTCGAGACCATTATAATAGTCATAATCCCCAATTCATAACTGACCTAATTTATCACATCTCAAAATAGTTTCCTTATCTGATAAAAATAAGGTAAAAGTTGATCTTAAATAATTATGTTTTTAATTAAAGAAATAAGAGTGCTAATTTAATCATTTTCCTAACATACTCTACGTGGAAATAAATTTTTCATTTTATTTAGTTTTAGAGAAACGAGTGTTGAAAAATTATAATTGGAACAATTATTGTTTTGTCATTGATGTCAAATCTATTGATGAGACATATTGCTACCTAATCTAAATCTCATAACTATTTGATTGATGAAGAGGATTTGAGAAATTGCTCAAAACAATAGCACCTAAAGGAAAGGTTGAAAAATTATGAAAATGAAGCTACAATGGACATTTGATTAGATAGAATTTGATAAAGAAAAGTGACTGTTTATGTCAATAAAGTTAAGCCAAGTCGAGCAATAGAGTAAATGGCAAAGGAATGCTAAGTGATGCTAGTGTCAACCGAGCCATAGTTAGTGCCAAGAAAATTTTGTGTTGACTGAGGATCAATATTGACCAAGAAGGCTAGTTGATGTTGATCCAAAAGGTTTATAGCACTTGAGTGTTAAGTGATGACTGAGTGTTGGAAATTAGTGATTATCAAGTAACATTATTAAAGATGAATTCGAGAAAATTATGAATCCTAGCTGACCTAGTTGATTTCTTGGGAGATGTAAACTATTGTTGAAGATAAGATTGATGAGTTGGATCATTAAATCAAGGCAATGATTAGGTAAAGACCTAACAGAAATATTCTAGAGAAGTTTCTAGAAGAAGATCAAGAAGATATACAAATATAATGAATCATGTTGAACCTAATCATAAACCCTAAGATCTATGGTGATCATGGAAAATGGTAAAGAAAGAATTGCCTATTTAAAGAGGTACAGAGTCGAATAATATGTGAGCAAGTATGTATGTGAAGTGAAGCATACATAGAAAGGTGGATAAGAGAAGCACAAGTGTGAGAGTGAATGCAAAGCTAAAAGAGATTTCTTACATAAATGTTGCTAGTAGTGATAAGTGAAATCTGAGCATGAAGGCTTATGTGTTGTTGAAGAAGACTAATTGCATGAAGGGTTGTTGAGCAAATCAAGAACAAAGTTGATAGTGGCAAGCTTATCAGTGAATCAACACAAGGGCCTAACAGAGATCTAAACTTGCAAAGTGAGTTGTAATCACACAGATCAAAACCTACTATTTTCTTTCTAATCATTGTAAATAGTTTGTATTGAAATCATTTTAACAGAGGTTGACTTAATAGTCATCTGAAAGACTTAACAATCTATGTAAATCCTTTCACAAGGTGACATTCTAAATGGAATGATCAAAATCCCCTAACAAGGCCACTCCTAACAGGGTGATTAAATCCTCTAACCAGGTCACATTTAATAGTGTACATATTGTAACCTTTAATAGGGTTGGCTCCTAACAAAGCTCACTTCAAAAGTGTGAAAAAGTGGTGACATGTTGCTAGTGGTTTTTCCCAAATTGGGTTTCCATGTAAAAATCCTAGTGTCAAATCTATGTTGAATACTTTATATGTTTTACATTTTATATTTAGAAAAGCATGTTATATTTGTAATAGTAAATTTTGCTTAAAGTAGAGACCCAGCAACTATAGGATAAATAGAAAAAAAGTGTTTTATTGTTGAAAAGTTCAAATGATACTTAAAGATCTTGAGTAACTAATTCACGCCCCCCCCCCCCCCCCCCCCCCCAGTTATTCTAAACATTTCTAACAATGAGTTGTGACATCCTCCTCCCCTTGGAAAATGCATTTCCTCAATGCAATTATGCATAAGAATTGCTATCATATCTAAAGATAAGATAGTTAAGAAAATTAAATTCATTACTCATGATAAGACATACACTACATTAGTTTCTTTAGAGAATTGATTTTCAATTGAATGGATTCTAATTATAATATACATCGATTGCACCTACTCTAATAAGTTAAGGCCATGTAATTTATCAATCATCATATATCACAATGCATAAAATAAAGTGATTTACTATGTACCATTTATGTTTTCACCACAAGAGATAAGTGGAAACAAAATTCAAAGTTGAGTTGAGATAAGGGAGACAGAAGGGTTAGTAATCCAACAACAATAATAATATGTGGTGTGTGTAGGCTACCAAACAATCCAACTTTCCCCTTCTGAGGAGCTAGCTTTCTCTGCCTCAACCACACTCTTGCCTTTGCCTTGCAACTACTTAGACAAACTTGAAAGCATATTGATAGGTCAATGGTCATAGAAACATGATCAAATATATCAATCAAGCGTATATCATAAATCAAATAAAATATTTGAAGAATTATCAAATCAAACACTTCCTTATCTCAAGGATTCTTAAAATTAACTTATTACCTTAAACTCACATGATATCTCACACATACCTATATTTACTTGCCATACCTTGGCATCACATGATTTGCCCCTGTGGTAGATACTTTGTATCCACTTCCTATCATACAAACATATATATAGACTCACAATACCTTTAGCTCATTCATAGTGTCAATAGCTCAAAAGATAAGTATTCAACTATAAATATCAAGAGTCAAGATTTCCTTTCAACTCATCTTTAATCAAACCTTGATCATGAGTAACAAAAATAATCAACTGTACTTACTATCTAGCATGTGATATTTGCTAAGTGAGTAAGTATATCATTAGGTTGGTATCCATGAAACATAATCAATTAATGCAATTGCATTACATATAGTTTATCATCATTTAGATCATCATGAAATATAACGACACCCACATATAAAATCATCAATATAATCATTAATGTTTAATCATTATTATGCATCTAAATGTTTGCAAAAGTTGATATTTTACATCAAAACACATCATTTAGCTCAAAGTTAGTAGCACATATAAACTAAGATGAATAATAGAAAGCCACATAGTCAGATGTATCAAGCAACATTGACCCAAACTTCTACATATAGTTAAAAACTAATTCCAGTGCATATAGGGACTAAAGGTCTAAGTCAAATACATAATGACCAAGTCTATGTTGAACAATATATCAACTATGAGTCCAAAAATTGAAAACTCAAGGGGTAAGTGCAAGAAGTTGGGTCTCACTTTTGGGCAAAAAGTGGAAGTGTTTTTACTATTTTAAATTTTTTTTGTCAATTGATGTCAAAATTTGAGGCATTTAAAGATTGAATATAAAAGAACTTTAGAAATAAAATTTTTAGTGTTTGGAATCTAATTTTTGAATATATAATTTATTTGTGTATCCATATGATAGATTTTTCTTTTGGTATGGATCTTTAAAAACCACTTTTTCAAAATGCCTATTTTAGGACTATACCAAACTCGTGTATGAACACCATAATTTCACACAAATAAATGAATTTTCTTAAATCCTTTTAAAGGGAGTTACCTAATACACCTAAGATTGATGATAATATTTTTCCTTAATTTTTTATTGAATAATTTTTTATTATTAATTATTAATTGGATATAAAGATAAATTTTAAAACCTCTCATGTACAGCCACCGTAATTTGATCAAAAATTCACTTTTTTCAAAAATACTTTTTTTTAACCTCAAAAGAATTATATGCAAATTGATGACATATAAATTACTTTAAGAAATATTATTATAAAATAAAAAGTTTATTAAAGTTTTAGTGAACTTCACTATTTTACATTTAGGTACCACCTTTCATTAAAAAATAATGCAAAAATAGTAAATAAAATCATTACACTATAAAATTTATATTTCTAAAATTAGGACAGTGAGAGCTCAAATGGGGTTTTGTTTCATAAAAAAATTTGATTGGGAAGACCCTCTAAAAATTATGGTAAGGCATGAATTTGTCAGTTCAATGCCTTAGCCAAATCTTGAGAGGTCAAGGCATAGGCTTGGTCTTACCAAGCCTATCCTGAACCAAAATCTGGGGTGGGAGAAAAAAATCCTGCCCAATGTTGTAAGAAATGAGCACTCATTATTTGAAATTCAAAAACAAGGTACTCATTTTGAAAATGTCAAATCGACATACAAAATCCCCCCAAAAAATAACATTTTAAATTTTTAGAAACGGGTACCCATTTTTTACTTTTCAAAAATGGGTACCCATTTCTAAAAAATACAATTTTTTTATGTTTTCAAAAATGGGTACCCGTTTTTTGAAAAAAAAAAAATGGGTACTTGATTTTTAAAAAAATGAGTGCCTATTTTTTAAATCTAGGATCAAGTGCTCGAGCCTAAAATGGGTACCCATCTCTAAAGGAGTACAATCTCAATCCGTGGACTTCTGCAGAATTGAGACCCAACTCCTTGCTTCTACCCCAAGACAACTCAACTTCTCTTTAGATTACGAATCTAGTAAAAATCATATTTCCATACACGTGGCACCTAGGCCAAAAAGTCAAGTCAAGTCAAATCTTGACTACATATAGTCAAATCAATCAGTAGTTAAAATATCTTCCAATCAATTATGTATTTTTATATTGGTTTTCCACCTACATGTCAAAATGATAGATACCACAATGATTACATTTCATATGCCAATTATTGATGAAATTATTGAATACAACATGTCATCTCAAGACTATGACATAAATGAATACACCTGAGAAGTTGACTTACATGTCAAAATTATTTCTATCATATGTTTACATTAAGTATAATATTAAAGTATCATATCTATGAGCATCATAGGAAATATCAACCTGCACATCGAACATGGAACAATAAATACATCATACAAGTACAATACCATCTATCATGTGTTTCCCATGAATTTTTAAATCATCTAGGTATGCTTCACTAATCATGTGTAAATATTAGTACACCTACTTTTCTCATTTTAGTGACTTAGGACCTCAAGCCCATCTCCTCACCACAATATTTTAAGGAAATTTTAAGTCGACAAATGTTACATCTTAACATTATTATTCATAGTTTCATTTATATAACTATTCTTAACCAACATATAATCACAAGTAGTGATGTATGACCTT
Source organism: Cupressus sempervirens (assembly GCA_028749045.1). Taxonomy (NCBI): domain Eukaryota; kingdom Viridiplantae; phylum Streptophyta; class Pinopsida; order Cupressales; family Cupressaceae; genus Cupressus; species Cupressus sempervirens. The sequence continues at coordinate 388,955,102 of CM053784.1, read as the reverse complement.
CTTGTTATTCAATGATCACATAAAATATGGTTGATGTGCTTTCCTACCCAACCATGAAACCTTTACACTTCCTTGGGATCCTACCTAACACGTAGAATACCCAATCTTGCAATGCACAAATAATAAAAAAGGCACTTCCTTGGGGTCCTACCAAACACGTATAATTCCCAACCGTGCAACACCCATACAATACCAAAGGTAAGAGGTATCTTGTGCAGCCATGAAACATAATACTTCCCACATATGTCCAGCTAGTCCTAATAATGGATGTGGCAGGGAGGCAGTACATGGGAAATAATATTGAATAAATATATACACATAGATTTGGCTAAAGCATTTTAGTACTAGATTATATTGGCAAGTAGAGTGAAAAAGAAAGCATCATTTCTACCCCTCCATGTTTGTCCACATTCGACTCTCACACCAGAAGGTAAGCTTTCAAAATCTCATCCATACAATGATAAAATTTTAATGCAATAAGAATAATGACATATTCTTCACAATATACTCCCTTATACATCCGATTATTGTTCCACATTGACCATGATAGATGACATCACTTCAAACACATGACTAGCATCATAAAACACACACACCTTAGCCACCTCAAGATCAAAGAAATCTTGAGATCAAGATTCATAGTTTTCAATTCAAAGTCCAAAAGGGAGCAACAAAACAAAATAAAATAAAAGTGAACAAGAGTCACAAAAGATAGATCACCAAGGAAATAAGTGGCTAGATGGTCAGAAGGAAGATATAAATTTTCAAGCTAGCCCTTCTGGCTTTAAAGTTCATAAAAAATTGAAAGATCACATGATTCAAGGAAAACCAATTCATATAAAACACAATGACTCTAACTAGTCACCATAGGGAGTAGATTTGTCATGACACCTTGCATCCAAGGAGCACTAATAACATGACCAAACTTCAAAAGCATGCATCACATCTTATTAATTATATCTTTTCTTTTGTACTTTCATGCTTTCCTAAAGGAAAAATGCAACATGTTATAGTTTTACAACTAGAATCCCTTGTTTTTCCTTCATATCATGCTAGATTACTCCAATAATATCATGAATCAAGTACTTTATTTTTAACTCTAACATAGACAATATGCATATTGTACAGACATTGAATTGATACTATCACCCAAATGAGATACTTACCATTCACTTTAGGAGAGTTCCATTTTGACAATGTTTAAAATAATGCAAGGTCAACCTAAGACCATGACATACTTAAAGGAGCATCCTATCCTTTCTTGTTAGAAGTAATCATAAGTCAAAGATATAATAATCAACCCAAGAGACTATACCCATACACATAGACTAAGCTTAGTTGATTTGCAATTGTGTAACCTAGGGTCACAACTAAGCACAATGAACTCAAGGCCCTAGTGTGGAATAGAGAGCTCTAGTGCTCATTATGATAGATCAAACACATGTGTACCCATATACATTTGTACAAATTAGCACAATAGCCCAAGGCCCTAGGGTTTACACTACTCTGATACCATATGTAAGAACCAAGTCCTACTCGATAATTGCCACATCATCCAATTGCTAGAAATGCAAAAATAAAAAAACAAAACCCTAGTTTGAAAAGTCAATAATCATTCCATTTACCATAATCAAGGATTTACAAATAGTTAACCATTATAGAGTGTAATTACATTACATTACCTGAGATGTTAACCTACACGTCATCCGTCCATCAAAATGCATGATTAATTAAAAAATTCAAGATCATTACAGTTGCATTATCCATGGTTTATAATCACAAGGTATCTACAAGATCACGGTCAACCAAATTATGGCCTTAAGTGGCAGTGAAAAACCAACAAATTAGGGTTATGTTAACTTGACACATAATTTTAAAGTGGTTCTACACTTTGTATCAAAAAATTGTAAGAAAATAATCTGTAGGAAATTGAATGTAGTTTCTAAACTACTAGGCCTTATTTGGAGAAAATTTTTTTTTGATTGGTCAAAAGTTTGAATTTTAATGCAGTAGTATGAAAATTTTAGAGTGAAAATAAAAAGTAGGTGTATGTCTAACCACCTTAATCAAAACCAAATATAATATTTTTTAATGTAATTATAGATATAAAAAGTAGACTCATGTGCAAATGTGATGCATATTTTTGGGTATTTGTATTCCAAATAAATAATTAAATATGAATTTTCTACTAAAACTTTTTTAGAATTAAAAAAACTCCCATGTTTGACCACCTTAACTAATTGAAAACTTTACCAAATTAATTTTTTTTCTTTATACGAGGCAAAGCATAGAATATGACACAACTTTTGGATTTAAAAAATGTTATACCTTTTGAAAGTTATCACTATTTTTCAATCAGTATGTCAATTAGCACTTTGCAATCATCTTCATTGAAAATTAGCTAATAAATACTTATCAAACTCAGAATTTGACAGCTATTATATCGATGGAATCTTGAGATTGTTATAAAAAATCCTTTTTGTTTCATTCAATTTCGATGAAACTAACATTGTGAAATGGCTACTCGAAGTTTGAGTGTTAGTGAAACCCATCTCAAACATGTCTTTTGGGTTGATCAAATAGGTTTGGTAAATAATTGACCTAATCGAATACTCGATATGAAATTAGGTATCTGATTAGTCAAAATTTTCCAATTGGGAGGGAAACCACCCACATTGGAAATTTTGGAGAGAAATTTTAGAGGAAAATTTAAGAGGGAAACTTTAGAGGAAAATTTTAGAGGGAAGTGTGGGCATTATTATTGTAATACATATGATTATGATTATTATTATTAAATATATATCGTAATATTATATGATTATTATTATATATTAATATATGGTTATAATTATTATTAATTATAAAATCTAATAATATATATGATTATTATTGTTATATAATCTAATAATATATTATTATTATATTAAAATATACAGTATTACACTATTACTATTAAATATAATATTATCATAAAATGTGACGAGAGCAATCATAGGTTAACCTATGACCCCTCTTGATGCATTCCCAATGGGTCCCTAGGGGTCATAGGGCTCTTAGGGACATATGTTGACATGAAATATGTCAAGAGGGGTCATAGATTAACCTATGACACCTCTCGATGCATTAGAACCAACCAAATGGGTAGCTAGGGGTACTAGGGCCCCTAGGGACATATGTTGTCATGAAATGTGTTAAGATGAGTCATAGGTTAATCTATGACACCTCTAGATGCATTCAAACTAACCAAATATGTTCCTAGGGGCCCTAGGGCCCCTACAGACATATGTTGTCATGAAATGCATCGATAGGGGGTTATAAATTAAAATATGACCCCTCTTGATGCATTGAAATGAACCAAATGCATCCCTATGGGTCCTAGGACCCCTAGGGACATATGTAGTCATGAAATGCGTCTGAAGGGGTCATAGGTTAACCTATGGCACCTCTTGATGCATTAGAACCAACCAAATGTGTCCCTAGGGGTCTTAGGGCCCCTACAGACATATGTTGTCATGAAATGCATCAAGAGGGGTCATAGGTTAACCTATGACCCCTCTCGATGTATTAGAACCAACCAAATGCATCCCTAGGGCCCCTAAGAATATATGTTGTCATGAAATGCATCGATAAGGATCATAAGTTAACCTATGACCTCTCTTGATGCATTAGAACCAACCAAATGTGTTCCTAGGGGCACTAGGGCCCCAAGAGACATACATTGTCATGAAATGCATCAAGAGGGGTCATAAGTTAACCTATAACCCCTCTAGATGCATTCAAACCAATCAAATATGTCCCTAGGGGACCTAGGTCCCCTAGGGACATACATTGTCATAAAATGCATTGAGAGAGGTCATAGGTTAACCTATGACCCCTATCGATGCATTAGAACCAACCAAATGCGTCCCTAGGTGCCCTAGGGCCCCTAGGGACATTTGTTGTCATGAAATACATAAAGAGGGGTCATAGGTTAATCTATGACCACTCTTGATGAATTAGAACCAACCAAATGCGTCCTTAGGGGTCTTGGGGCCCGTAGGGACATATGTTGTCATAAAATGCATCGAGAGGTAAACTATGACCCCTCTCAATGCATTTGAACCAACCAAATGCATCTCTAGGGGTCTTAGGGCTCCTAGGGACATATGTTACCATGAAATGCATTGAGAGAGGTCATAGGTTAACCTATTACCCTTCTCGACACATTAGAACCAACCAAATGCTTCCCTTGGGGTCCCAGGGCCCCTACAGACATATGTTATCATGAAATATATTAAGAGGGGTAATAGGTTAACCTATGACCCCTCTCGATGCATTAGAACCAACCAAATGGGTCCCTAGGGGTCCTAGGGCCCCTAAAGACATATGTTGTCATGAAATGCATCGAGAGGGAACCTATGATCACTCTTGATGCATTGGAATCAACCAAATGTGTTCCTATGGGTCCTAGGGCCCTTAGGGACATATGTTATCATGAAATGCATTGAGAGGGAACTTATGACCACTCTTGATGCATTGGAACCAACCAAATGAATCCATAGGAATATTTGTTGTCATGAAATGCATTGAGAGGGGTCATAGGTTAACATATGACCCCTCTGAATGCATTGAAAGCAACCAAATGCATCAATAAAGGTCATAACTTAACCTATGACCCCTTTTGACGCATTGGAACCAACTAAATGTGTCTTTAGGGGTCCTAAGGTCCCTAGGGACATATGTTGTCATGAAATATGTCAAGAGGGGTCATAGGTTAAGCTATGACCCCTCTTGATATATTCAAACCAACCAAATACATCTCTAGGGGCCCTAAGGCCCCTAGGGACATATGTTGTCATGAAATTTGTCAAGAGGGGTCATAGGTTAATTTGTGACCCCTCTTGACTCATAGGAACCAACCAAATGGGTCCCTAGGGGTTTTAGGGCCCCTAGAGACATATGTTGTCATAAAATTAGTCGATAGGGGTCATAGGTTAACCTATGACCCCTCTTGATGCATTTGAACCAACCAAATGTGTGCTTAGGGCCTCTAGGGCACCTAGGGACATATGTTGTCATGAAATGCTAACCTATGACCCCTCTCGATGCATTAGAATCAACCAAATGGGTCCTTAGAGGTCCTAGGGCCACTAGAGACATATGTTGTCATGAAATGCATCAAGAGGGAACCTATGACCCCTCTCGATGCATTCCAACCAACAAATGCATCCCTAGGGGTCTTAGGGTCCTTAGAGACATATATTGTCATGAAATACATCAACCTATGACCCCTCTCGACATATTAGAACAAAACAAATGCGTTCCTAGGGGTCCTAAGGCCCTTAGGGACACATGTCATGAAATGTATCAAGTGGGTTAACACCCCTCTCGATGCATTATAACCAACCAAATGGGTTTCTAGGGGTTGTAGGGCCCCTAGGGACATATGTTGTCATGAAATGTGTCGAGAGGGGTCATAGGTTAACCTATGACCCCTCTCAATGCGTTGGAACCAACCAAATTTGTCCCTAGGAGTCCTAGGGCACCTAGGGACATATGTTATCATAAAATGTGTCAAGAGGGAACTTATGACCCCTCTCGATGCACTAGAACCAACCAAATGCATCCCTAGGGGCCCTAGGGCCCTTAGGGACATTTGTTGTCAGGAAATGCATTGTGAGGGGTCATAGTTTAACCTATGACCCCTCTCAATGCATTGGAACCAACCAAATGCATCCCTAGGGACCCTAGGGCCCCTAGGGACATATGTTGTCATGAAATACAATGATAACCTATGACCCCTCTCGATGCATTGGAACCAACCAAATGGGTCCCTAGGGGTTCTAGGGCTCATAGGGACATATGTTGTCATTAAATGCATGGAGCCCTCTCAATGCATTTCACATGCATCAAGAGAGGTCATAGGTCTTGATGCATTGGAACTAATAAAATGTTTCCCTAGGGGTCCTAGGGCCCCTAGGTACATATGTTGTCATGAAATACATCAAGAGGGATCATAGGTCAACCTATGACCCCTCTTGACGCATTGGAACCAACCAAATGTGTCTCTAGGGGCCTTAGGGCACCTAGGGACATATGTTGTCATGAAATGTGTTGATAGGGGTCATAGGTTAACCTATGACCCCTCTTGACACATTAGAACCAACCAAATGGGTCCCTAGGTGTCTTAGGGCCCATAAGGACATATGTTGTCATAAAATGCATCGAGAGGGAACCTATGACCCCTCTCAATGTATTTGAACCAACCAAATGCGTCCCTAGGGGTCTTAGGACCCCTAGGGACATATCTTGTCATGAAATGCATCAAGAGAGTCATAGGTTAACCTATGACCCCTCTTTATGCATTAGAACCAACCAAATGTGTCCCTAGGGGTCCTAAGGCCCTTAGGGACATATGTTGTTATGAAATGCATTGAGAGGGGTCATAGGTTGTATTAGAAGCAACCAAATGGGTCCCTAGGGGTCTTAGGGCCCCTAGGGACATATGTTGTCATGAAGTGCATTGAGAGGGGTCATAGATTAACTTATAACTCCTCTCGACACATTAGAACCAACCAATTGCTTCCCTAGGGACATATGTTGTCATGAAATGCACCAAGAGGGAACCCATGACCCCTCTCGATGCATTGAAACAAAAAAAAAATATCGCCCCTAGGGACATTCGTTGTCATGAAATGCATTGAGAGGGGAGATAGGTTAGCCTATGACCCCTCTCGACGCATTGGCACTAACCAAATGCATCCCTCAGGGCCTTAAGGCCCATAGGGACACATGTTTTCATGAAATACATCGATAGGGGTTATGGCTTAACCTCTCGACGTATTGGAACCAACCAAATGGGTCCTTAGGTGTCCTAGGGCCCCTAGGGATATATGTTGTCATGAAATGTGTCAAGAGGGGTCATAGATTAACCTATGACCCCTCTCAACACATTCAAACCAATAAAATGCTTTGCTAGGGCCCCTAGGGCCCCTAGAGACATATGTTGTCATGAAATGCATTGAGAGGGGTCATAGGTTAACTTATGACCCCTCTCAATGCATTAGAACCAAGCAAATGGTTCCCTAGGGGTCCTAGGGCCACTAGGGACATATGTTGTCATAAAATGCATCGAGAGGGCTCATAGGTTAACTTATGACCCCTTTTGATGCATTGGAACCAACTAAATGCATGTTTTCATGAAATGCATTGATAGTGAATCTATGACCCCTCTCAATGCATTAGAACCAACCAAATGGGTCCATAGGGGTCCTAGGGCCCCTAGGGACATATGTTGTCATGGAATATGTTAAGAGGGAACCTATGACCCCTCTCGACACGTTCGAACTAACCAAATGCATCCCTAGGGGTCTTAGGGCCCCTAGGGACATATGTTGTCATGAAATGCATCAAGAGGAGTCATAGGTTAACCTATGACCCCTCTCAATGCATTAGAAGCAACCAAATGTGTCCCAAGGGGTCCTAAGGCCCCTAGGGATATATGTTGTTATAAAATGCATCAAGAGTTAACCTATGACCCCTCTTGATTCATTAGAACCAACCAAATGCATCCCTAGAGGCCCTAGGGCCCCTAGGGACATATGTTGTCATGAAATGCATCAATAGGAGTCATAGGTTAACCTATGGCCTCTCTTGACGTATTAAAACCAACCAAATGGATCATAGGTCATAATAATAATAATAACAATAATAATATATGTTGCCTATACTATATTTATTAATTATAGTAAAAATTATAATAATATAATATAATAATCATATATAATAATAATCATATATATATATATATTATTCATACATAAGTTAATGAAATTTGTTTACATTGCCCATAATTCCCTCCAAAATTTTGGAATCAATATCGGATATTCGATCTAATATCAAATATTTGATTTAATATCAGGTATTCGATTTGGGCTTGGATACTCGATTAAACTAGCATGATTTTCCCAAGATATTCCCTATCACTACAGACTTGACAACATTTCTTTTTGTCGGCCATTTTCATGGGTTTTGGGAAAACTAGCTTTTTGGGGCCCAAATGATCGAAAAAGGTTTGATAATATATCATTAGGTGTCTGATATTGTCATCTGAATGGGGAGCAGTAGTCATCAAAAGGCTAAACACAAAAGGAAGATATCAAATAAATACATTGTGGTATATAGGAAAAGGGACAAGGTAAATCACTAAAGAAAAAGACAATGTATGTTAAGTGTGAGTCAAGTTGATGATGTATTGGTCGAAGGTGAAATCATAGAGCCAGATAATAAATATGTGCAATTAGGGAATGAAAATGTACTAATTGATAATGACAATGCCAAGATTGAAAATTTTGTAGAATGAAAATTTGGAGAATGAAATGCTACCAGGTCATAATGTAAATTGCATGATTAACCATGCCGAACATGACAATGCACAGGAACCTTACATATCTCCTAATTATAATCAACACAAAGATTCTAGAACACCAAAATGGATAATTGAAATTGATGAAACGATTATTACCCATTTGGAAGGAAAAAAATCAAAAAGAACCGTTCAGTTATGGACTTCAAGACTATATAAGATGTTTCTCGGCAATAAGATGGTGGTAGAGCAATGTCAGATTTTTATGCACTTACTAAAGATGCAAAAAATGAGACCTATGCTTTCCAAATTGAAGATTCATGTCAATAAAAAATTGGAAAGAAATGCCGTTATTGTGAAGAATCTTTTCAGTGCTCTCAATAGCATTGGAAAAAATAGTAGGGAGAAGGAAAAGAGAGTTGCTCGAAGGGTTATTACAACCTCTTTGGTAAGTCATCACTTGAGAAAGGGTAGATATATGAGACAAACTTGTATTGATTTGAACCTAAATCATACTACTTTGAGAAGATCACTTAGTAGACAAGAGAGAATTGATGATCCTCTTCAAAATGAAACATGGACTTTTGGTGGGAGACTTCCACATTTTGATAAGATTGATGATGTGAAGGAAGAAATTACACAATTTTTGCACTCTAGCTCAAGAGTGTCACCCAATGCTAAGGACGTGTTAAAGTTGAGAATTGGCATCAAAGACCACATGCCACATCCTAAACATTATTTGAAGGTAAGTCAAATTATGTTGTTCAAACAATTTAGAGAGAGTCATCCAAGTCTTCATATATCACAAAGGGATTTTGAATCTTTGAAGCCATTTTATTGTGTGCCACTTAAAATTCGAAATACATGTTGTTGCAAATATCATGTTGAGTTTTCTATGCACCATGAACTATTATGCTCCATCCGTTCTACTTTGCATAGTAAAGAAATGTTGGAGAACTGTGGTGCTAGTGGTCTTTCAAAATCATCAAGAGACTTGCTAGATCAATTTTTATGTCATAGAGTTGATGGTTGTTCTTTTATAGAAATGCTTGGCTTAAATGAGAAGTGTTCAGAACGTGGTGGCTTATCCAAGTTTGACACATGTTTCCATGAGGGGTGCGAACAAGATCTTGGGAAGACAATAGTAAAAAAAATGTTATATGAAATGGTGAAATACACATTGAAGAGTGAGGGTGAGGGATCTAGATGTGAATTGGTTGCAAAAGAAATCAGTATGGCTAGTTTTATTTTAGATTTCAAGAAAAATATTTTCTACAAGTATGCAAGACATAGTTACAAGTCTCATGGTTGGATCAACAATTTAGAAAGTGTAAGGAGACTTTTCCCATTGGCACTATTATATCAGTTGTTGACTTTGCTCAGAACTACACATTATAGCCTCAGAATGAGACATAATCTTAGTATTATAACTCAATTTAGATTGCTATTTTCACCCACATAACATATAGACATGCCTCTGATAGTGTAGAAGATAATCCGAAGATTATTAGAGAGTATCATTTTTATATGAGTGATGATAGATCTCACTCTAGTTTGTGAAACATTGTTTCAAGAGTATTTTTATTTCTTACAGAAGGATGCAATTGCTATGGATAGACATATCATTTGGTTAGATAACTGTATAGGTCAATTTAAGAATGCTCACATGTTTTATTGGTTGTGTGGGATGCATGTAGAGAGGGGGGTACCTCATATTTGGAGTTTTTAAAAGTCCAACCATGGGAAAGGGGAACATGATGGAGCAGGGGCTTTTGTGAAGAGATCTCTAGCTAAGGAGCAATTGAATATTTCAGGAGCAAAGCTTCTTGATGCTCATAGCATTGTTGATTGGTGGAGTTCAAAATTATCATAGGGGGGGACTCTTGATTTAGTAGTACATAGGTTCTTTTAGTTGGTTAAGGAAATTTCCATAGGTGATAGATCAGATTGTGCTACAGTAAGACTCATAAAAAATGCATTTATTCCAGAGTTTTGATTCTAGTACATAGACCATTTGGACCTGACAGTTAGCTTCCTTTTGTCTTAGTTATTTTTAGTGTGATTGAGATCACTATGAATCAAGTGAGTAGGTGGACACATGGGCTCCAAATTATCTTACTCCATTGTCTATCATACCCTCTATCAGAAATGATGATATGGAAAGTTCACTTGAGCATAACCATCTATCAGATCTTCTTCAGCCAGGACATGTCTTTGCATTGGTCACACCATAGGAAAATGATGAGAATTCAGATTATTGGTTAGCATGTTGTGTAAGAGTAAACAAAATCTTTCACAACCGATCATAGATGATGATGGATTCACATATCCTACTAGTTTAGTGGTTGTCACTAGAGCATAGTTGTGGACATACATGCTTAGAAGGAATGGAATTCCTGCATTTGAAGACTATCAGAAGCAAAAAACAATTCTCATATATTCGCATCTTACTATAGCAACAAATGTAAAGTTGTTGAAGCATCAAGGAAGACCAAAAGTAGAAGAAATTTTTACTATTACTAATGCTGATCACGAGGCCTTGTTGGAGACCCTAAAATAGAGAGAGGACCCTATTGGAACACTTGACTAGGTATATTTACTTCTTATGTTATTTTGTTCATAATGATTCAGTGAACCAATAATTATATTGTTTAATACAATAAGTTACTATATTTTTTATGATATTGGAATGTAGGTACATCATGAAGAGTAGCCTCGCATGAAGACAAAAAACTAGATAAGGAGTAGAATGAAGAAAAAATCTATTCTATTTTTGACACTATGATTTTTGACAATACTTTTATTGACACTATGATTTTTGACACTACTATTTTTGACACTATGATTTTTGGTAGTTGTGTATTAATGTAATAATGATGAAACACTTGATATATTGTAAATGTAAACTTGTTCATTTAATGTAAGAAACAAAGATGAATTTACTTAATGCAATTTATGTGCATGGACCTAAAAATTGATGATTTTAATATATACTAACACCAAAATTGCACTGTGCCCAATGCCAAAAACTTAATAGAGGTTAAAAATAATGTTTTTTCTTTTAATATTAACCCTAGTGACACCCTTGTTCCAGTCCCGGAGAGTTTCCATTGTTCGTGGCCACCCCGTACCGAAGAGTCTCCAAGGTGCTCTAAGTGCATATCGAGGTTGATCTTTTGAGGGTCATAACTCAAAGTTCATGAGGGCTATTGATGAAATTTCAAATGCTACAAGATAGTCATACCAAGGCCTAAAATAATCTATCTCATTTTCAAGAGATCACATTCTATTGAGATTCGACACAAAGATCTCGCTCGATATCAAAACTTGCAGTGTGCCTTAGTTCATAGGTGCACCACATCTTAACTTTGAAACCATTGATCTTGACATCAAATAATTAGTGAAATTAACTCTAGATGGGTAGGTGAACCCTAGTGACACCCTTGTTCTAGCTATGAAGAACCTCCATCATCTGTGGCCACCCCGTACCAAAGAGTCTCTAAGGTGCTTTAAGTGCCTATCGAGGTCAATTTTCTGAGAGTCATAACTTAGACCTCATGAGGGCTATCAATGAAATGTTGAATGCTATAGAATAGTCATGCTGAGGCCTAAAATAACCTGTCTCATTTTTGAGAGATCACATTTCATTTGGATTTGGCACAATGATCTTGCTTGATGCCAAAAATCCTAATGTGCCTCAATTAATAGGTGTACCATTGCGTAACTTTGAAACCACTAATCTTGACATTAAATTTTTAGTGCCATTAGCTCTAGATGCATAGGTGAAACCTAGTAAAACCCTTGTTCAAGCCACAGAGAGCCTCTATTGTTCACAACCACCTAGTACCAAAGAGTCTCCAAGGTGCTCTAAGTGTGTATCAAGGTCAATCTTCCAAGGGTTGTAACTCAGATCTCATGAGGGCTATTGATGAAATGTCAAATACTATAGGACAATCATGTCAAGGCCTAAAATAACCTCTCATTTTTGAGAGATCACATTCTGTTTGGATTTGACATAATGATCTTGCTTGATGCCAAAACTTGCACTGTGCCTCAATTCATTGGTGCACAACAACATAACTCTAAAATTGTTGATCTTGGCATCGAATCGTCAGTGACATTAGCTCTGAATGGGCAGGTGACCCCTAGTGACACCCTTGTTCTGGCTATAAAGAGCCTCCATTTTCTATAGCCACCTTGTACCAAAGAGTCTCCAAGGTGCTCTAAGTGCTTATCAAGGTCTATCTTCCAAGGGTCGTAACTCAGAGCTCATGAGATCTATTGATGAAACATCAAATGCTATAGGATGATCATGCCAAGGCCTAAAATAAACTATCTCATTTTTGAGATATCACATTTTGTTTGGATTTGGCACAATGATCTCGCTCGATGCCAAAACTCGCAGTGTGCCTCAGTTCATAGGTGCACCACATCATAACTTTGAAATTGCTAATCTTGGCATCAAATCATTAGTGCCATTAGCTAACACTCTTGTTCCAGCCATGGAGAGCCTCCATCATCCGTGCCCACCCTATACTGAAGAGTCTCCAAGGTGCTCTAAGTCTGTATTGAGGTCGATCTTCTAAGGGTTGTAAGTTGGAGCTCGTGAGGGCTATTGATGAAACATCAAATGCTACAAGATGGTCATGTTGGGGCCTAAAATAACCTATCTAATCTTTGAGAGATCACATTCCATTTGGATTCAACACAACAATCTCGCTCAATGCCAAAACCCACAGTGTGCCTCAATTCATAGGTACACCACAATGTAACTTTGAAACCGTTGGTCTTGGCATCAAATAGTCAGTGCCATTAGCTCCAGATGGGCAGGTGAACCCTAGCAACACCCCTTTTCTAGCCATGGAGGGCCTCCATCGTCTGTAACCACCTCATACCAAAGAGTCTCCAAGGTGCTCTAAGTAATTATTGAGGTCGATCTTCTGAGGGTCATACTTAGAGCTCGTGAGGGCTATCAATGAAATGTCAAATGCTACAAGATGGTCATGTCAAGGCCTAAAATAATCTCTCATTTTTTAGAGATCACATTCTATTTTGATTAATCTCACTTGATGCCAAAACTTGAAGTTTGCCTTAGTTCATAGGTGCACCATAGCGTAACTCTGAAACTACTAATCTTGGCATCAAATTGTTAGTACCATTAGCCCTAGATGGGTATGTGAACCCTAGTGACACCCTTGTTCCAATCAGGGAGAGCCTCCATCATTTGTGGCCACCCTATACCGAAGAGTCTCCAAGGTGCTCTAAGTGCATATCGAGGTCAATCTTTTGAGGGTCATAACTCGGAGTTGATGAGGGCTATCAGTAACCCCTTACCAAATTTGGTGAATTCATCTAATTAAGAATTTAAAATTATAGCAAAAATTGCTCAAAATTACAAAAGTTGCAAAATTTCAATTTTGCAACTTTTTCTTGCAAAGTGAAAATGAGTGCAAATAGTTAGTTAGGGGTTTGAGCATGACCATACAAGGTTGGAAACAACTATATAAGGTGTGAAATGATAGAATGCACTAATGAGCTAGTTTACATAAAAGTTGCATTATATGCAAAATATGGCCCAAAAGGCTAATCATGGTAATGTAAAGGATTATAGGGTTTGTAGTACTATATAGGGTGGAAAATGTCTTATTAGGGCCTTTAGATGTTGATTAGATAAATAATGGGAAAACAATGTATGGTGTATGATTAATAAGAAGTAATAAAACAAAGTTTCTTTCTACAATTTGTATCATTTTTCATTGTTACACTTTGTTGGTAACATGTTTTTAATGAGATTTTCAAAGGAAGATTGTTTTGTCACAAATTTTTTGGTGCTTTTGTGGGGGCCATATCTCAATTTTTTACTATTGGATAGGCTTGATTTTTGGATATGTTATGGAGGGTCAAGTGATCTAATTACTCAATGGTTGGATTGAGGAAATGAATTATGGTTCAAAAGTTATGAATTATTGTGTTTGGGTCTATACAAAGGACAACAAGAAGGTATGTTTTGGATGATTTGGTTCCTAAGTTTTGTTGAGTGGATCTGTATGGATAATCTGATCAATGTGAGAAATATATAGATGTTATTCATATGGATATGGTATTGGGGAACCAAGTTAAAAATGTTTGATCCAATCAAGTCTCTTAAGTTGGGATATTTTGAGGTAATGTTGAAATTGAAAAGTTGTAGTATGAGGATAGTAACAAAGTCAAGGGCTAGTTATCAAAGATTATGAGTCTAGGAATGAGTTCATGGTTGGGAATAGAATCCATGGTTGAGGAGTGGAGTCCCTAAGTGTTTTGAGATTAGATTTGAAGCCAAGAGTTAGTTTCAAGGTTGAAGGTGGAGTTTAAAATCAGATTTGGGGTTATGTGAACCTTGTGTAGGAGGTTAAAAAGCGTGTTGATGTTATTGTCTAAAATGCCATGGATCTTTGTTGAAGCCTTTGAGTTCATCCCAATTCCTTGATAGACTACAATCCTTTTGTGAATCCCCTTACTTAAAATTACTATTTATTAAAGGTGTACTGAAGGGCTCTGCATCATTTTGCCAAGATAAGGAATAAATCCAATCTAAAACTAAAACCACAAGGAAAAAAATGGTTTTCCATATGTCACTTGTTTCTATGGTTTCTCTCTATAAATAAGGTTTCCCTATTTTTCTTGCTCTAAATCACATGATAGAAAGTGAACTCTAATATATTAACTATAGATTTTTTTATAGAAAAAAGATATAACTCATGATAGCATTTCAAATTAAACATTGCATCCAAATTTGATAATAAAGGTTGTTAAAATTTTATTCACAAATTATTGCATTTGAATAAAATATAACAAACATGACCAAAATTAATGATATTTCATAAACATGAACAATACACATGATCCACGATAAATTGAACAATACTAGATATTGAATTAATATGTATAGCATTGTGCACATAAATGACAAAAATATATATCAAAATACATGTATCATAGACAAATTACACAAATATATATCAAATTTGATGTATCATAGAAAAATTACACAAATATATATCAAAATACATAGATCCATATACAAAATGTGGCTAATCATGCCACCATAATGTGTATAATAATAATGTTTCTATAAACAATGTGGCATATGCCATATCAAAATGTCTCATGATGCACCCTATGACAACTATATTATCCTAGGTTGCTGGTGGATGATCAAAATGTAGCCTCTTCGCTACACTAGGTGGATCAGATGCCTCCTACATAACAAAAAAGGAAAACCCAAAGTTAGACTACTAAATTTATATGATTCTTTGTATCTAACATTGAATTAATCAAATGCATAATGATATTTTCTTTAATGAATATTTATACTATTAAAATTTCATCATAAATACCTCTCTTATTGACCTTCTGTGTCGGTTAGGAGTCATCTCATATGTCCTCGACAATGCTTGTACCTTGCTGATTGTGGCCAGTGTATGTTCAAATATGTTTGTCAGATGAATCTACAACCTAAACTATAAAATTATAATTCATAGCATTCTAATTTAATAACATATAATCAAGAATTAAAACTAAAAATTACCTGTGTCGACTCCTCCTTAGGATATAGTGGTTGCATTATCAAAGATACAAAACTCTACCATCCAACCTTGTGTACACTAGGAGTTTCCTATGAGATAAAAAATACTAGTTGTTAATATCATGGAAATCAGTTTTAAATTTATTTACAAAAATAAGGAAAATAAAAAATAAATGAAACTTATACATACAATGGGGCTTTCGAATGGAAATGCCAGAGCGTCTACGATGCAGAATCTGCATGGGCTCATCACCAGTAGCCATGCCCTATACAATAAAGAATGTAATTAAATTTCATTACCACAAACATTTTACAAAAATGCATCGATATTTAATCAAATAGAAAGAACCTAATTACATTTCCCTTGTCAATAGGTCTTGGCTCATCCCTCGCACTTTGTTCCCCAGGGACAGGTGATACTTGCAAGAAAAAAGAAAGATTAGAAACCATATATGCACTTAGTTAATTATGTTTGTGATAAATGGTTATCTTTTATGATGATGTATCATGTATGACATGTGATTACCTTTACCTTTTTGCATCATGGATTAGAATTAGGATGATGATGTATTTTATTTCACATATGTATATTCTTTTAAGCCTTTCATACCTTGTGACATGTACAGTGGATGATTGAGCAATTTGAAATGTAATCACTTAAAAGACATTTGTATATTATTTAACTATGTTGGATGTTATGTTAGATTAATAGTTAGTTTAGATGTAACTCAACATTAAGGGATCCTTAAAGAATGTAACCTGTTATGTATGCTATGTTTACTTTCATTTGTATTGTTGTTATTGCTTCCATTACTATGTATAAGTTATAAATGGTTTTTACTTTCATGGTTAAAAAAAAAAATGTTGCCAAATTTAGTGAAACTTTAGGTTAATTCTTTGGATCCCTTGGTGGGGCGTTACAATCTTGGCTCATCCCTCACACTTTGTACCCTAGGGACAGGTGATACTTGCGAGAAAAAAGAAAGATTAGAAACCATATATGCTATAATATCAAATAGAAAAAACAATGAGAACACAACATAATGTACCGTAGATGTCTCAAGGCCAAATGAAATAGTCGAGAGTGTGGCATCATCAACCTGTCTCAGCTCCTTAGTCATCAAGTAAACATGAATGAAGATCACATATATGTATAAGTTAGTATGGATTAAAAATTAAAATTACTCTATTATAAAGATTAACTTTAAATTGCATATGTCGTAACAAAAAAATGTATACACATATCGAAATAGAAGGTGTCCATGTCTCTGCATGCCCCTCCTCTCTTGCATCAGGGTTTGTAGCCTTTGCATGTGCGTCTGGTGTATCCTCGCCAAATACAAACTGATACTCAAAAAGATCACCTATGGGACCCAGACAAAAATTCTTGCATGTTATGCAAGTATGGGGTACACAAACATGTGATGAGCTCATTGATGATGAACTCATGCCAGCATCATCAACATGGGGAAGCAACACTGACTTAGCTTGGGATATTAATAGGCTACTCAATCTATGGATGGCTCTAATAGTCTGAGAGCTAGCCTCTACAATGATATCAGGATGTTACACTCAAGGAGGGGGGGAAACATCAGTAGGGGGGACAAAAGTGCTAACTTTCTTCTGCTGGGAAGAGGGTCTATCCTAAGGAGCTCCTCCTCCTACACCCATGTTGGGCTTCATGCTCCAATAGTTCACCTTGAGGCCCAACACAAATTCTGCATATAATTTTCTAACAAAATAAAATGGAACCTCTAAATTTTTATGTGGAGGGATGTCAAAAACCATCCACCAACGATCCCAAAAGTTTGCATGTATGGCATCATTTGTGCACCATTTAATTGATAGTTTTGGCTTTTTGTAGTCGACTGGTAAATTGGTTTTTGGGTTCCCAAAAAGGACAACCAAATCATCTTTACTTATATTGAGGGCCACAACCTCATCATAGTCGAACCCATCATCAAACATCTCATGCATTTTGTCATGCCAATGAAGAGTGGCATTTTGTTCATTGGTAAGTGTTTCAATGTTATCCACTATGGTGTTTAACATGGATAACATAGGAGCCAATGTAGGTAAAGTATTATATATTGTTCGCAAAGCCCTCAATTTAGTGAGATTTTCAAATATCAAATCCTCATTTTGAGGAGGGTTTTGAGGGGACAGGGGATCATTTGGTGGACAATTTTGAGGGGGTACTAAATCATTTGGTGGGGGGTTAAGAGGAACAATATTTCTTGTCTCAGTATCATCATTTTGGTCAACCATACCTATTAATTTGCAAAACATAAATTCTATTTAAAGAAATTCTAAATTTCAACAATTTCTATCAAAAAAACCTAAATTTTAATAAATTCAATTAAAACTAACAAATTTATAATAAAATTGATTGAAAACATTAAAATAAAATAAAATAAATCATTAACCTATATTGGGAATATGTTCACAGATAAAATATCAGAGCTCAAAACACAACATGTAGTGTGAACAAATAGCTGTAAACAACCCTCGAGTTTTTCTTTTTTTTTAAAAATCACAATACAGGTATCAGGTATCCAATTTCATATCGGATATCCAATATGAAATTGGATACCTGATAAGGCTTGGGCCTACCTTTTAGCTTTGGTATCAGGATGGGTGGAAAAAAGTCAAAGCAGATTTTGAAATGCTTTTAGACGTTTTCAAACTCTATTTTTTTCACATCACCACTTTTTGGCACACCATGATCTTGCACATAAACTACATCCAAATGATCGTCATAAGATGATCAATTACATTACATCCACATGATGCCTCAAATATTTGTCCATTTGCAAGCTTCAATCTCCACAACCATAGGACATTTTCCATCCATTATCTAAGATGAAAGTGTGGGTAGGTGCTTTTACCACACCAACCACTAAGTGTTTAGCTCCCCTAAGGTCCTTCTTGACACAAAGAATGACCTGACCTTGGAATGGGATGCCTAGCAACTCAGAACAAGAAGATCAAGTGGATTCGGCGCAGCCATGAAATATACTACTTTTCACATATGTTTAAGTAGCCTAACCACAAAAATGGTAGGAAAACATAAAATAACAATATATCTACACATATGCAGTAAAATGAAATAATGACATATCTATAAAAATGTAGTAAAATTAAAATGGCTTGGCCAAAGCACTTTTAGAGCCAAATTTAGTTGATAAAAGAAATAAATCATATTATATCCATTCTAACAAAACTAGTGGGTAGAGAGAAACAAAGCATATTGTATGCATCTATAACCCTCTCATTTAAAGCCACACTAGACTAATACCATGAAAGAGTCATGAAGCACTCAAAATAAAATCAAGAAGTGTGTATATATATTAAGTTCAAAATCTAAAATTGAATGATTTCCATATGCACTATCTACACATAAGCATATGAGTTTTTCACATGCTTATTGTAAATATGAACACTTATGTAATTTAGCAATATGCATTCTTACATATAGGCCTACACACGAGCATACACATCATGACTCATTTTCTAGAATAAGGGCACAATTTAATCTCTATGTCATACACATAAATTATATCTTGTTTGCTATGTTTGCAAGGTTGTGAATTTCTAATGAAGTTGACAAGAGTTTGATATTATTGTTATGCAATAAAAATGTTAAATCACGACACTATCTCAATACCATATTTATTGAAATGATTCCTAGATATAATTATACAACAATATATTTGATTTATTAGAAGTATTGAAGGAATGAACTAATTCCTTAGTATATGATCTTACATAACTAATTTTTGGTTCATTAACTACAAATGAAGTATTCTAGAGCTACAACTTAGAGCCTAGAATTCTCTACACATACAACAAGAGAAAATATCTGCTATAATAGTCTTTGTGCTCTCACCATATTAGGTTTTACATGATCAGTTTGATATTGTATTTTTAACTTAAGATTCAAAAATAAAAAAATCCAACATTGTATCTCCATTTAGAATCTCTCCTATCATATTTCTTAGAAATTTATATACTTAAATTTTCATTGATTACAATGGGGTGCAAATTGGTACTCATTTAGACAATGAAACCCATTGTTATATGGTGCACATAGTGCTTGTTTACACCCACATAGATCAAGAATTGGAATACATGTCTACTATTGTAGTTCTTATAAATTCATATACTTAGAAATTTTTATTGATTACAATGGGTTGCAAATTGGTGCTCATTTAAATAGTGAAATCCATTGTTATATGTCAGACATAGTGCTTGTTTATACCCACATGGATCAAGAATTAGAATACATCTATTTTATGTTTTCTAAGGATCAATAAAAATTGTTTATGATCATGGGTCCCAGAGCCCCTACCCCATAGCCTTTGCCTAGTGGATCACCTGTTGAGTTGAAGCCCACCCCCTAGGGAAAAAAAGGGAAGTTGGATAAAGGGAATGAGAGGGAACTAGAGGATTCAAAGGATGAGAGGAGAGGTGGTAGGAGGAGGTTAGGCAGGATTGCAAAATCCAATGCTAAAAGAAAATTGACATCTGGGGCCTTGCAGGAGGAGGAGTCAAATTCAGAAGACATGGGCCATCCTAAACAAAGGATGAAAGAGAAGGCTTCAAATTTTGGTGAGGGGAACATGGAGGAGGAGGAAGTGGAGGTTTTTGATTCCTCATGATTTGGCTCAGGAGGTGGGATTAAGGAGAAGAAGGAGATGACACATGTTTTGGTCACTATTGGTTTGGGATGTGTGGACTTAACTTGGGACCTATTCCCTAAAATTGTAGATAGAGTGCCTTCCCCTATTATGATATCCTCTCCTGTTAGGGTTTCTTACAAAGATAATGCTAACCCCCCAATTGTGTAAAATGTCACTGAGGAGCAAATGGATGACTACCATTGTGACAAGTAGGAGGTCACCATGGAGATTAGGAAGATGGATGACATTGAAATGTGTGAAAGATTCCATACTTTGGAGGAAAGAATGTGTCTCTTGAAAAAATTTACTATCAAGATGACACATGCAGCTGCTACCATGCTTCACCTACTTAAAGAATAGGAGGGTGATTTGCCAAAGGAGGACTCCAAGATGTTGTTTGACTTCCTTGTGGAAGACTGGGCTAATATCCTCCTAGGGAGGAAGGAGGCCAAGAAGCCTTAGGAATCTCTCCTTCTAATTTTTTATGTTGTTTTTCTATTGGTTGTTAAACTTGGCTAGGTTTAAGATGGTAGTGCCTTTGTTTTTATGTTTCCTTAGCTTATTTAGATCTAGTACAGGTAGTAGTTATGTTGTGCTTGATGAAACTCTTTTAGTTATGTTTCTAAAAAATGTTTTTGTGTTTTAAGTGGTAGGGGATAATTTTGGATGGTGGTAATTTGATGGTGGTTCACTAGTTTGACTGTTTAATGGGCTAGCCTCCAATTTAAAAAGAATTTTTTACATACATTATGCTAGGAAAAATGAGACATTTGAAGTGCCCACATTTAAATTGTTAGGTGTGAGAGTAAACATCTCTAGGCATGGATAATAATTTTAATACTTGATCTAGCTCATTACCCTTGCACATAGAGTGCAAAAAGTTATTTCGCCTATTGCTTACATATTTACCAATAAGAACATCAAGATAATGATGTAACACCTAACACTTCGAGTTAATCCTACTTTAAAGATGCCAACTCTTGGATTCCTTCAAAGGTGATCTATGACATTTGTTGGATTAAATTTACATAATAACTTGGTCCAAGTTTCCTAAGACCATGGGTTGAGACAACTATATATGAAGAACCGTTTCAAACCAGATTAGGAGGCATTAATGTTTTAGTTTCTCAACTTCTCGGAGGGGTATAGTACTATAAAGTGTTTGAGTGTGCCAACAAATAAACATCCTACGATTATAACCTTTGTGGAAGAATTTATCAATTCAAGGAAATATGTGCACACTTTTATTAAGGGATTCCCAATTATGGATTGGAGGCAAGAAGGAACAATAATATAAGGCATGATGTTAACTTAGCTGAATGTCTCTTCAAGTTTTCACAAATCGTATGGATGTGATTATGTGAGGGTGTAGTGTTAGATTATACTTCATTGAATATTCCAGTGACATTTCTTTAATAACACTCTTAGTAACTAGAAATGATCCTACAGTGGAATTTTTTTTCCCTACAGTTTAACCAAAAGCCCATAGTTTTAGAATGGGCAATTTTATCAACGAAAAAGTGGAGTAGAGAATGAATGTGATGGGCCATTTCAAACAAGGATAAATTTATTTCAAATTAATTTTTTAAAGTTAAGTTTCCAAATGATTTCACTTAGAGGTTGGACCACTATGAGCTAATTTCTCTACTTCCCCAAACATATTACAGTGTTGAGAACTTGTGTCTCAACCTTGCAATCTTCTTTTGGAAAATTCCAAAATTTGTTTGTGGAAGTTTTCCACTTGTTTATATCTTGAAAAAGAGTGTATAAAATACCAAAAGTTTCCCTGTCCATAGTAGAATATAGGAGGGCCATTTTTAGAGCATAGTTAGCCTATTTTATGACTGTTATGGGGGTCTAGACTAAGAGACAAAATTGTGGACGGGATTACTATGTTAACCTAGTTGTTTTTCTATATTGGAAATGTAAATGTCAAAAATGGGTAACATGTGTCATGGTATTTTTTACCACGGTTTTGTAAAAGCACAAGTGGTTTCAAGGTTGTAAAATCACTATAAAAGGAGCACTTGACAAGGTGTTCGTGTAATTGAGTTCAGTTTGCAAGACTAGTGCTAGAAGGAGTCTCTCCAAGTTCGAGTTGTTGTGATGTGCTCCTATAAGAACATGCATTGCAAGTCTATTGTAATAATCTTGGTTTGATAATACATTGTGCGGGTTTTGGAGGGTGGGGTTTTTCTCTTGGAAGGGTTTCCCCATGATAATCACTGTGTTATGTGTTCATTGTTATTTTGATTATGTTATTATGCATTTCTTGAGATCTCTGCAATAGTTAGTTGAATTTGCATAATTGTCCTCTCAAAGATTAGTGTAGGAAGCAATTCCATGAACCTTTGCTTCCTTACAAGTGGTATCAGAGCCTGGCTAGTTTTGGTTCTATTTGTTGGGTACAAGGTTTTTTGAGCTAATCAAGGTTTGAGTGGGAGCTCGTATAGAGTATTTTCATTTCTATGTTTTTGGATTGAAAAGATGGCAAGCATGTCAGGGAGAATTGATGTTGAAAAGTTTTTGGCACAAACTTTGAGATGTGGAAGCTGAAGATGGAAGATCTATTGACTGATTGGGATCTATGGGATACAATTGATGAAAAAAAGTCGAGGTCCATAGATCTGACTTTAGCCACACAATATGATTTGACATATAGAAAAGCTAAAGGTCTCATCAGATTGTGTCTTGCAGATTCGATTCTAATTAATGTTCATGAAGAACCTACTGCGAAGAAGCTTTGGAAAAAGCTAAGTGAGATCTATCAAGAAAAATCACTTGTTAACAAGATTTTCTTGAGGAAGAAGTTCTATTCCTTGAGAATGGAAGAAGGTGGAGGAATTTTTGAGTATCTAGAAAGATTTAATATGTTGGTGACTCAGTTGACCTTAGTAGGGGTGCCAATGGATGAAGAAGAAAGGTGTCAAATCTTGCTATGTTCATTGCCAGACTCATGGGATAGTCTTGTAATGGCCATAGGGAGCACTTTAGTTGTCTTGAAGATGGAGGATGTTGTTGGTTCTCTACTTTTTGAGGAGATGAGAAGGAAGGTCTCTCTAAATGCCAAAGAGGCTTTGAGTGTTCATGAAAGACCAAAAGAAAGAGGCAAGAATGAAAGCCAGCATGGCCATTCTAAGTCCAAAAAATAAGGGGAGATCAAAATATCCTGGTAAGTCCAAAGCAATCTACTGGAACTGTGGCAAACTAAGACACTTCTGAAAGGACTGCAAAGAGGAGAAGAAAAAGAAGAAGAAGAAGAAGCAAGATTCTGATTCTAAGTCTGAGAAGGAAGATGGAGATTCTTTCATCACAGCCTTGGCCACTTATGCAGGTGAAAATGCATGGTCAATTAGACTTAGGTGCATCTTTCCACATGATTCCTAATAGAAATTGGTTTAGTAAGTATGAAAATTTTGATGGTGGTAAGGTGTATTTGGGTGATAACTCAGTACTTGATATTGTTGGTCATGGAAGTATTCGTGTGAAATTTTTTGATGGTAAAATTAGAAGATTCGATGGTGTCTTGCATATCCCTAGACTAGCAAGGAATTTTTTATCTATTAGTAAGCTAATAGATGTGGGTGTGCATGTAAAGTTTTCTGAAGCAGGTGTAAAAATGGTGAGAGGTGCTATGGTAATAGCAAGAGGAAGTAGTTTGGGTACATTGTACCAACTTGATGCTCGTACAATTGAGTGCAATAGTACTTTTGATAAGATTGTGAAAAAGACTACTCAGTTGGAGAAGGAGAAGATTTCTCTTTCAACAGATGGTCATGGTTTATGGGTACCCAAGGGTGCTTTGTCTATCGAATAAAAGTTACCTGTAGAGAAGACCATGTTCTGGCACTAGAGACTTAGCCACATAGGTGAGAAGGGTCTACGCACCTTTAAAAATAAGAACCCTTTTGATGGGTTAAATGACTGCAATCTTGAATTTGATTTTTGTGAGCATTGTAACTATGGTAAACAAAACCACATTCAATTTTACTCGAGTTCTCATAAGTCTCCCTGTATTTTGGATCTAATCCATTCAGATGTATTTGGTCCAGTTGATGTTCCTTCTATTGGTAGATCAGTTTATTATGTTTCTTTCATTCATCATTTTAGTAGAAGAAAATGGGTTTATTTTCTTAGGAGTAAAGATGAAGTTTTTAGTTGTTTCAAAGAATTTAAAGCAATGGTTGAATTGTAGACTGGAAAGAAAATAAAATGTTTGAGAACTAATAATGGTGGTGAATTTTGTTCCAATGATTTTGACACATTTTGTAAAGATTGTGGTATTAAAAGATAGAAGACAACTTCGTATTCTCCACAACAAAGTGAAGTTGCATAAAGAATGAATAGGACCCTGATGGAGAAGGCTAGGAGTGTGCTGAGTGGCGCTAGAGTAGAACAAAAGTTCTCAGCCAAAGCTATAGCCACTGCCTACTACCTAATAAACAGGTCTCCTACACTAGCTCTTGTTGATAAGATGCCAATGGAAGCATGGTCAGGCCACAAGCCTTCACATAGACATCTGAGAGTGTTTGGTTGTGAGGCATATGCTCATGTGCCAAAGGAGAAGTGGACAAAATTGGACAAAAAAGTTGTCAAATGTATCTTCATCAGATATAGTTATGGTGTGAAAGGATAAAATCTTTGGGATCCTATTGCGCAAAAGGTATTTTATTCCAGAAGTGTTATTTTTAGAGAAACTAAGCCTTCTTTTGTTATAGTGCAGCCAGAATAGATAGAAGAAAAGAAAGATGTGATTCAACTTCTTGCTACACCTGAGAAAGTTGAATTGAGGCCCTTAGAAAGATGAGATATTGAAGAGAGCTCTACGAGTTTTGAATCATTAGAGGAAGAGGGAGAACCTAATCATGAACTTGAACCTCCTGAACCTAAACTAGATCTTGTTCGAAGATCTACTAGACAAAGAAAACCACCTAAAAGGTATGGGTATTCTGTTGATGATTGGAGATGCATATTTGCATTGAATGCTAATATTGATGAACTAAGATCTATATAAGAGGCTCTTGGTATGAAAGATTTAGAGTCCTAGAAAATAGCCATGGATGAAGAAATGATAGCTCTTAAGAGGAATCAAACATGGGACCTTGTACCATTGCTTGAAGGAAGAAAGCTTGTTGGTTGTAAATGGGTGTTCAAAAGGAAGATGGGTTCAGATGGAAGAATTGAGAAATATAAGTCACCTTTAGTTGTGAAAGGTTACTCTTAGGTTGAGGGAGTAGATTATGGTGAGATTTTTTCTCCAGTAGCCAAAATGACATCCATTAGATTTTTGCTTTCTATCGCAATAGCTTATGATCTAGAGATCAAGCAAATGGATGTGAAAACTACTGTCCTTCATGGAGATTTGGAGGAAGAAATTTACATATCACAGCCTGAGCACTATGTGGCGAAAGGTAAAAGTCATTTGGTCTATAAATTGAAGAAATCCTTGTATGGTTTAAAATAGAGTCCTAGGATGTGGTACAAAATGTTTGATACATATGTGTTGAGTTTGGGATTTGTGCGATCTAAATCTAATCACTGTATATATTTCAAATCTAATGGTGATGGTTTCCTGATTATTGCCTTGTATGTCAATGACATGTTGTTTATTGGCAAAGGAAAAGGTTTGACTGCAAAGTGAAAATCTCAACTCTTGATAAAGTTTGAAATGAAAGATCTTGGTGCAACTAGGCACATTCTGGGAACATAGATTATAAGAGATAGACAAACTAGAAAGCTTTGGCTAGGCTAGAGTAAACATGTTGGTACTATTTTGAAAAAGTTTAATATGTAGGATTCAAGACCATTGAGTGTTCCTGTTACTATGGGAACAAAGCTTTCTAGCTCACAATGTCCTACATACCCATTGGAGATGGAAGAGATGAGTCGAGTACCATATCAGAGTGCTATTGGAAGTTTGATGTATGCTATGGTCTGTACAAGACCAAAAATTGCCCAAGCAGTGGGAGTACTTTCTCATTATATGTCTAATCCAGGAAAAGCTCATTGGGATGTAGTTAAAAAGAGTTTTTAGATACTTGTAGGGTACTTTAGAGTACTCAATATATTTGCATGGAATAGGAAACAAGCATTCCTTAGATATTCGAGGCTATGTGGATTCAGACTGGGTTGGTGATGTTGATAGAAGAAGATCCACTAGTGCATATGTGTTTACATTATTTGGTGGTGCAATTAGCTGGATGAGCAAGTGATAGGCTGTGGTCACTTTGTCCACTACCGAAGTGAAGTATATGGCAACTACTCATGCCTACAAAGAAGCCATTTGGCTAAAGAGATTGTGTTCAAATATAGAGTTCAAATAGGGTGTAGTGAGAATTTATAGTGAAAGTTAGAGTGCAATCTGCCTAGTAAAGAACCCAAATTTTCATGCCAGGACCAAGCACATTGATGTACAATATCATTTTGTGAGAGATATGGTCAAGGACGATAAGGTGAAGCTGGAAAAGGTAGAGACTTTGGTGAATGTTGTTGATGCATTAACTAAGCCCGTGACCATAGAGAAATTCAGATGGTGTTCAGAGTCTATGGGCCTCTCAGCTCCTACCAATTAAGTCCATGATATTTAGGATCTCTTGACTCTTGCAAGGTGTTTGACAAGTAGGAGAATGTTGAGAACATGTGTCTCAACCTTGCAATCTTCTTTTGGAAAATTCCAGAATTTGTTTGTGGAATTTTTCCACTTGTTTATATCTTTAAAAAGAGTGTATAAAATACCAAAAGTGTCCCTATCCATAGTAGAATATAGCAGGGCCATTTTTAGAGCATAGTTATCTTGTTTTATGACTTTTATGGGGGTCTAGACTAAGAGACAAAATTGTGGACGGGATTACTATTTTAACCTGGTTGTTTTTTTGTTTTGGAAATGTAAATGTCAAAAATGGGTAACATGTGTCATGGTAGTTTTGCCCATGGTTTTGTAAAAATACAAGTGGTTTCAAGGTTGTAAAATTACTACAAAAGGAGGACTTGGGGAGGTGTTTGTGTAATTGAGTTCAGTTTGCAAGACTAGTGCTAGAAGGAGTCTCTCCAAGTTTGAGTTGTGGTGATGCACTCCTGTAAGAACATGCATTGCAAGTGTATTGTAATCATCTTGGTTTAATAATACATTGTGTGGGTTTTGGAGGGTGGGGTTTTTCTCCCAGAAGGGTTTCCCCATGGTAATCACTGTGTTATGTGTTCATTGTTATTTTGATTATGTTTTTATGCATTTCTTGATATCTTTGCAATAGTTAGTTGAATTTGCATAATCATCCTCCCAAAGATTAGCGTAGGAAGTGATTCCACGCACCTTTGCTTCCTTACATGCAAATGGTGCATCAAGACAATAGTAACATGATTAGGGTTCAACCATAAGTCATCTCTTAATAAATTTTGACACTTATCAAATTGCCATATATTGCACAACACATTGAAAAATCTATTCAAGTAAGTTATGAAAAGAAAAATAATGCTACAGTAAGTTAATCAATCTTTTCTCCACATACTTAATGAATCTATTAATGAATTGTACAACTAATTGTTAAAAAAAAAAATCTATTTTAAAACCAAAGCAAGTAAATTTTAACATGTATTTACTTAAAAGATAAAATAAGATAAATCTTTAACCATTCAAATTGAACACTCACTTGAACAGATAAGAAAAAGTCAGATTAAACTCACACAAAACTCACACTCCAACCATAGAAAATAGATCAGTACTCATGATCAACTGAATAACATCAATAATCAAAACTAATGAAATCGTATCATATTTTATTTATTTGTAAATTAAAACATCATGAAATTTAATTTCATCATTGAATATGAGAACATCAATCAATGTGCCTCGACAACATATATTCTTCATTATGTATATGAACTAACAAAGAAATTAACGTCAAGTAGTAATCATGATCATAGCATCATCATCCTTGTATACATATAAACTCATCAAATGTGAATAATCATGTGTAGATAAATCAAATGTATCATTAAAGTATAACACCTCAGCATCATGTATCTATTCAAACATTAAAGCAAAAAATAAATGTTCACATCGTTGATCAACACATGACTGAACAATTGTAAGAAAAAAAAACCTTACAAAATCACATAGTTGAACTCAACTTCGACTAGAATCTAGATAGAATGAAATATCAACTTGATGAGAACAACATGAGATCTTGTCAAGATCCATCAATCTAGTTTCTTGAGTCAAAGTATGTTAACTACTTCCTACAAAATAGGAGTTGCACAAAGTGGGTCTTGCAGACATCTTTCTTTGGATGTTGTTTTGAAACATAAAATTAATATTTTTAGTCTGATGGACGCAAGACCATTCAAATGGGAACTCATGGTGTATAAGAGTATAGTGATAAAAAAGATGTAATCTTGTTTGCCAAGGGCCCGTCTGGTTGCTAGAATTGCCGAATGTGGCATTCATCTATGTTGGAATAAGCTCTCTTCTGGTATTCATGCTTTCTTAAAATAAGTTTTGGAATATCATTCAGACCTATTTTATTGACTTGAAAGAGGAGTCGAAAGATGCATATTCTATGTTTGGTTGCAACAATTGAAATAGGAATTAGAATTATTATTTCTAGTTTAGTAATATTTTAAATAAACAAAAAAATTTATTTTAAAAAATGGCATTTTTATTAATTTTTTAAAAGCCAAATTATTTTCAGTAGCCTATATTTAATTTTTTAAATTGAGTTTATTAGTGAAAGGTATACCACAACCTTTGAAACTCTTTGAAATTCAAAGAACATTATATTGTAAATTATAATTTTTATTGTATATTAAATCAAATTATTTTAATGAGTATAAGATCAAAACTAAAATCATTTTTCTATTAAATATATTAAAAGAAAATAAAAAATTCAAATAAGTTGAGGTCATTAATATGATATTTAAATGATCTTTCCACATAGTTTTAATTATAAGACTAAACATGAGATTTATTTGTAAAGATAATTTTATGAAAGTTTATAAAAGATATCAAATCTAATATTAGTATTTTTGTCATTTAAAAAAAATACATATTAAACTTTAAATAATGTTGACCTAGTTTATATCTTATGATGAATGAAGGAAATAGTCCAAAAATTTATTTGAGTGGCAAAATACAACGAGCAACAAAATCACGAACCCAATAACTCATCAAATTGGATTTATTGAAAATTGGAATAAGAAGATTCTTATTCCACCTTTTTTAGGAATATTGATATGCTCATTTTGGGGTCAAATTAGGATAGATGAATTCTAATTTTAACTTTGTATTTTACAAACGAAAGTTAGATTGGCAAATGCAGGTATTTAGATTTTCCTATTCCCACCCATTTCTAGCAAACAATCGAGGCCAAAATTAACCTGAGACAAGGCATGAACACTCCATCAAAAAACCTCTATTGTGTCTTTAATAACACCATACAAAAGGTCATGCTCAAGAGATTTTCAGGAGTGCACACCCTCCAAAGCAATTGTCATCTTTGTGGATGCCCTCTATGGCATATTATAACCCTATTGTCCCAATGAGAAAATAAGGGGAGTATCCACTAATCTCTATGAAAATGAATTAAGGGCCTGTTTGGTGGTTTGAATATGATTCAGGAATTGGAATTTAGAATTCTAGAACTTAAAATTCAAATTACAATTTTTAGAATTTGGTTTGGAACCGTTTGTCAAATCCAAAAATACTTGATGTTCTAAATTTTTTATTCGTGACATGTTTGATTCAAACCAAAAAATATGACATTACCATCACTTCCAATGATATCATCAGATCCCATCAGGCATTTACAATAGTTTTAAGTGTGGATCTTCTTGGAGAATGTGATATCCATTTGTCATTTTTGTTCATGGTCACCCAGTCTAAATAACCTTTCGATTACATTTTAATTCCACCTATAACATACCTTCATACGTACAACATTTTTCTTCACACCATATAAGAAAAATGGAAAAGAAATTACTTTGCAGGGTCATATTAATAGCAATTATTATAGTTGTGGGCATATTTGAAATAACACAAGAAACCCTTGAGTGTGAATTTTAACACTGCAAGAATGATGGTGAGTGTAGAAACTACAATGAACCTAGTTAGAACTCTAGTTTCTATAAAATTGGAAAATATGGTAATGGAGTTAGAAATTGTTGTTACTACAATTTATTTTAGGCTCCCACATAGAACTTACATTTCATTCTAAAGAAGCCCCAATTCCCCATTCAAAGAGAGATATCCAAAAGTGAGCATCTCAGAAGACATGAAAGTTTATTGATAGAAATGTGAATGAAGTAAAGGGTGTCTCTTAGTTCAAAATACATTGTTCTTGACTTCCTGGTGTTTTTTAGTAAATTCTTGGCTAGGTATGAATGATATCCAAATTAGTGGGACTAATGCTGTAATTGATTGGATAAAAATGGTCAATGGTAATTGGGAAAAGTTTTCAAAGGAGGCATTAAGAAACGAAGTAAGGGAAATACCAAAATAGCCACTTGCAATGGTACTCAAGGCCTGGATAGATAATAAATGCGATTAAGGAAGCCCCACAATCAGGAGGGTAGTATTTTGCAAGCGTAGCAATGAATGGGAGAATCTAAAATTGTGAAATAACTTCCACTAAAGCAGATGCCCCCAAAATGTATATTGAATTGGGAATCCCTAACTAAATGTTTAGTTGCTTCCCAAGAATCATATCAAGTAACATACATAATGACATAAAATTTGAACACGACCTAAAATCATTCTCAAGGAGATCCTCTTTTAGAATTGGTTATAGATGATGCTTCTCAAAAGAAGAACAATCTTCCCAACAACCTTTGTAGGTTCCAAAATTATGGGATCAAATCTCAAATATTGTATTTGATAGGAAAGCATGGTTCTAGTTAAAATTGGTATCATAGCGTATTGCAAACCACACAGTAGAATATTTAATATTTGGCTTCCTTGATGCTCCCAAAAGATCTAAAACCTACTTTTCAAAACTTTTTGAAAAGGCACCCCAAATGCCACCTCTATCATGTTGAATCACATGGGTCCATCTCTGACTTAACAAATTTTTAAGCATCAAGAGAACCCAAGGAGTTCTCATCTACAATAAAAAAAATTATTACTTGAATGCCTAGAAGGTCCCTTCAAAAAGTAAAAAAAATAAAATAAAAAATAAAAATAAATAATATGAACATGGCCTTTGCAGCATCAATTCCACCAAGTAAATTTCCCAGCTATTGTCATCCTGGCAAAGAATTGAACTTGTCTTGATGAATTATTTTTACCATGTTTTCCAATTTCTACCACCAAAGTGTCAAAAATTTAATGCCGTTGCTCGATTGACCCTGGAGCCAAATGCCCACCTACTTGCCTTATAGCATTCAACTCAGTACGTGAGTTCAAATCTAAAAATGAGAGGGAAATTTTTTGTTGGAAGAAAAAAAAGGAATGAATCTAATTCATTTGGTCAGTTGAAGAGAGTAGAGTAGAGAAGAAGATGTGAAGTGCAGAGTGAAGCACAAAGCAAAAGAAGTAGATTAGAAAATCAGAGCAGAGGAAGAAAGTGCAAAAAGTTTACAAGATTGAAGTAAGCTTCTACACATGTTAAATCCTTTTATTATTCTGTAAGTTCATATTGATTCAACTTGTGAAGTAGTGATTGCTCTAGGCATTTTTGTATGCAGCCATTAGTACTATAAGTTTGAATTTTAAAGTTCTATTAGTTTGAATTTTTTAGGGTTTTTTGGTTGAAGATGAATGCTCCTAGATTTTGTAATAGTTTTAGCTTAGTTGAATAGAAAATAAGAAAGGAAGCAAGTAGGCATACTTGGCTTATTGTTGTCTCCCTTCTATTTAACATTACATGGTTTACATTTAAGATATTCATACTTGTAAGTTTTGAAGTTATCCCCTTTATGTTTTTTAATGGTGAAAATATCTAGACTGTAAGTCTATTAAACAATTCACTCGGCTTACTCTTTAATTGAGTTCTCTATTCTATAGTTCCTACCAAGTTCACTCTGTATCCTTGTTGATAGAGTTTACTTGGCAACCATTGAGCCAAGCTTCACCTTCTTTGGTGATCGAGCTCACTTAGTTCTCTCTTGTGTCAAGTTTCCCTTAGTGTCAAGCCACTCAGCTCCTTCATGTGTCGAGTGCACTCGAAACCTCTCAGTTGATATCCTTTGCATGTCAAGAAAATTGTCACTCAACATCTTCTTGTGCTGAGAATTTTTTTTAGAGTCTGTGATTTATTTTTAACATGGTATAAGAGCTTTGAGGCCCCACATCCATAGTGAGTTAGGGAATTTGTTTTTTGGGTTATTTGGCATGGTAGTAGATGCAAGAAAGATATGGCAACAACCACTATCCTTTAATGGACATAATTATGACACATGGGCAAAGACGATGAAAACCATAATGGTTGCAAATGATTTGTGGGAGTTTGTGGTAAATAGATTCAATGATTTTACAATCCTAGTAGTTTATGCTACCCTCACAGACCTACAAAAGACTCATTTGAAAGAGTCAAGGAGAAAGGATGTAAAGACATTAAGTTTGATTGAGGTAGCAATGACAGAGATAGTCTTTCCCAAGCTAGCAGTAGCAAATTATGCAATGGAAGCATGGGATATCATCAAGAAAAGCTTCAAGGGGACTGATAAGATGAAAGTAGTGAGGCTACAGATGATCAAAAGAGAGTTTGAGAACCTTTAGATGAAGGAAAATGAACCTATATTGTAGAGTTCAACTCATAAATCTCCACTTTGATAAACTAGCTCAAATCAAATGGAGAAAATTATAAAGAGCAGAGGATTGTAGAAAATATTTTGAGGAGTTTTCCTTAGAAATATAACAACCTTGTGATGACTATTGAGGAAGCAAAGGACCTCACAATATTGACCATGGATGAGTTGATGGGAACTCTTCAATCCCATGAGCACTAGATAAACACATCAGCACCAACTTCCTAAGAACAGTCTTTCAAAGCTCAAGAAAATTAAAGTGGTAGGGTGAGAGGAAGAAATGGCTCCATAAGAGGCTCAAGAAATAGAGGTCATGGAAGGAATGGTCAAAGGAATGCTAGTGCAAAAATCTTAAGACAAGAAAACAACCAAGAGGGAGCGAGCACCTTTGAAAACAACTCTAGAGGAGGTAAGAACAATTACAACTCTAACAAGAGTAATGTTGAATGCTACTATTGTCATAAGTATGGGTATTATGCAAGTAAATGTTGGAAGAAGTAGGGTGATTAGTCAAAGAGAAATGCTAATGTAGCTGATGTAAACATGGGAAATCCTAATAATCCCATAGCCTTCATCATGTGCAACATTTGTGAAGAAGGAAACCCTGAGGTATGGTACCTAGACAGTGGTTGTAGCAACCAGATGAGTGAGAATGGAAGTTTATTCTCTTTCATTCATAAGACTTTTAAGTCTAAAATTAAGATGGGAAATAATGGAACCATTTTCATAGTGGGCAAAGGATCTATCATGGTCTACACCAAGAAAGGTGAGAAGAAGGAGATACAAAATGTGTATTTTTCCCCCAGTATGAAGCACAATTTGATGAGTGTTGGATAACTCATTCAAAATGGTTACAAGGTGTTGATGCAAAATGACAAGTGTATCATTCATGAGAAGGATGAGAGTAATAGATTAATTGTAGCCGTCCAAATGAAAAAGAACTAGATGTTCCTATTGAGGATAGAGAAATGTTTCTCTTGTCAAGCTAGTGTTGCACCTCCAAAGCATGCATGTACAATAGTACATCAATAATCAGCTCTTAGGATCATGATTGAAGACCCCTCCAAGCTTTGGAATCTTAGGTATGGACATCTCAGCTTTTTTGATTTAAATTTTTTGTCCAAGAAAAGAATGGTGGATGGTTTGCTAAGCATAATAGATTCATATGACAAGTGTAAGGATTGCATTTTGGGTAAGCAACATAGGCTTCCCTTTAATTCTAGAAATTCTAGAAGGGCTAGAGCACTATTAGAATTAGTGCATTATGATTTAGTAGCCCCTATGAAAACTAATTCTATTGGGGGGAGTACTTATTTATGACATTCATAGAAAATTTCAGTCGTAGGACATGGATCTATATTTTTTGAAGAACAAATTTGAGGCATTTAACAAATTTGTTGAATTCAAAGCCCTGGATGAAAAAGAATGTGGACATTATTTAAAGGTCCTTAGATTAGATATAGGAGGGGAATATACCTCCAATATGTTTGTAAATTTTTTCAAGAAGAATGGCATAAGGAAAGAGCTTACAGCTAGTTATACTCCACAACAAAATGGTGTAGTTGAGAGAAAGAACATGACCATTGTTGAAATGACAAGAAGCATGATGAAAGAAAAAGGACTCCCAACTGAATAGTGTCCTACAAAATTAGTTCATGACAAGATACTTCTAGAGGCATGGTCAAAGAATAGATGGATAGTTGAACACTTGAGAGTGTTCAACTGTGTAGCATATGCACATGTGCCTAAGGAACAAAGGCAAAAGTTGGATGACAAAGGTGTGAAGTGCATCTTCCTAGGGTACAACATAGAATCAAAAGCTTATAGATTGTATGATCCAATCACCAAGAAGATCATCATTTCAAGAGATGTGGAGTATCTTGAAAATCAATCATGGGATGGCTCGGTAGATGAATCCTCAAGCACTTCAAGTAAAGTGCTACTATTGAAGAGGAAGAAGATGACATTGGTGATTAGAAAGATGATGGAGCAACAAAAATAGATTGTAGAAAAAGGCAAAAAGGAAAGCAACCCTTAACATGCCAAGAAACAACTCCATGCACATCAAGATAGCCTGAGCTAGTATGCAAAATAGTAGTAGCAACAATATTGAAAATTTAGATCCCATTCTCACCTCCCTATTGCCAAGAAAAACTAAGAGTTTAAGGGAGACATATCAAAATGAAAGATATGATGAAGATTATGATGAGAGTCAAAATTTTGCATTATTTTCTTATAGTGATCCAATTTATTTTGAGGAAGTTGTGATTGAAGAGAAATGGTGTAATGCAATGGATGAGGAAATAGATGCTATTGAAAGAAATCAGACATGGAAGTTAACTACTTTGCCTCCCAAGAAACAAGTAATTGGAGTAAAATGGGTTTACAAGACCAAGTGCAATGCCGAAGGAAAAATAGATAGGCATAAGGCATGTTTAGTGGTCAAGGGGTACAAGTAGCACTATGATAGAGATTATGATGAGACATATGCCCTGGTTGCAAGAATGGACACTGTGCATGCTATCATAGCAGTTGTAGCCCAACACAAATGGAAGGTATATCAAATGGATATGAAGTCTGCCTTCTTGAATGGTGTATTGAAGGAAGAGGTTTATGTGAAATAGCCACCTAGTTATGAAGTTGCAGCTGAAGAACACAAAGTGTATAGATTGAAGAGAGCTCTTTATGGGGTCAAGCAAGCTTTAAGGGCATGGTATAGTAGGATTGACTCATATTTGATGAGAAATGGCTTTAGCAAAAGTGATGGTGAGCCCACACTTTACATCAAGGCATAAATGGTAATGTATTGATTATTGTCTTGTATGTAGATGACTTAATCCTCAATGGAAATGATAATTTCCTGATTGGTGAGTTCAAAGAGACCATGAAAAATGAATTTGAAATGATATACCTAGGTCTCTTGAAGTACTCTCTAGGCATAGAAGTTAAAAAAATGCATGATGACATCTTCATCTCTTAAGAAAAATATGCAAGGCAGATCTTGGAGAGATTCAAAATGTAGAAAAATAAGGCAACCCCAACACCAAGAACAGTAGGTCTAAAGTTGAGTAAGGAAGATTATAGCAGAAGTGTGAGGGTGACCGCAAGAAGTTGGGTCACAATTCTGCAGAAGTCAGATCCGCGGAATTGTACTTCTCAAAAATGGGTAAAAATTGGGTACCCATTTCTAAAATTACACTTTGAGCACTTGAGCAGAATTTTAAAAATTGGGTACTTGATATTTAAAATAGATCGGGTGCCCAAGCTGCTTAATGATCGGGCGGCCACCTTTTTAAGAATCGAGTACCCGAGTTTTAAAAAATTGGGTACCCGATTTGTAAAAGTTTTATGTAGCGCTTTTTTGGCATTTTTGAGGTCATTTTCATGACCTAAAAAATGGGAGCCCAATTAGAGATGCATACGGGAGCCTTCTTTTCAACCCTATCGACTACCCCCTTGCTGCTAGTTTTCGATACACAAGTATTTTAATATGTTTTATACTAATTTACTTTATTTTTTTCAATTTTCAATTTAATATGTATGTTAATTTATTGTTTTTTTCACTTTTAATATGTACGTAAAATTGTAAATTTACATTGTTAATGAACTTAAATGTTTAAATTTTTGTATTTGTTAATTAAAATATAGTTTCGTAAATGTTTATTTAAAAAATTATTATTTTAGATGTTTTGAAATGTGTTTAATTTATGTATTTATTACAATTTTGAATGATTAGATTAGATGTAAATTTATTGTTTAAACATGTAATTTTACAAATAAATATAACCTCAACCTAAAACCATATAACCTTGACCTTGTTTTAACTATAACCTCGACCTTGCTTTAACTATAACCTCGACCTAAAACCATATAACCTCAACCTTGTTTTAACTATAACCTCAACCTAAAACCATATAACCTCGACCTTGTTTTAACTATAACCTCGACCTCAATTCATTGTTTAAACTATAATCTCGACCTAACCATATAAATAAAACCCTAAACATATATAAAATACTTAATCACATAATAGTCGGCCAAGGGATCCAAACAAAAAACTTATAGTATTTAAAATGATTTTACTTAAATTGTATTGTACTTTGTTTCATGGATCAAAAATGGATGATGTAAACTATTTTATAAATGTATATTCTTTCAGCTTTTCATACCCTATGACATGTACAGTGGATGATTGTGCATTTCGAATTAATTTGCCAAGTGGCATTCAGAATAAATGTATATAAATTATTTAAATGGATTGAACTGAAGTAGTTAATATGAACTTTCATGTGGATGTGTTATTTATTTTACTTTTAGTAGTTTATAATTATTTAAAAATGAAATGTAAATGTGCTCATTAAGGAATGCAATCTCTTATGTTTTTTATAAATGTAAATTATTGTATGTATGTTATTGCTTGCTTAGTAAAACTTTTGATTAGTTCTTTGGATCCCTTGGCTGGGGGTCATTTAGGATTAGTTCTATAATGTCAATTTGTATTGAATTTAACTCTAATCATAACCCTTACTATCATCTTAACCTAAGTAATCTTAATTTGCTAAAACCTACACCAGGTAATATATAAATAATTAAATAACTTTCCTATCTTACCTTGAGTACTAATTTTATAAATGTCAAACCCTAAGATTGAAAGGTAACCTTGGCCCTTAACTAATTAATATTATACTTATAAACCAAATTGAATTAAAACATGATCATAAACCTAATTATATATCCCAACTTAAGAGTAGAAACCTTGAATTTAACCTTAAAAATCCTTTCCCCAACCATTAACCAAATTGAACCATTACCCTAGAAGATTGAATCAAGTTAAACGTTGAGCTTAAGACTAAACCAAATCACCCTAAACTAGAACTCAATAATATATTGAACACTTTAAAACAAAATTCAAACCTAAATTTTTTGAATTAATTTTGGTTTTTAATCTAAAAGCTCTAACTATAATTCTATATCTAAAACCAAATTTAGCACTTTAAAACTTAATTCAATTTATTAACTCTTGTCCTAATTGAAACCTAAGCATGTAAACCTAATCAAACAGTACAAAGCAAATTGAACCCTAATCCTAAAACTAATTAAAAATTGATATCAAGGTCTCAAAATGATACATCATAAAAAAATTAGAAGAGACTTGAACAAATTAGGCATCTAATTAAGTAACCCTCTCTGACCATCAAGAGGTGGAGGTGTCCACATCAGTGCGAGTAGGAGCTCAGACTAGACCCTTGGATGGGTAGCCTAAATGTTTATTACCTTTGCAGAATGGAAGGCCACATAACAAAATATTGCCTTATTCTATAAAAAGAAATACCCACCTCCTAGTGATATATATAGTAAGATCTTTTTCCTAATTTTACTATCAATTTTTTTGGTTATAAGATGATGATAGTTCAAAATGATTCAGAAGATAGGGATAAAATGAGAACCATCATTCCTAGAATGAAGATTCATTATTCCAAGTGATAAACCCATTTCTATCATAAATCAACTCCTCCATCCAAAAAATTAGTAATGAGAAATCCCTATGTCAAGTAATCAATGGAGGGCTCATAAAATTGATCAAGTGATCAACAGAGGGCTCATAAAATCCCTAGGTCAAGTAATCAATTGATCCCCAAGGGGAGATAAGAATCTCATTAAAAATTAGAGACAAGACACTCCTAAATGCATATCATACAAAATAATTATTGCCAAGGTCTTAGCCTCTAGACTAGAAGATATCCTACCCAAGATCATTAACCCTACACAAAAGTGTTTTGTTAAGGATATTTATGCATATTGGAGAACTTGATAACCTATTGGAAGTCTTTGGATTGAGAAACATTTCTAGGATAGAGTGTAGGCATGCTCAAGTAATTGATTATGAAAATGTCTACAAAAGGGTGGAATGGAGTTTCACTATGATGATGTTGCAAGCCCTCCATCCAATATTAAATGTCAAATGGTGTCCTCTCTTATGATTGGTGTCAAGGTTTTAGTAAAGAAACTAATGGGGTTAGATCATAATTTTTAGGACTCTCTAGATCAATTATGAAAGGGTGTCCTCTTGCATCCTCTTTATTTTTTATTATTGAACATTGACTCATTACATTATCTCCTTAGAGATAACCAGTTGTCTCTAAAAGTTAGAGGATCTACTCTCCAAATAATTAATAAGTATCTAATGTACATAGTTTGTTGATAATATATTTTTATTCTTTTTAAGCTAGAAGAGTGCAAAACAAGTCATTTAATGATCAAATTGGACCTCTTTTCTTTGTATCGGGTAGTAAGATTTATGTCTCTACATCTATCTTATTGGGGCTAAATATTGAGTTC
Source organism: Cupressus sempervirens (assembly GCA_028749045.1). Classification (NCBI taxonomy): domain Eukaryota; kingdom Viridiplantae; phylum Streptophyta; class Pinopsida; order Cupressales; family Cupressaceae; genus Cupressus; species Cupressus sempervirens. The sequence continues at coordinate 388,915,432 of CM053784.1, read as the reverse complement.
CCTACCTTGTGTAGTAAATATGGTATTGGATGGAGATTTCATAATTAAGTGGTTAGGTACCTAGGGATTCCATCTGTAGTAAACCCTAACATATAAATGAAATGTGTCTTTATATCAACAAGAAAATCTTTGGAAAACTCAACAACTAGAACTCTAATTATCTCACTTTGGTTGGTAGAATTAAAGTATGTTAAAAGATTCTCTCCTTGAATATTGGGTGTAAGTTTGTCTTCTTCCTGCTCATTTTATTTAAATCAATTTGGTCTTCTATATAAATCTATTAGGACCATTTTGTGGATAGCCAAGTGATTACTTTGGCAATAAAATGGATAGCCAAAGCTTCATAAGGTAATGAATTATGGATTATGATTAGAATTAGGATTATTATATAATTAGGGATAGGGTTCACATGTAAATTAGTTCATTACTTGACATGATCTACACTTATAGTTTTCAAGAAGGTTTTCAACTTGGTGCCATACTTTATTTTTGAGATCTTCTAAAATTGCTTTCGTAAGAGATGTTTATCTTAATACTTGTATATGTACATAATATGATGGTGCTTCACCATACATATATACTCAATATACTTTAAACATTATATGCAACTTCTTATATTTTCACCTTTACATCTTATAATTGTAACTAAAACCATAATCCTAGGTAAGTTCCCTAACATTAAAGGATCGCAATCATTATAATAATATTAAGCTTAGCCATCATGAAAACTGTTAACATAACAAAATTGTAAACCATAACCTTGTCATAATCTTAACTTTGTTTCATCCAGAGACATGAACATGTATAATCCATAATGAGTTCATACTTAAAAATTTAGTATTTAATGTCTAATTTGACTTAAGTGTTTAACTTTATTTATTTAATTGATATGATTTTAATAAAGATATGTGCATTTATATAGATCTAGTTGATAAATTTTAGATTTAAATTTTATTAAATAGTAATTTTGTCATACATGTGTATTATCTTGTGATGTATTTTTGATGTGTTTTATGTTTTATGTTGTTTAAATATATATGTAGATTATATTTGATGGACCCACCGCCACCCCCTCCCCTTCCCATACCCCCACCTCTGCCACCTCCATCTCCACCTCCACCTCCACCTCCACCTCCACCCACACCTCCACCACCCACCGTGGATGAGCTCCACGAGACCATGAGGCGTAACCTCAACGACCTCATGAGTGATATAGAGGCTATCCAACGTGAGAGGCACCCCCCCTCACCTACTACATCTTGCAGATAGCATGCAAGGCGTGGTTGACTCCATTCATCATTTTGATTTAGACATCGATTCATTTAGATCATGGAGGGAAAGCATGCGTGCCTTCTACTCTGATGGCTTATCATACAAAGAGGTTTATAACCTAAATATAGGTAAAGGAAATTTTCAACATTATTTTGTAAACCCTAAGATGGGTGAACCAATTAGTGAGAAGAAGCCTCACATTTCCATTAGGTGGTGTACACATCCGCACATAGCAACACATTTTTGGGAGCAGTGGTGGATGGTATTTGACCATCCACCACATGCTAATCATGAGGTTCCCATGTACTTCCTTAGGAATTTATGGGTTGATTTTGAGTTGGGTTTGAAACCCAACTATTTTGATATAAAAGCATTTCAGGGGGTTGGTAGAGGGATGCCTCAGGATAGGCCTGGGGAAAAGCTGAGTGACAGAACGAGAAACTGCAGGCGAGCTGAGCCCCTTGTACCTCTTCCTATGCCTGTTGTGCCTGCTCCTCACCATCATCATGCAATTTCATCTACTTTTACCCATTTGAGTGCCCTTTCGAGCAATTTAGTACAGTAGTGGACGCAGGCGGTACATGCTCCTCCACTTGGACATGTTTGTACTAGCTGTGGAGGCATATGACAGGCCCCTAGAGCGATCTTGGTGTAGCACACGATGGCCATTATGCTGAGGGTGCAAATTTTGATGATGATGTATACGCTGCCCGTGGTGATGGTAGTGATGAGATAGATGTGTCATCATTTGTTGACCTCATGCAGCAGGGAGAGCCTGGAGAGAGTCAAGAGCAGCAGCTAAAATTTTAATTTCAATATAAATATAAAGTGCACATAATTATTTACTTTCTACATATATGTGTAATTGTATTAACTATATTAATTTGTACTTTTCAAATTACAGAGGATGGATGGCACTGTTCCTCCTAGGAGGTAGTATAGTCTTTTTCTGAGACCTACAGATGTTGGCGTCCCTTATATGGTATGCACTTTGAATTACATTGTAAAAATGTACATTCAAATTCAAATTTAATAACATGTGCTCATATGTTATTTTTATTTGATTTTGTAGGGATTGTTTGCATCTACACATACTGATGTTAGTACAAGTCCTACTCCAGTTACCACTGAGGCACAACCTCAAATACATGCGGTATGAACTTTTGACTGCAGACAAATAATTTGTATTATTTTTATGTATGTACATTATTATTAGCTTATAATCTGAACAATTTTGACTCACATGTATATATATTTTATGTATTTTTATTTTACGAACAGGAGCATGGATATCATACTCATCCATACAGGCCTCGGTATAGTCTATTTTCGAATCCATCTTATGATTATCGTGCTAGCATACCTGTAGACACATCTGTGACATTGGCTACCACTCAGGTATGATATATACATGTTTAATTTATAGTGTATAAAAAATGTAGTGTACAAATTATGTACTTTGTAATTATATTCATGTATATTTAATTTTTACTAAACATTTATGTATGCATAATTTTAGGACTACGTCACCACGAGTGTTGCTAAGAGCACAGGACTTAGCCAGATGGAGGTACCTACATCGTCATTTGAGGTCAATATTGTGATTGATGTACATAATGTATAGTTCATTATGCTCTAAAATCAAATTAAAAAAAATGTATGTATTGTAAATTACAGGACCTCAACACTGCTGCATTTGGTAGTTTTGATAGTGTGCCTCCTCCTGTTACTGAGGGACACCCATCTCATGTGGTATAATTTATTTTATTATGTAGTGAATATTTAATTTATTTGCAAGCTATATTTTGAGACCCATTTCAGTTAAGCAAGTACATGATGAGACGTGCTTCCTGTTACACAAGGTGATACATCTACCACGCAGGGTGTTCGACATGACGAGATGACTCATATTACACATGATGATCCATCTGAGTCCTCTTCACATGGAGCAAAGATGACATTTGATCAGATAGATTAAGTCTTGTTGGCACCTATAGATTGTGTTTTTATGATGTATATATATATATATATATTATTTATGATGTATGTACACTTTGTGTTAGGATAGTTAAAACTGTATGTTAGAGCATGCATTTTTTCACTTCATAGATCATGTTATGATGTATGTTAGACCATGTACTATTTTTTTACGATTTCTTATCATGCTTGTGTATGTAGTACATATATTACTATGTTTCACCATGTTTTAAGTATATTCAAACCATTTTCTTTATTCTGACATATTTTATTCATGAACATATGACACATTTTGTAAGTATATATGCAAGATGAACAATAATTTTAACTATCTATAGAGCATTATTGGATAAATATCACATCAAATTTATGCATTGAGATAATTCATACAAATAAAATTGACCTACTTGATTAAAAAATGTATTGATAATGTACCTAACAATGTATCATAAGTGATCTTAATGTGTTGTTTGGTAATGTAAGACTCATTATCACCTAATAAGACCTATTATGTGGTAGTAAACATATGAATACCTATCATAACGTATAATAGACATAATGACTTATTACCACTCCCATGTCCCCTTAAGACACACATGTATGGATAACATACCTAACAATGTACATCATAAGTGATCTTAATGTGTTGTTTGGTTTAATGAAAGATATAATCAAATACAATGAATACAATGAGTGATGATCTTTAAATTATCATGTGCAAGTGACTTGTTTTTAATATTAAAATCAATAGTAATTTGAAACTTCAAACAAACATTAATTTAAACATGCTTGAATGTAAAATTAATAGAACAAAATAGGAGGTCATTACTTAAATTGACAATTAATTTATAATAATTTATCAAGTGCACATACCTTTAACTTTCAAATAGAAGTAAACTCTCATTTTTGAATTAGTTTATACAACATATTTCACAATATATGTAAGACAATGTCAATGATATATTTATAGTTCACTGAACTCATTTGAAACATAAAATTGGTTGAATGCATCTCTTCACATGAGGTCCTGTAAAATAAAAATGTAAAACAAAAACACACATGTTAATAAACACATAAATTAATATTCAAGGTATCTGAACTATGTAAATATATATGTGTAATTTGTATGTACTTACTATGTGAAATTGCACAAGATGTTGATGTTCGATCCACTTTAACATTTAAATTTGCATAAATTGTAATTGAGACCTGAATAAGAGGTATATAAGTTCTCTAAATTGGTATTGACAACACAAACATACATGTAATTAAATTAAATAAGTACATATATATATAAATAATACAATAATGAAAAAACTTACATGTGTTTGATTTAAATGTAGTCATCCACTATACCATTTGCATCCTCTCTCTTTTGCAATGCATCTATGATTGTCTCGTGCTCGTCCATTGAAATTGTTCATAATACCTTATTGGCAGGTCTCCCTTTGTATCTTTCTAATTTGATATTTTTTGCCACAACCAAATGAGAATAGTGTAAAATCTTCTTTTCGGTTTGGTAGTCTTCAAATACTGGCAAACCGTTTCTTCTTGTTAGTTATCTACGTAGCCAGGTGCCAGCTACAACAATAGATCCGATTGGATACTCAAAACCATCATCGTCTACTTGATGACATGTCATTTTTTTCTTAGGTTCCACACACCTAGCTAGCCAATACTCAATCTGTTCATCATTATCACTAGGTGCAATAACAACATAAACATGTCCTACAAGATAAGATAAAGTATAGAAACACTTTAATCACTCATGTACATATGAAAATTATATAAATTGAAGCATGAGATTGCAAAAAAATCTAATTAAATTGTGCATACCAGGTTCTATGAGGTCTGAAATATGATCATAGTCTTCTGATGCAAAAGTAACATTCTGGCCTTCATTTACTATATCATTTTCAAAATGCGTGTTAGTAGGTGCTAATGATCTTTGTAGCCAATCTTCAACCCATTCTGTATTCTCACATTCTTCCCATTCACCTGCAAGACAAAATTGACAAAAACAAGCAAGCTCCCTAATCCATATAGTCCAAGTGTTAGAATCTGAACTCCTAAATGAACACCATTTAGCTGAACCACTAATTGTATCACAATCATATCTTGAAGGGATATTATTTTCTTCAACTATGTAGAAGAAATGTTTCATTGTAGAGTTTTGACTTGATCTCATGTATAAATATTTGTTACACCATTCGACAATCTCATGTGCATTTTTGAATTTAGCTCTTTCCTCAAATTTTAATTGCTCTTTACTAAGGGCTCTCTTCACACATGCACCAGCACCACCATGTTCTCCTTTACCATGTCCAGCCTCAAAAAAACTCCACACATGTTGGATGCTAGTTTGCTTATGTGTCCTACTCAACCAATAAAATATTCTAGCATTCTTGAATTGTCCTGTACAATTATCTGACCATATCCAATGTTGTGTCATTTGAATTTGTCTCTCTTTTAAATTATCATAAAAGACCTTGAAACAATATTGGACAAACTCAGATGAATGGAGTTTATTATCACTTAAATAAAAATGGCACTCTCTCAATATTTTTCGATCCTCCTCTGTACTATCAGGTGCATGCCTATAAACTATATGAACATAAATTGTTACTTGCACTGAATTGTAATATTGTGGTTGTACCTCTTCTTGAGGTGCAAGCGTGTAGTTCTCTGCAAAGTCAACAACTGAAAGTATAGTACCAATTGGAAATGTATTCTTACATATGTAAAATTGTCCATCAAGCCATCTAGAATATTGAGAGTGTTTAACATATTTTGGTATGATCACACTCTTAAACTCATCCATAAATGCATGACAACTAACTTTATCTGTAGCTAGATCACACCTTCTTCCAAACTTCCTATCCTTCAATGGATATTCAATAGTTTTGAATCTTTTTACCTCAACTAATTGTTGTCCAAAAGTAGTGAAAGCATTTTCATGCAAACATTCATCTAACAAAGAAATATTGTCGCACATATCACATGTACTAGAAAGACATGCATTGAAAAGAAAGTATTGATCATTAGGTGGCTTACAAAACCAACCTGATATGAAATCTTTTATAGTTTGAGGTGGTATTTTTATACCACATTCTTGCAACATTTCTTTACTATGCATGGTACCACGTATAGATTGAAATACATCATAATGGTAACGAAATTGAATATGAGTTTTACAACATGTGATTCTTTCCTTGTTAATCCTTACATACCATGGTTTACACTTTTCAAAAGATCTTTGACTAATGGTAATATTTAATACCTTACCATTTACAAATTTTTTAAACAATTCAATTTGAGTCATGTCCAAAAGGTGTTTAGGATGTGGATCACATATTTTTATCCCAATTCTCAATTTAAGAACATCTCTTGAATTAGGTGATACTCTTGTATTATCATGCCAAAAATTTTCAATCAAACTTTTGATTTCACTATTAAGTTTCATATCACATCTCGGGAGTCTACCACTAGAAGTCCATAAAATATTTTTTGGATCACATTCAAAGTTAACCCTTCCCTTTACAACTCTTTCTAAAGTCTTATGATTCACATTAAGATATCCACTTATGTTGGTAATCAATCTTTTTTTAGATGTTGATTTGTTAACTAAAGCTATTGTTATTGCTCGTTGTGCTGCATTCTTATCTTTAGACCGACTTCTCTTTTCGATAACATCAAAGGCACTAGCAACAGTGGATACAACTTTTTTTAAAGACTCATTTTTATTCTTGGGTTTTGCATACATTCCCAACCTTCTCATTACTTTTTGCATTTTAGACATTTTAATTAGTTGCAACATTAGCTGACATTGAAACCCAAATTTCTTATTATAAAAAAAATGCCTATACAATCTATTAGCATGTGTCCTAATTTGTCTCCATGAAACCAATCCCTCAAGATTATCTAACACATCATTAGGAATATGAAAATTATGTTCAGACACTTTACTATCATCCTGACATGTTTTTTCAGTAGTTGGTGTTTCTATGTCTACATTCATGCAATTTTTATTTTTAGACACTATACTATTTTCACTGTTATTTGGGATTTGAATATCATTTTCAAATTTTCTTGGCATTTCTTTTGGGGCAAGCATTTTAATTGGAGTGTTTTGTGCATGATCGTTTGACAATTGCTTCTCATGAAGAAAATCCATTTAAATCATAACCTACTTCTAAAAAATCACCAATTTCATCACGAGAGAAAATTCAAGGGTTTGGAGACACACCTGTATTGAACGCATAATTAGAATGTGCACCTGGATTTTCTTGTATTGGGTTCTCTTCTTTGACTTCTTCATCCATCATCTTCAATGTCTTTCTCTTTTGAAACATTGTTCAAGTCTCTAGTTGTCTGTCTTCTCTCCCGTTGACGTTGTGCTTCATTCTCTTGATTTGCTACAATCTCCTCATCTGTCAGAACTCTTGCTTTCTTCTTTCTTCATTGTTTTGATCCCATGTTTGCACCAATTTTGAATTTAAATCAGTAGCCTGCAAATTGTATAAGAGGACAAGAAAATAGAATAAGCGTGACAAAATTTGGTGTTGCAGGTCGAAATTGTTGTTCAATCATTCAATCATTGAAATTGGGTTGGTGGGGTAGCTTTTGGGACCCAACGAGTACATCAGAAATGAGTACCCGATTTCTTGAAAATTGGGTACCCATTTACAAATCGGGTACCCAATTTTTAAAAAATCAGTATAACGGTTTAAAGAAATCGGGCACTCGATTTGTGAATTACAAATCGAGTGCTCGATTCGTGAGACATGAGTGGGAATTTGGCATGGCTCCCGACTTTTGCATGGGGTTTTTCCTTGGGGAGAGGCATGGCATAGGCTTGGTCCCACCAAGCCATGCCTTTGTACTCCTTTTTTTTTTCTAAGGCATTTAATTGACAATTTCTAGTATTGTCGTAATTTTTTTATAGTCATTCCTATTGAATTTTTTGACGAGACAAAAATCCATTATAGGTCTTACTATTCTAATTTTAAAAATGTAAATTTTATAGTGTTATTAGTTTATTTTCTATTTTTCCATTATTTATTAATCAAAACTATCTCCTAAACATTAAAAAGTGACATTCACTAAAACTTTAATAACTTTTTTAATTTATAATTTTTCTTAAATTAATTTATATGTCATCAATCTACATAAAATTCTTTTGATGTTAAAAAAAAAAATTGAAAAAAGTGAGATTTTGATCAAATTATGTGGTTCGTACACGAGAGGTTTTAAAATTTACCTTTATAGCGAATTAATAATTAATAAAAAAAAATTATTAAATAAAAAATTAAGAAAAAATATTGTCATCAATCTTAGGTGTATTAGGTAGCTCCCTTTAAAAGTATTTGCAAAAATTCATTTATTTGTGTCAAATTATGGTGTCCATACACGAGCATGGTATGGTCTTGAAATAGGCATTTTGAAAAAGTGGTTTTTAAAGATCCATACCAAAAAAATAATCTATCATATGGGTACACAAATAAATTACATATTCAAAAACTAGATTCCGAACACTAAAAATTTTATTGCTGGAGTTTTTTAATATTCAATATCTAAATACCTCAAATTTTGACATCAATTGACAAAAGATTTCAAAAACAGGAAAAACACTTCCACTTTTTGGCCAAAAGTGAGACCCAACTTCTTGCACTGACCCGTGAATCCAACATTATACAAGAGTATGGTTGGAAGTTTGATGTATTTGACTGCAACTGAGCCATACATGATGCATGTAGTAAGTTTAATTTCTAGATTTATGAAAACACCAAAGGATTCCCATTGGCAAGCAGGAAAGAAGATCCTAAGGTATGTGAATGGTACCAAGGGATTTGGGATTTTGTATACTACAAAAAATGATTTCAAGTTGGTTGGTTACACAAATAGTGATTGGGATAGAAGTTTAGATGATAGGAAGAGCACTTCTGGATACATGTTCCATATGGAATTAGGTGCAATTTCATGGGCATCAAAGAAGAAACCTATTGTTTTTCAATCTATAACAAAGGTTGAATACATAGCAACAAATGTGGTAGCATATCAAGCTATTTGGTTAAGGAGGATCTTGAAAAATTTGAATGAAAGCAAAGAGGATGAAACCACAATCTTTTGTGACAACATCTCCTCAATTGCATTGTCTAAGAATTGAGTCTTCCATGGGAGAAGCAAGCATATAGAGATTAGATATCACTTCATTAGAGAGTTGGTGGAGAATGGAGGTATCAAAATGGAATTTTGCAAGTTTGAGTAGCAGCTAGCAGACATTTTTACAAAGCCTTTAGGCATTGGAACTTTTTTGCACCTAAGAGAGAGTCTTGGCATAGTTGATTTGGATTAGGAGTGATCCTTGCTTTATTTGGCTTAGGAAAAAGGAGGAGTGTTAGAAATTTAATGTAGTTGGTTGATTGCCCCTGGAGCCAAATGCCCACCTACCCGCCTGATAGCATTCAACTTAGTAGGTGAGTTCAAATCTAAAAATGAGAGGGAAATTTTTTGTTAGAAGACAAAAAGGAATGAATCTAATTCATTCGATCAGTTGAAGAGAGAAAAGCAGAGAAGAAGAAGAGAAGTGTAGAGTAAAGCATAGAGTAAAATAAGTAGATCAATAGATCAGAGTAGAGGAAGAAAGTACAAAAAGTTCAAAAGACAAAAGGAAGCTTCAACATGTATTGAATCCTTTTTTTATTATGTAAGTTCATATTGATTTGACCTATGAAGCAATGATTGCTCCAGGCATTATTGTATACAACCATTAGTGTTATAAGTTTGAAGTTTAAAATATTATCAGTTTGAAGTTTTTAGGGTTTTCTGATTGAAGTTGAATGCTACCATATTTTATAATAGTTTTTAACTTAGTTGAATAGAAAACAAACAAGCAAGCAAGTAGGTATACTTGGCTCCTTGTCTCCCTTCTATTTGACATTTCATGGTTTGCATTTAAGATATTCATACTTGCAAGTTTTAAAGTTATCCCCTCTGTGTTTTTTTTAATGGCAAAAATTTCTAGACTATAAGTCTATTAAACAACTCACTCGGCTTACTCTTTAACCGAGTTCTCTATTTTGTAGTTCCTATCGAGTTCACTTGGTATCCTTGTTGACTGAGTTCACTTAGAAACCATTATGTTGAGCTCCACCTTCTTTGGTGACCAAGCTCACTCAGCACCCTCTTGTGCTGAGTTGCCCTTAGTGCCGAGCCAATCAAATCCATGTGTAGAGGTCACTCGACACCTGCTACCTATTACTCAAAATCCTTTGCGTGCCAAGTAAATTATCAATCGATGCCTTCTTGTGCCAAGAAATTTTTTCTAGAGTTTGTGATTTATTTTTCACAAAAGTATCATTTGTAACTTCAACTGATCCTGCTGTTGGAATGGATATAATTGATCCCCATGAAATCTCTCGTAATAGACCTATTTTTTTTAATGCAAATAGTTTTTATTAACACAACATAATATTGAGAATGTAAATATAGAATGGATTCTCAGCTCTCTACATGTAAAAATTACCCCAAATAAACTGATACATAAATACTTTCAAACAAATTTAGGAAATTTTAAATCCAAATGCAAGTGGGTGTATTTCTAAACCCTCAAATCTATATAATCGAAGCCCATATCCTGTGAATTTATGAAAAACATAAACAATTGATATTATCAATCATAAGGAAAATGTGAAAACAAGTCTATATATAATAAAGCTTGGAAAACATATTAAAATAATTATTATTTAGGCCATGTAGGATGTATCATTTAGATTTTGGTATGTTTGATGTAAAGAACTAAGAGTAACTTAAAAACAATAAAACCCCCAATTAAATTTAAAGAAATGAAATATATTTTATCAATATGTTTTGTGACAACATGATGTTATCTATATATCAAGGGGTACATATGAAAATAAACAAAGAGTATAAATGGTTACTTAGCTTTAATTCTGTAAAATGATATTTCATAAAGTGAAACTGAATGCTTTGAACTTTAATCTTGGGTGATCCTGATGAAGGGGATATACTTAGTAACCTACTATTAAGAAACAATTGATTATGATCTATATAAATATGTTGACAAAATTTTATTTAATAAAAAATATAGAAATATCTCAAGGATAGAAAATTTACATTTTTAAAAATAAATTAAAATCATAATAATAAAAAAGTTATATTTAATAATATAATTAAAAAAAATGTTTATTAAGATTATAAATCATTAAGACTTATGTCATTTTTGTTGTCGTGGATATTGAATTAAAGTAGTGACAATTTTATGAAAATATTAAAATTGTCTATAGAATATTTTATACTAAAAAAATTACTCATCATACACCATTAGGTTGTGATTGTAATCTTGATTTTATAATTTTTTATTACCACTCCCATTTGTACCTCTCAAATATATTACTGTTTCCTAACTATTGCATCTTCTTTTGATGCAAATGCTAGTTAATATTATAGAAAATATCAAGCTTCCTCTTGTAGACTATATAACTATAGTCAAGACTAGAACTAATTGGTGATTAAATTTCATAATTTAACCAATCAAACTTCGTCAATATTTCTAAAAATATTATATTTTTGTATTTAATAAATTTAGGTGCAAAATATTAGTAGAATTTTCTCAAATATTTGCTATATTTACGACTAAAGTTTAACTATATTATTATTATTATAACAAGTGCCACGTAGTGGCGTGTACTTATCGTTTTAGTGACTAGCATGAATATTTGCAATGTACAAGTGTGTTCATAATGTATAATTTTATAATTAAATTGTGTAACATTTTGAGGTTAGACATTAAAAATAGTATGTGCAAGAAATAATTGTCAAATGAAATGAAATAGATGACCTTTGTAATCTAGTGTGCTTTAAAATATGAGTAATATAGCATAAGATAACATATGTAAGATGTAGTGTATTGTTGTGAGTGTAATATATAACTCTGTGCATATTGATAGTGAAAAGTAGTACAATGTGTCATAAAATAAGAATAAAATAGCATTAAATGTACCATAAACAATATCTTCATATAATAGTAAAAGAAGCTATAGTATATTGTTTTAGTGTAATATAAAAATGGTTTTATATGGATCAAAAACCCAATGCGAATAAGAGTGTAATGTGTATTTGGTTTTACAAAGACTAAACCCAATGTAAATAGAGTAATATAAGTTGTGTTTTAAATAGTAGGAAGCAACAATCATAAGATTTTAATTTTAAATTATTTTTAAGTAATTTTTAATATTTCTTAATTTACCTGCACAAGAAAGTTATTATATTATATTAGAGATGGATATGAATATGACATTAGAGATGAATATGAATATGACATTTAGTTAAATTCTATTTTTAAGTAATAACTACTATTTTATTTGTTTACCTGGGGTGGAGAATCCAAAGTAGTGTATCATCTTCATCAAGATCAATTATGACATTGTTGTGGTCTAATGTGTAAATAACTTGAACATGGAGCCCACAAACAATGAATATCATTTTTTCTTTTTGTTTGATGTAATCAACATAACTAATATTTTGAAGCTCTGGAAGCAAATGGTTGAACATATCATTTTGAAGAGTGCATTTAACATTTTTTTTTTGTCAATTGTTAAAATACATTTGAGTGAATTGATATATGTGTACTTAGTATGTTCATTGCATTTGTGATAGTAAACAACATTATCTTAGATTGCTCCAAAAGTAAATGTTGTACAATTGTATTTTGCACATGTTGGCTAAAAAGGTATTGAGAATGGATTTGTTGCTCTTAAAGCTCCATAAACCTACAAATAAAACGTGAAACCATCCAATTAATGTAAGTTAGAAATTTGTAGTAAAAATTTGATAGCATAACATTTATGTGAGATTGAAAATATAATCTGTTTGAAAGAGTAGAATAGATTTTGAGAAACATACTTGATCCAGACATACCTGTTTAGTTGAATGTAGTAATGAATGCATGTGATCTATGGTTTCTTTATTTGTAAGGGGTCCAATAAAAGTTGACTTTGAAGTGTGAAATTCCAAGTCATTTCCATCATTTCTTTTTACAATAGTTTTGAATAGTATCATGGGATAATCTTTTATTCGGATGCGTTCCTCAATGGCAATATAATTCTAGAAAAGATTGGGATGAACATATATCTGTTGTAACTGAAGAAATAATTTGTTAGAAATGTATGTAATATAAAAGCTTTTTTTTTTATAAAAGTAATAAGCTATATTTTTTTGAATGTGGTACTTATTATTTACCTGTATAGAATCATGTTCTGTTTCTCCATCTTTTATGTCCAGGATGTAGTGAAGGGTAGTCCTCTTTGCTGCCACTACAATTGCACCAATTGTGCCCACTGTATATTTTTTTGCAGATAGTAAGAGAAGTTTTATTGTTGTGCTGGGTATAAAGAAAAATTGTGGGCAAATTTTAGGTATGGGTTCAATAGTGCTTTCACTAGTAAGTTGCAAAATGCATTCATAGTCACCATGGTCATATCCCGTTTTTGAAGCAATTTGAAAGTTTGTTATTTTAACACTTGACCCAGGAGAAATGATTTGTTTATAATTTTGAACAAATATTCCTGTCACGTTGAGGGTTATAGTCATCTCTCCTTTTTTATCTTTTAAATCTGCATGGAGGACTTCAATTGTGTTTCTTATTTTATCAAGGTTTGTTTTGTATGCCACTATAATGTCACCCTCAAAAATATTACCAGCTTTGTGGGCATTCAATTCTTCTATTGATACTACATTATGAATGTCCATTTTGGTGTTGAAATGTATCCAAGTTTGTATTTGTTAATTTCATAAGAAACTACAAATTGTTAATCATACATAATTTTGTAAGAGATTAGAAACAAGCTTACAATTTTTGTTGTCTTGGTTGAATGATATTGTTGTTTTCTTTTAATCTTTTGTTGCCCTCCATTTCTATGAAACATGAAGAAGAATAAAATGTTAAAAGAGTATTGAAGAAAAAAAATACAATAATTAGGAGTAAGGCATTGTTGTTTCTTACTATTTTTCTTTTCTTTTATAGTTGTCAATATTGAAGTAGTAGAGAGATAGCATCGTGATCACCCAATATGCTTCTATCATTGAGATTTTGTAATTGGTTTTGTTAATAGTTGACCAAGCATGGTCAATAAGTGATTTTTGAAATTGATTAGTTTTGTCAAGCAAGAAAAATATATTTTTCTTGTTTAAAATGTTTGTAGTGTAATTGTGTTTGAATTATTATTTTTCATATTGATATTGAAATCACCAAGAATTAGTATATTATTGTTGAATATAGTAGTTGACAATGTTTGTTCAATGCTATCAATGATTGAACTTATTTTTGTGTGGTGGTGAATACAAGTTAATTATTGTTAGTTCAGAAGTATTGATAACCAAATTTGTTTCTAATATTTCAACATTGTTTGCATTTATTTTTCTAGAATTATTAATGATGATATTATTCTTAACTAATGTGACAAGTCCATGACTATGATGCATAGAAATAGATTGAAACATTGTTAGTTTATCATGATATGGTATTTGAAATGTATGTGTTTCTTGTAAACATATAATGTTTGAATGTAATAAATCATAGTCATTTGCAATATGATCAATATGTGGTGGAAGACTTCTTGTATTTAGTGATATAATTTTAATTTTTTTATTTATATTATTCTCAAAATTTTTGTGTTAATCTTCATTTTGCAATTGTTGTTAATCGAAACATTTCAGCTGTTATTTTATCCTTGATGTTGATTTTTTTTCTCGTTGGTGGATTTAGTAAGAATAGTGAATTTATATCTCGAACACGAGAGAGCATTGTGTATGTTAATCCATGATTGTTAACTCCCAATGGATCAAATGCAATTCCATCAAGTATAAGTCCTTGTGATCTATGAATTTTTTGGGCACATGCTAGTTGTATGGGAAATTGTTTATGGATCATGACATGTGATAAGTTCTTCTTTTGAGATATCGGCTTTGTTATTCATAGAATAGGTACCTATTGTTTAGAGATAGTTGGGGTATATCAATGTTGAAATTTTTTTGATTGGATTTGTCCAATATTTTTCTCATTGAACTCAATTCATATTATGTCTCCCTTATTTGATGTTGTGTATGTTTTGAAAATTTCATCTGCACCATTTACGAGTCCATCTTTAACGTTATAGTTTCCTGCATATAATTCAACCAACATGTTGATTTTTAAAATAATTTGTTTTGGTAGTGATTTTTAGGATATTCTGTTACATTGCCATAGTTTTCATCTAGTTCATCGATAGCATTAATGATAAATGGTTCACTATGGACAATGGATAACATTCTTTGATTGTGTAAATTGATTAAATTATTAGTATGAAAAAGATATGGGAAAGTTGGATCAATAGGAGGTTTTCCAAAACATTTGTGGTTAAAATATTCTATTTCATAATTTGTTTGTGAATTTGTTCGCATTTTTTTTAGTATAGAGATGAATAAAATATTTTTTTGTCACATTGTAGTTTGTAATTGATAATAGGTTACCATATCTTTCCAAAAATTATTTGGTACCTTTTCTTTGTTAATAATAGGGTTTTCAAAAATAAGACTATCTTGTATTGGTTGTGCTTGGTAGAAGTCTCCACAAAAAATAATGTCAACACCACCAAAATACATTGTTAGGCAATGATTGATTTCTCTAAGTCTTTTGTCAATTAGATATAGAAATTGACTCCGTATTAGAAATGCCTCCTCTATGAAAAGTAGTTATAATTGTGCATAATATTTTTGTAGAGAATCCATTGTGTCATTGTTAAGTGGTGTGAAGGTGGATTTGTTGAAGGAAAGGAATAATGCAGAATGTATAGTTGTACCTTCTGCATTGTAAGCCGCTTTCCCTGTATAGGCCATTGTTAGTCCTTTTGGTTTAAGAGGATTTGACTTAGGATCCAAATTATAGATGCGTAATAGCATTTGAAATATTGATTTTGTTGTAAAAAAATTTCCTGTTCCTACACCTCCCATTAGAAATAGGTGTATAGGTTTTCTTTCATTCTTTTTGCATTGCAATATATTTTATAATTTGTTGTTGTTCTTCATTTAGTTGTTGTCTTAGTTTATAATATCATACATTGTCAAGGAGTTTAGGATTGCCTACTATTTGGAATCCAATATCAAATTTATTTTTCTTACCTTTTAGATATTGTAAATCTAAACTAAGATCATAATTTTTAGTAATATTCTTTGCAATGTTATCATTGATATTTTTTTGATCATCAAAAGCTTTTGTTTGTTCAAGTTCAAATGTATCATCTAAATCTCCCCATGCTGAATTGAAATCATATGTGTATTTAGATTCATTTTGTTCAATAATGTTCTCATAATGTTTGTATGCTTCTTGTATTGTTTCAAATTCATCTTTGATTGTGTTTTCATTCTTTTCAAATGGAACATACAACAATAATTTTTCTTTGTAGTAGTTGTCATAGTCAACATGTTTGTTATATTTAACAAATCTAATGACACTCGGCTTATGTTGTTTTACTGGTTTTCTTTTAACAATTTTATAGTCTGATGTGAAATTTGCTAAGCAAATTGTTATTAAATTTTGTGGACGATTGGCATAGTGATCAATTATTGATTTACACATTTTTTTTTGGAATCATCAAATTCCTTTTGTAAAGGTGAGTTATGCTTAAGGATAAATGTGCGTTCTTCTTGAGAATATGTATTGATGAAAATACATTTTCTTGAGCTTGAATGTAAAGGTAGTGATGGTATTAAATGTACCACTAGTTGATTGGACATTTGTTCGAGGTTAAGAAATGTATTCCCAAGGTGCGAATCATTTGTATAGAAATATCATGAGAAGATTTTCTAGAGCTTGATTATGTCACAATTTTTTAAGCATCAATGTTTCGGATCACACACAGTGATCCATCATCAGGATCACTGTATAGCATCAATTTTAGTGGTTTCGTGCTCTTTTCTTATCTTTCTAAAAGTATTTGTCATTGATTTATCAATTTTTGTGATGTATGATGAACAATATGTTGTAGCAGCATATGCATTTATTAAAAATTGTGTATTTGTATTTCCCCCCCTAGTTGTATTTTTTTCGCAAAACTATTATTCCAAATATGTGATGGATCGTAATGCTTTCAAGTAATCATCTTCATTCATATTAATTTCCTTTAAGAATGTTTCAAAAGTCATAGATATATCATAGTTTCCACATTCTAGAATCTTTGATATTTTAGTTGCATTATTAAATATGGTTTCATTGGTAGGTATAATTGGCTCAAGTATGGTTCTTTTTCTCATTGGTGGTAATGGAAAATTATATCTGCATTGTGATTTTCATGTTTTTCTACAACTTCTTGTGTGGTAGTGTCAATGCATTTTTAAAAGTGTATCATTTAGTGATTGTGTATTGCATATAATGACCTTGTCAACAAACTCTTCTATATCTCTATTTTTTGATTTTCCATATATTGGTGTATTTTGAATCCATACTAGAGCATGATCATGTTCATTTCCTCTATTTTGAAATTCTATAATGAAGAAGAAATCATTGATATGCCCTAGAATTATGTCATCATGAAGCATTAATTTTCTTAGGCAGTTCATTTTATGTCTATAATATCATGTACAAGTGACCGGGTTGTTTCGAATGATATAATCAATATCAAGGTCATGTTGTTCAATCAGTTTGTTTTCATGTTGTATTTTTTTGTGTAGCACTAGTAAAGCTGATAGCAATAGTTTCCATATATTTTTGCACTTGAGAAGGTCAAGATAAATGTTGGAGGACTTAGTTGTCTTATCATTTCAAACACATTCTTCTTTGTCTGTAATTGATAATTTGGAGAAATGTGGGTATGTTTGAAATCCATGTATCTAATATTTGATTTCAATATCTTTTCTAGATTTAGTTTGTATTTGACATCTTTTGTGAGTAAGATTTGTCCTTTTAATTGGCCTTTTCTAATTCATACTGATATACTAGAAATAATTTTCTCTATGATGATACACACTGCTTTGAAGAACTAGTTGTATGAGTTGCAAAATCACCCATATTGTGTAGTATTTCCATTGTGCTATTTTTTGGTACTTGTAATTTGTGGATTATGTCAAGATTGTGTGGTTCCCCAAAAATTAAAGTTGGAAAGTTCAAATCTTCTACAAATTTATCTTTAAAAATGCCTAGTGGTTGATTTCCTTCAACAGGTGCTATTTCAAGTATTTTATTATGTAAGTCATATATAGTTTGAGACTCCAAGAAACCATGTACAAGTGTATCTGTACAAGTTTCTACATCATCATAGTTTTCTTCTTCTTGAGAACTCAAATCACTATTATCATATTCATTTTTTGTGTTTGCATTGGTATAAGATTTTTTTTCAAAATTTGTTTTCCAAGTTTTGTCTATTTTGATGTTTTCTTGTTTGTATAATTTTCTTTTCCATAATTTTTGTAATGATTTTATTATTAGTTGTGGATTAACCATTCTAGTATGATATGTATTTTTATATTGTAGTTTCCTTTCTAAAGCAACTGCAATTGTCACCGTGTCATTTATGGAATGTGGAAGCAATGTTTGAATGATGTTCATATTTGTAGGCACATTAATTATAGAACCAGTTAGTCCTATTTGAGACCTTTTGTGCCCCCATTGTCTAATTTATGCAAAAGCAAGTCATGGTGATATAAGTTGTTCCTCTAGTTCAGATATACATGACAATATCAAAATTGATTTATTTTGTCTAATGCATTGTGGTGTAGCAAAGACTAGGAGTTCCTATTATTTATCATTTTCTTACAATGTATGCAAGCATTTGTTATGTATTGTTCTACTATTACGGTACTAAGCTTGTTATACATTTCTTGATTTGTTTTCCTAAGTGAATTTATATTTTGAGAAAATTGCAATCGCTTACAAATATAACTTTCATATTGAGGTGTATTTTGATTTGTTGTCAAATGTATTTGTGTTTGATTTTTTTTAATGTGTTTATGTTTTTTATGACATTAGTTTTGTTGTTTTTTGTTATTATTACGCAATAGTTTTTTTAATTTATGGAGAGATTTAAATTTTACTCCAATAGTTATGTCATTACCTACTATATTTTTCTTTTGTGTACAATTTTTTTCTAGTTCTGTATCCGTGTCATTTTTTTTTGTTTCTTGGAATACAAAGTTGTCAAATTATTGTTTGAATGATATTTTTCAATTATAATTGAATTAGTATCATGCTTTATTTCCTTTGAAGATTGGTCATGTTGATATGTATTAGTATTACACATTTGTTTTTTAATTTATGAAGTGACATTATTTTCCTATCTATTTTTTTGTCAACATGTATTGTATTATAGTTTGGTGTTTGTATTCTTATAGTTTTTTCAAGTAGTTTTGAGTTATGGGACATATATAGTGGCTCATAATGTATATGTGTAGTATTTGTTTCAAACAATATTATGTTATATACTTTGTTTGATATCCCTATATTTTTAAAGATATGTACAATTTGTTGAGTTCTTGAGGACCATACATAAATAGTTTCTTTAAATATTATTTTCAACCATTGTAAACAAAAGGGCATCCTTCGATTTGACCTTGTGAATAAGGCATTGCCATGTTGATAATATACTTTTCCCAATTTGCAATATAGGGTATTGTTTGCAACATAGTTGTTGTTAAGTAGTGTTGTACATAATATTTCACATTTTCAGAATTACTCTTTTTTGCATTGCAAATTGCTTGTGCAATATATAGTCTTAAAGAGTGTATATCAAATTCCCCATTCATTAAAGATGAAATTGAATGGAAGAGGCTATCACCACAACTTTTTGTTGGATTTGTATTCATCATGACACCTTGAATTCACATTTCAGATCTAATTTGTTGCCAATTGCTTTGTAATGTACAACAAAAGTTTGAGAGGTAATTTGATGATGTACGATTGTTAGGTGTGTATTTTTTTTAGATATGAGGGGCTCATAGTGACCACCAATAGGGTTTTCATCATGAAATAAAATACTATATGTATGTTTTCTAATGTCATTGTTGAAATGTAAATATTTTTGTTTAGTTGTTGTGGACGATATTGCAATTTCTATATTTAGCCATTTCGAAACCCATCGAATACAAAATGTATCACCCCAAAGTCCATGTTTTTCATTTTGGTTAGTTGATGTAGACAAACTTATTCTTTCTTAGTTCGTAGGCATATCTCTAATAGAGTGCATTTCATTCAAAAGATCTGGATGTTGCTAGCATGTAAATGCTTGCATTGCATCTAAGTCATTCTTTGACACGGATTCCAAAAAATGATCTACTAACCCATTTCATATTTCAATAGAAGTATAAAAAAAATGTAGCAAAACTTCTAGAGAGTCAAATAAACAGTCTCCTACAATGTAATGAAAAGGCTTTAGTCTAAATAAGTTTTCGGTCTCCAACGCAATATCAATTGTAGGTGTAATTGGCTTGCAATTTTTTTTATAACTATCAACATCAACAAAAGTATTCATTTTTTATTGTCTAATAAATTTAACTTGAATTAAACTTGTAATTTTTATAAGAGTACATGAAATAGAAAACATATAAAAAAGTTAAGATTCATGTTACATACATGATTTTGCATGACAAAGTGTATGTAGCACTACTTCAATATGACAAGTACAAACCTAATTTTAGTTTGATGTTATGAATCATTCACTATCCTTCATGTTTACAATTTGTAGTATGACACAATCTTTATAATGCTATACTTTCTATAAAATTTTGCCAGTTATCAAAATCATATTAACCTTCTGAAAAATTAAAGGCAAGTACATTTTTATAACTATCAATATCAACAAAAGTAAAGAAAAATTCCTTTCTCTTTCAACAAATGTAATATACTTTTCTATATGATTTGTCCTTGTTTTTTCTCATTTAAATCTTGATGTTCAAAAAAGAATCCTATAGTATGATACAATCTTTTATAATGCTATACTTTCTATAAGATTTTAAAGTATTCATTTTCTATTGTGTAATAACTTTAACTTTAAAGCTTACATGCTAATTCTAGTATAACTAATCCACTAGATAATCTCTATTTTATTTGGAAAGTATATACTATTTCTCAATTTTAATAGAAAGCAAAATTCCTTTTTTATGATGATTAAAAAGAAAAAAAATATTTTACCATTTAGAAATTTAAAAATATTGGTCATTTGACCAATAGATAAAAGAAATACCATTTCTAACATGAAAATTAATTTTTTTATACGTTTTCTTATTTCATGTAATATTATAAAAATTACAAGTTCAATTCAATTTTAAATATTCATTTTTTGTTGTGTAATAACTTTAACTTGAATTGAACTTGTAATTTTTATAACAGTACATGAAATAGAAAACATATAAAAAAATTAAGTTTCATGTTAGAAATGGTATTTCTTTTATCTATTGGTCAAATTTGTGTTAAAATGACAAATATTTTTAAATTTCTAAATGATAAAATATATTTTTTCTTTTTAATCATCCATTCACATCATATAACATAAGTTTAACATATCAATCAATTAAATACTTTATTATTAACTTATAATAATTTTATCCACTTTACATAGAACTTGACAAATAATTATTTACCCAACAAAACATACATATCACTACAATTCTTCATTCAACTTTAAAACTTACATGCTAATTCTATTATAACTAATCCACTAGCTAATCTCTATTTTATTTGGAAAGTATATACTATTTCTCAATTTTAATAGAAAGAAAAATTTCTTTCTCTTTCAAAAAATTTAATATACTTTTCAATATGATTTTCCTTTGCTTTTTCCCATTTAGATTTTGATGTTGAAAAAGAAAATCTCATAGTCTTAGTTGATTTTCGCTCGATTATTTTTCCAAATTATGTACAAAATTAGTTAGACCATACTAGACATTTCTTTGTAATTTTGTATACTTATCTGCAATTTATATCTACATTATAGTTGAGGTTTTACAAACACAAGTTTGGTGGCCTATAAAGTTCTTGTTTATAGGGCCAAAATTTATGTATGACCTTCCATATATGTTTTTTCAACTACAAACTCATGAAACTAAAGAACAACACCTTCCATGCACAAACCAATTATTAATGATGCTCTATGCTTTTCTTCTTAGATGATTTCTTCTATGTTTTTTTTACACAGTGGATACAAAATCTCGTACAGCTAAATACTTACACATTCAATGTGTTTTGCAAAGATATAATTGAAGTTAAAAAAGAAGTCTTTTCATGATTTTTTTGAAGTTTTGAAATCTAGGGAAACACAACTCTTGATAGCAACCTAAGTGCCTATAATCCTGTGATCACCTAATAATGTGCATGTTCACAATTAGTTGGAAAGATCAGAGTTGACAAATATTATTATATGCATAGTTCTAATTCTATTGCTGTTATATATGTATTCTTGGGCTTTGTTGTGGATATAGTGGATCAAAAAGTGAAGGAAGGAAGTGGGTAATGAGGTTGGTGGAATTTTAATGGCTCTTTTAAGTAAAAGAAGTGATGATCATATTAACCTTCAGAAAAAGAGTCTGAAGTCATAGTAGAAGTTGTAATTAGTTTGATTTTTTTTAATAGTTTCAAACACGTAGAGATCGAGAAATGATACAACCATGCAAATAGGGAATGCAAGAGGAGACTTTAAAAATAAGAACCTAGTCCAAATCTATTGATGCTTGCTTTTCCAAATCATTTTCCAAGAACTCAATGTCTTCTTCAGTTCACTTCTTGAAAACCTATTTGATCTCAAGCTGTCCTTTACTTGTCGAGGCATAAGCATATATTTTATCCTTCTTCTTAGATATATAACTAACCCAATCTTTATGATGCTGTTAGCTCTCTCGGAGGAGATAAAGCCCTTGGCCCTGATGGATTCCCCATGTTCTTTTTCCAGAAGCTTTGGAAAGTGGTTGGTAAAGATTTTTGTGATGCTGTTAAGGAATTATATGGGGCTAAACAATTGCTTAAAGAAATCAACTCCACTTTTCTATGCCTTATTCCTAAGAAAGTTGGGGCTGATTGTCTAGATCGGTTTCATCTGATTAGCCTATGTAACACTTTCTATAAAATTATTTCCAAAGTTCTGACTTCCAGACTTGTTTAGGTGATCTTGTTGATTATTGCTGATCAACATAATGGTTTTGTCCCTGGTAGACAAATCCTTACCTCTATCATCTCTTCTCATGAGTATATTCATTCCTTGTCTTGTTCTAACAATCAGGGCTTCATTATGAAAGTAGACATTGCTAAGGCCTATGATAGAGTGGATTGGTCTTTCCTCTGTAATATTTTGCTTACTTTTGGCTTTGATCATAAGGTTGTGGGTCTGATCCGCCAATTAGTTTCTACTATCTCTATTGTGGTCTTGGTTAATGGTAGCTCCTCTCCTTTCTTTTTTCCTTCTCGAGGACTGAGACAAGGTGATCCTTTATCCCCCATCATTTTTGTTATTATGGTTGATTGCTTGGGGAGATTTATTAGGGACTTGGTCCTAAGAGGTTTTCTCAAGGGCTTACAACCTTCTTCTCAACTATTAACTTTCTCTCATGGACAATTTGTTGATGATACCATCTTCATGGGTAAGGCTGAAGTGAAGGAAGCCAGGATTTTAAAGTAGGCTATTAACTTATACTTTGCTGCTTTCGAACAAGGGGTTAACTGGAGAAAAAGTGTTGTGTTCTTATTAACACCCCTATCCACAGACAAGTTAAAATTGCTAAAATCCTGGGATGTTCTATAGGATCTCTCCCATCCTCTTACTTGGGGCTCCCCCTAGACTCTAAGGTCCCTGATGCTTTCTGGGAAGATCTTATTAACAAATTCAGCAAAAAGTTGGCGGGATGGAAAGGAATTCTTTTAAGCCAACCTGGTAAGTTAACTCTTCTCAAAGCCTGTCTCCAAAGCATTCCTACTTGTGCATTAAGTCTTTTCAGAATTCCTTTTAAATTTGCTAAGTCAATTGATAAAATTCAAAGAAACTTCTTATGGATTGGCTCTGAGGATAAAAGGAGAATGTCTTTAATTGCTTGGGATCAAGTTTGTAAGCCTCATAGTGAAGGGGGATTAGGAATTTGGAAAATCAATAGTTTGAATAAAGCCCTTCTAGCCAAATAGGGGTGGAGAGTGTACCATGACAATAAAGAGTGGAGTTCCATTTGGAAACATAAGTATCTCTTCAATGCTTATTCCCTTCCAAATTTCCTCGAATCTCCTGATGTTATTCACTCTTCCTCCATATGGGGAGTTGTTCAGGTGACCAAGAAAACTTTAAAAAAAGGATGTTCCTAGAAAGTTGGTAATGGACTTAAAGTGAAAATTTGGGAAGACATCTGGCTTATGGACCACCCTTTGATTGAAGATTTTAATGACAAGGCCTTAATTGATCGATGCAAGCAGAGATTTGGCCTTCTTGTTTGTCATTCCTTGCAGAATGATTCATGGGTGAATTTAACTGATGTTAGTCATGGCTTTAGTAATATCCAATTATCCCTTAATGCTATTTCTCTTCACCCTTATCTGGAGGATGAGATTATCTGGTATGTTGATCCTAGTAGGAAATTTAAAGTCTCTTCTATCTTTGCTTCTAAGGATAAGAGTAATCAACCTCTCTGGTTTTAAGCTTGGATTAAGGGTCTCATTCCCAAAATTAACATTTTCTTTTGGACTCTTCTCCAAAATTTTTTTTTGACTCTTCACAACTTGCAAAAAAGAGGTATAAATTTGGTTAATAAGTGTTCTTTATGCAGAAAGGGACTTGAAGGTAGAGATCATATGTTTTTGAGATGCTCTTATACCAAGGAATTCTAGACTGAGATTTTTAATTTTTGGGGTATGACATGGGTCCATCAAAACAATGTGGATCTTTCTTTCAAGAGTTGGAGATGCCCCTTAAATGATCCTGATGCTCAATTTCTTTGGAAACTAACCCTCCCCCACCTTTGGTGGGGCATATGGAAAGAAATAAATAATAGGATATTCAGAAATAAAGATCTTCGATGGGTGCTTGGTCAGAATATCATCAGAGCCTTCAAGGAGAATTTTATGTCCCAGAGGAAGTCTGCTCAAACCTTCCAACTTGATTACCCTTTAAGATCTCAAGGATCTAAGTTGAAAATTGATTATCCTAGATCGATTATAAAGTGGCTTGTTCCTCCTAGTGGATGGATCAAAGGGAATTTTGACGGCGCTGCCAAGGGTAAACCAGGAAAAGCAAGATGTGGAGATGTTCTTAGAGATCATATGGGAAATGTTATTGATGCTATTGCTATCCCTATTGGTCACTCGAATAGTCATATTGCTGAAGCTACTACTGCCCTTTATACCACTATTTTAGCTGTTGATTTGGGGTACTCCAAATTATGGTTGGAAGGTGATTCTCTGAATAATATAAATATTCTTAATAATAAATATACTATCTCTTGGTCTATAGAGGCAACAATTATGAAAATCAAAACCTTATTTCAAAATTTTGAAAAGGTGGTCATTTCCCATACTTATAGAGAAGCCAACGAGGTCACTGATTGGATAGCAAATCACGCAGTTCAAATGGGACAAAAGATGAGGTGGCTCGATGATTTAAAAAAACATGTGGATCTTAAAGCGATTATTAATTATGATGTTATTCATTCCAAAGTGGGAAAAATTTTCTTGGATTAGAAATTTAATTATTTTCTAGAGTGGCCTTATGATTGTCAGATTACCATTCCTAAGGAGGTACATTCATGCGAAGGCTATGTGTTCTCTGCACGTATCCTCAAAATGGCATCCTCGATATCATGTCACAAAAAATTAGTCTCACTTCTACCTCTCTGCTGTCGATATCTGGGTGTCTTTGGTTTTTTGTTTGCTCTGCAATATGGGAGGTGAACTGAGGAAGCAGGAACCCAAAAAATGTGATGATTGGAAGGCTAGGCAGGATGTTTGGAAGATTCTCTAGAAAGGGAAGGTGGTTAGCCACTTGGAGCGGTTGCATGGATTCAAACCCCATGTCACCATTGCCTTCTTCAAAAATTGGGTGGACGACAAAGTTACTTTACATGGAGTGTTTGTAAAGCTCACTGAGGAATTCATTGCCAAGGTCACTAGTCTCCCCATAAAAGGTATCAAGTTTTTGAAGCAGACCAGTATTTCCAATGTGGCCTACAAAAAATTCTCAAAGACGGAAGAAGAGGAGATGCAATTGGAAAAGAATGGCGACTTCTTTGATGTACAATAGATAAAAGGTATTTGGCATGATGTGCTTGGTTGTATTCAAGAGTATTTCATCCTTGATGGAAGAAATAAAAGGATGCACAAATTCCACTTTGTCTTCCTTAACCATTTCAGGTACAAGGACTGAATTTCCTTCCCTTTCTATTTGCAGTTTTCTTTGCTTCAAAGTTTGAATGCCCATAAAAAGAAATAGTATCAACCCATCTTAAATGAAGGTCTAATTTTACTCATTGAGGGTTTTTGTAAAAATAAGTCCATTGCTTCGTCTCCGTCCACTAGCAAGAAAAAGAGTCCTAAACCCTTAAAAGGTAAAACATATGAGAGTGTTAAAGAGAAAATTAAGGCTAAATTGAAACCCTCCAGCTCTCATAGACAAATTGAGGAAGAGGATACATAGGTGGAGAGTACTGAAGGCTCAAATAAAGATGCCCCTAAGGAAGAGGAGGGGATAGATACTGGGGAGTTTAGCTCTAACCTAGATGGTTACTGGATTTGAAAGACAAAAATGAGGAAGGGAGAGAGGAAGATACTACTAAGGTGAATTCGAAATGGAGCAATTCTGATAATGAGGATACTCATATCGTGTCTGGGGGAGGTGATAAAGAGAAAGAAAATTTAATTGATGATCTAGCCATTTTGAGTGAGGAGGAAAACATGGGGAAAGCTTCCACTCCTGTAAAGGAGATTGAGGCACAAGATAAGGAGGGCCAAAGCCACCATATTCAAGTGAAGTTTGGAGAGGAGAAGCCATTAGATGGGGGGATTCATATTGATAAAGTTGGCCCCTTACCACACACCACTGCTGATGACATGGGTGACTCCTTAGTGAGGGAAACCAAATTTTCCTTCCTTCACTTTGCTAAACAAAAAGCTGACTCTTTCCTTCAGGTTGACTCCTGGTTATATAATGAAATAACGGGGTTGAAGAAGAAAGTGAATACCTTGCAACATAATCAGGAGGTTGACTGGGCTATTATTCAACACATGGAGGTGCAAATGGGAGATATCCCAAAAAAACTAAAGGATTATGAACATAATCTTAGAGTGCTCATCAAGGAAAGTGGAACAAAAATGGAGCAAGTAACCTCAAGCATTTGTGAAGCTGCGGTGACATTGGGCAAAAGAGAAAATGAAGGAACCATATCTTTGGAGGGCCCAAGCAAGAGGACAAGATAAAGTTCGAGGAAGAAAGCTTTGATTGCTACCACTTCTTCGGTTGCTAAATCCATCCAGGACAGGACTAAGATTGGTAAGGAGGCAGTGAAGATGATTACGAAACTACAATAGTTTCCTGGGTCTTCTTTTCTGGTCGGGTTCTTGTTCAGGTCCTATTTGCTAGCTATTACTCCTAGTTCTTGCGTTTGGTCCTATTTTCTAGCTTTTAGTTTTTAATATGTAATGACGGTTGTAGGTCCTTGTAAAACTTGGGTACTTTATTTGGACATTATTAGTGGTTTTAGGTCCCTATAAAACCTAATTTTGGTTCTACTTTTCAGTAGGTTTAAGGGCTCTTTCTTGTCGGATGGCTTATTTTTTCCTTTTTTGAGGATGTGAAAAGGTTACAAGGTTTCTTCAAAACTTGTTTTTACCATAATCTAAAACTAACACAATCTTTATCCATTAAAACTAATTCTTTTATGAAAATGATGTAAGGAAAATTGGCAATAAAGAATATAACC
Source organism: Cupressus sempervirens (assembly GCA_028749045.1). NCBI lineage: Eukaryota > Viridiplantae > Streptophyta > Pinopsida > Cupressales > Cupressaceae > Cupressus > Cupressus sempervirens. The sequence continues at coordinate 388,887,259 of CM053784.1, read as the reverse complement.
GTTTCCACATAACCCATAATAAATCTAAAATAAATACGAAATTAAAATCCACATGCAAGAGAATAGACAACATACCCATAAAATGTGACACAAGATATACCCTGGGAAACCCTCATTGAGGGAAAAAACCCAGCCTCCAAAAGCATCCATCACCATGTATTATTTAGCAAAAATACCATTGCCATACAACCATTGAAACCTTCATGGCCATAGCCACAACTGAGCAAACTATCTGAACAAGCATGAATCCACACATCCCATGCCATGCTTTTCAACCTTCACAAATGCTCCCTTGGCTAACCTGTCAAGCCTTGTCCCGCTCGACTCTTGCCTTTTGTCTTCTCCTTGTCACTCTCTCTCTCTCTACAACAACTACCCTTGTGGCTGCTTATATAGTAGCAAGTCCCACAAAACCACTAAGTGGTATTACATAAACCATGTGCTAACTAACCCACTGACCCCACATTTAATATTGGGCATTTAATTCTTTTCCCCCAATATTAAATAATTACATGAAATATTATCACAATGTTACAATACAACTCATCAAGAATATTCCATGAGAATCTTTACATGTTGCAAGTCCATCTAGGTACAACATTACGTAATAAAATAAAATAATAAAATAACAATATTATGCAATGTGTGCAACACCCATTATCTCAACAATCTCCCACTTGTTGTATACATTGCATAGGGTCAATCTGTAGCCACACAAATGAACAAGGGAACAATCCCTCCCAACACATCCACCATCATGGATCAAAATAAACCAAGTGCTCCATCTTGGTACCCGCAACAAAATCAAAGTATCCAGCATCTTAAACATGAATGATCTCACCTCCTATTATGCCACTCCCACTAGACATACATAGAAGCCATCCAAAGAGAAAAAACCACCCAACCTGTCGCATTAGAAGATCATAAAATCCTGTACCAACTGAAATTCCAAGCACAAAAACCTGATCCAAAGGTAATCACATGTATCCGTAGTTGTCAAAATATCCATAGCTGAAATAGCACCCACAGCAAGTGCCAAACCCATCCAATTATCCATACCTCAAAGGTATAACAAGTGAATCTTATATCACCGACATATCCAATCTGCAACCTGCAATCACAAGCTTCAAGAGCAATACCTGCCACATATATACCAAGAAGCTCCCACTGCAAAAGATAATGTCAAATCTATAACCAATCCACTCACAACATCTCAAAGAAGTGAATCCATGTAGTATCAAGGACATCCACAATACATAAATTGATATCCTGCAAGAACAACTCATAACAAGTCTCCAATGCTCTCCCAAGTTCGCCACAACCAACAAAGGAAAGAGAAAGAAATAACCATGTCATCTCTCACATGACATACATGAGAACAAACCAGTGATCACAATCTCTAACCAATCTCAAATCCAATGTAGGAAAAACTAAACATCCAGGAAGATAACCAAGATCAGAGAAACCATGCAAATCATAACCTGTATCATGTCCTTCTACACACACCTCTAGATGTCAACTGTGCAAGTATGATCTCCTCCATAAAACCCCAACAAGAAGCCTCAACAACACCCAAACCATATCATATAACTAATCATGGATGTACGCCTCTCACAAGAAGATCAAACTCAATAAAACCATTCCTAAACCAAGGAATAACCATTCCTAATCCAAGGAATATGCCCAATATAAAACCATCTCCCAAAGTCAACCAGCATAACAACATATGCACATGGAGATAACCAATGCTAAACCATCTCTCAAATGAACCCTCCAGAACTAACTCATGTACCATAGCTCAAGATCCATATCCATGAAAGACAAGCATAAATATAATGCACTTGAGAAAAAATAATGGGCTATACCTCTCAAGTAGCAAACCGCCGAGTAGACCAAGAGTGGGGAATGAGAATGCTCATCAAGATACCCAAGTCTCCAACCAAGACTCATCTAAGAACAATCTCCTCTCAAGTCCATATCAGGTGACTACCCCTCAGACTTCCTACTAAAACCATCAACCATCCCAACAAATACTTCTCTAATCCAAGAGAAATCAGCATCACCACCGTCTCTAAGTATCCATGAGCACCTATAACCAATTAATTCATGCCAACTCCAAATGCAACATATAAATATCATGAAGTATCCAACTTATGATCAGTGTACTCAATACCAAGAAACTAAACCAAGATCAATGTCAAAGTTCCAACCATGGCCTCAGGAACATAAACATGACAACATGATCTTACCATCTCAACTAAAGAGATAACATGCTTCACATGAACATACTATAACATGTCACAACTCTAAATGCGTATCAAGAGTATACCATGACATAATAATGAAACCATCCTCACACCAAGGATAACGTGCCAAATAAAAGCATAAACCACACCTTTGCGAAGAACCCTGTGAGTCCTCAAGATGCAACCATCTCCACACACCATGAAGAAAACCATCTCCACATACCAGGAAGAACCATCTCCATACACCATGAAGATAACCAAGAACTCCATGAGTCCTCAAGATCTAACCATCTTCAAACACCATGAAGATAACAAGTGCACCATGCAAATGTCAAAGACGCTTCTGCAGCAATAGGATCTAAGACAAACCTCCAACATCTGCAAACACTTAATAAATATATCAATGCCAACAACTCCCACTCAATTGTGGTACCAAGTCACCTATGGCATCATAAAATCCATCCTCTACATGAAGATCCAAACTAAATCAGGAACTAATCCTGCACTGTCACCCCATCACTGTCACAAGCTCCCACTAAACCGTGTATCCAAGCTATCCATGACATCATGATGAAAAAATAACCATCCTCTAACCATGAGAATCAACCAAGGCATCAAACCATCAAAGAACTCAAAGTGCACATCATGAGCTCCTCAAAAGAAACCAAATAACCATGATCCTCAACCAAGAAGATATACCACCATAACTAAATCAGAAATCCAAGCTAATGAACATCAAGAATGTACCTGTATACCCAATCATGTCATGCCAAAATCCATGACACCATGATCATATCCATGAACCGAGCATCAGGCTCTCAATATGTCCAATCTGTCAGCATAGTCAACCACAATCCTCCACCATGACTATCCCTGGTAACAACATCTCATCCCTTCTACATGAAGATAAAATCATAAAATCATGTGACTTAGGGCATAGACAACCCAAATCCAAGCCACCAATCTGAATATGCATCAATAATGAAAGATCAATGGGCAAAGACAACCCATAACTAAGCTATAAATGCAACCTGTAAGTATAGACCGCTTACAACACTACACAACTTGTAGACCCAACAAGTCATCATGCATATCCAAACCAAATACTGATAACCATATCATCATGAGACCAATCTGAAATATGAACTGAGTATACAATGACATCAAATCTTAAATCTCCAATGCCATAAACTCACAATGTTACCATAGTCAAAATATACTTATAAATTGTTTAAATCAATATATCAACAAATAAATCATGCCAAACCTACACCAAATCTGAACCAATGTGTAGAGCTCTCCAAGAGCTTTTCGTTGACTACTCGAAGTCCAAAATTTGACTCCGTATGCCCAAGTTATGCCCTAATCCGTGCTCAAAATAAACAACATCTGACTTTAGGGCTCTTAAAACCTAACAAAATTTCAAAATCATAGAACCAAACCTACACCATCTTGTAGTGCTTTGAATTAGCTTTCCAACACTTATAAGAACTCTAAAATCCGATATTCTGAGAGAAAGTTATGGCCATTGTACTAAGACAGTCTTTTTACCATTTTCGGTACGATTTTTCATTTTTTATTTTTTCAGTGACAAAAAATTTCGACGGGATTAAATTTGATGGCCATCATGGGTTGAAACCAAAAAACTCTTTCATTTCCTCTAAACATGGCCAAACTAGGGCATATTATATATCAAAATTTATGGAAATGTCGACCCGGATCCAATGGTGAGGTATGTTTTTACCCAGGAGGTCATTTCTGCAAGCTACCCCCCAAAACCCTCATTTAAATGAAACATCCAAAAAAATTCTTTTCTCCAACAATTTCACATGCCCAAATATTTTAACATCCCATCATAACAGCAAATCTAAAACCCTCAGATTTGCAATAAAACATTCATATATCTTGCCCTTTTCTTTTATCCTCTCATGCATTCCCATGGATTTAATCTAGGGTTACAATAATAAAACCATAGCTCTGATACCACTTGTAAGGAAACTTGGCAATAAAGAATATAACCGTTTCCACATAACCCATAATAAATCTGAAATAATCACGGAATTAAAATCCACATGCAAGAGAATAGACAACATACCCATAAAATGTGACACAAGATATACCCTGGGAAACCCTCATTGAGGGAAAAAACCTAGCCTCCAAAAGCATCCATCACCATGTATTATTTAGCAAAAATACCATTGCCATACAACCATTGAAACCTTCATGGCCATAGCCACAACCGAGCAAACTATTTGAACAAGCATGAATCCACACATCCCATGCCATGCTTTTCAACCTTCACAAATGCTCCCTTGGCTAACCTGTCAAGCCTTGTCCCGCTCGACTCTTGCCTTTTGTCTTCTCCTTGTCACTCTCTCTCTCTACAACAACTACCCTTGTGGCTGCTTATATAGTAGCAAGTCCCACAAAACCACTAAGTGGTATTACATAAACCATGTGCTAACTAACCCACTGACCCCACATTTAATATTGGGCATTTAATTCTTTTCCCCCAATATTAAATAATTACATGAAATATTATCACAATGTTACAATACAACTCATCAAGAATATTCCATGAGAATCTTTACATGTTGCAAGTCCATCTAGGTACAACATTACATATTAAAATAAAATAATAAAATAACAATATTATGCAATGTGTGCAATACCCATTATCTCAACAAATGAAATGAGTTTTTTTAGTGTAAACTTTATTAACTAACTATAAGGTTATCCTTGCTCACATCAGTTATTAAAAAGAAAACTATAACATGAACCCTAAAAATTGTGGAAAACATAAAACCATCTTCTAACCAAAATTTTTTATTGTAATGGTACTACTAAAGATTTATGTGTAATGCTATACATTGTGAAATGAGAAATCAAGCCACAATTCGAGAAATTTTTTATGGCCAATAGTTTTGCCTAAATGAAATATTTTTATTGCTGACTGATCTTCATAATATGCACAAGGAACGTATTGGGGATGCTAATGTGAATAATCAATTGTAATACTACTTTTACTATCTTTCTTTTTACCAAGATTACATCAATTTCTTTTTACATCAGTTTGTCAGAACTTTATAGTAGAGTTTTGTAAAAAAATAATTTTGCTCATTTTGTCAGCCAACAATGTCGAATATAAATATTCCATTTTATAAATAATTTTATAGTAAATTAAACATAAATAATTTTATAATAAATTATATAAATAATTTTACAGTAAATTATATAAATAATTTTATAGTAAATTATATAGATAATCATATAAATCAAGTTACCACTTGCAAGAAAAGGAAAAACTACACATTGGTTCTCCTTGCAAAGGATGTATATTTAACATAGAATAATTAATCAAATGCTTTCACAATCATATCCAAATGAAAGTAGAGAAATAATGTCCAAATGATTTCAGATTTAACTTAAAATTCACAAGAGTCTAGGCCCTGCTATGATAGTAAGCAATTATCGACTTAAAAAATGAATTCTTGTAATTATAATCTAAAGTACATAATGTATGAAACATTCAGCACTAGCTACTATTATTTTATCTCTCATAGGATCCCTTTTACTGTGCCCTATATAGTGGAATTGATGCTACTTTTATTTAGAGTTTACTAGTGAACAACTAAGGCTTTTGTCCCTCACAAGTTGTATTATGTGGAGCTTAGGGTGCTAAAAAAAGTAATCACTATTGTTTCCTCTTTCCATTATCCTTTCACACTTTAGCTTATAATATTATAGTTTTCTTGAACCTAGATGCCTTTTGGTAAATATCATGAAAATCCCCAGATCTATTATAGTTTTTCCAAGCATGAAAATCTCTAGATCTACTACAATTTGGAATCATGAAAATGTCTAGATCTATTATGATTTGGATCTCCCCTTGATTCGTGAAACTGGATGTGCCTCAAAATTATCTACTATTGAAAAAGGCAAGTAGAGATGTTATGTTTGGAATGAAGGCTAGGTCAATATATTAGTTAATGGATTTTTTTTTCTACTTGAAAAATATCTTGGACCAAGGTTCATTCCTGCCACCAGATTTCTTTGCATTGAGAAAATGTTCATGTCGTAGAATAGATTATATCATATATTGTTCAGGTAGGATATCCATCCCTTCTTCTATTTTTTATATTAGGGTAACATGATACTTGTTGGAAATATATAAGGAGTAACTGAGAGGGGAGGGGTGAATTAGATACCACTAAAATATATCCCAAATCCCTTAAATGTCAGATAAAATTGATTGTTGTTGTTATTTGGTAAACACACAAAAAATGTTGTAACTCAGTAAATGTAAAGTGTGATTTACTTTTAACTGATCCTAAAACATTAACAATGATTAATTTGCAAACATAAGAGAAATAACATGAACACATGAGAGAGCAGGATTTAACGTGGAAACCCAATATGAGAAAAACCACCAATGTAACTAGTTACTATTTTCACTCTTCTGAAGTGAGCCATGTTAGGAGCCAACCTAGTTAAAGGTTACAAAACACACTGTTAGGTGTGACCTTGTTAGAGGATTTAATCACCCTGTAAAGAGTGGCCTTGCAAGAGGTCTTAAAAAAATTCAATGGAACTATCATGTTGTTAGAGGATTTACAACTTGCTGTTAAACCAACTTTATTAAGAGATTTTAGATCACTGTTACAATGGTAAGAAAGTAACAATGAAATGACCTGATTGTGATGCAACTGAATTGCTGATTATAGATCTCTATTTTGCTTCATACTTGACCCTTCTTGATCGAATAAAGCTTTTCTACTCCACAAGGATACCTAATTATCCTTCAAGTTCACTTAAACTCTTTCCTTCTCAATTTAATCAACTCATTTGCACACACACTAAAAATCTCATCTTGACCTTTCATTTATACCATCTAGATTGTCAAGTTGGCTCAATTACAAATTACAATGATCAATAATCATCACCACAGTTAGCTAGAAACAATACTTAAAATAATTAAGCCTCTTATGGGTATGTGTAGGATCATGGTGTGCCAAAAAGTGGGATGTGAAAAAAAGAGAGTTTGAAATGTCTAAAAGCGTTTCAAAATCCGCTCTGACTTTTTTCACCCATCCTGATATCGAACTTGGAAAGTAAAGCCCAACCCTTATCAGGTATCTGATATAATATCAGATACCTAATATTATATTGGATATCCAAAAATATCAGGTATCCGATATTATATTGGATACCTGATAAATGATAGTGTTATTTGAAAAAAAAAGCACAACCTGCAGGTTGTGTTGCACAGTCATATATTGGTTTTCAGTGCATATATCCATTTTTTTATCAGATACATAATAATAGGTTGGTTTTTTTTTGTTTTTGACCAATTTTAATATAAATTTAATAAATTTTATTATAAAATTATTAGTTTTAGTTGAATTTGTTAGAATTTAGGGTTTTTTTTTTTTAAAGTTAAAATTTAGGTTTTTTTAATATAAATTATGTTTTTCAAATTAATAGGAATGGCTGATCAAAATGATGACCATGAGGCAAGGAATAATATTCCTCATAACCCCCCACCAAATGATCCAGTGCCCCCACAAAATCATCCACCAAATGATCCTTTAGCCCCTCAAAACCCTTCTCGAACTGAGGATTTGATAATTGAAAATCTCACTGAATTGAGGGGTTTGCGAAGAACATATAATAATGTACCCACATTGGCTCCTATGTTATCCATGTTAAACACCATAGTGGATGACATTGAAACCCTTACCAATGAAAAAAATGCTACTCTTTGTTGGCATGACCAAATGCATGAGATGTTTGATGATGGCTTGGACCATGATGAGGTTGTGGCCCTCAATATAACCAAAGATGATTTGGGTAGCCTTTTTGTGAACCCGAAAACTAATTTACCAGTCAATTGCAAAAAATGCAAACTATCGATTAAATGGTGCACAAATGATGACATATGTGCAAACTTTGGGATCGTTGGTGGATGGTTTTTGATATCCCTCCACATAGAAATTTAGAGGTGCCATTTTATTTCCTTAAAAAATTGTATGCAAAATTTATGTTGAAACTCAAAGTGAATTATTGGAGCATGAAGCCCAACATGGGTGTAGGACTAGGAGCTCCTCAGGATAGACCCTCTTTCCAATGGAAGAAAGCTAGTACTTTTGTCCCCCTACTGATGTCTCTCCCCCTCCTCGAATGCAACATCCTAATATTATTGTAGAGGCTAGCTCTCAGACCATTGGAGCCATTAATAGATTGAGTCGCTTGTCGATATCTCAGTCTAGGTTAGTCCTACCTCACCATGTTGATGATGTTGGTGCCAGTTCATCATCAACTAGCTCATCACACATTTGTGTGCCTCAAACTTGCATTACATGCAAGAATATTTGTCTAGGTCCCATAGGTGATCTTCTTGAGTATCATTTTGTATTAGATGAGGATACACTAGATGCAGATGCAAAGGCTACAAACCCTAATGCTAGAGAAGAGGGAAATGTAGAGGCATGGACTCCTTTTGTGTCGGTACATGTATAAATTTTTTTGTTATGATATATGCGATTTAAAGTTAATTTTTTAAAGCCATATTGACTTATACATATATGTGATCTTCATTCATGTTTAGTTGATGATCAAGGAGGAGTTGAGACAGGTTGATGATGCCATGCTCTTGGCCATTTCATTTGGCTTTGAGACACCTACGGTACATTATGTTGTGTTTTCATTGTTTTTTCTATTTGATATTGTAGCGTATATGGTTTCTAATCTTTCTTTTATCTTGCAGGTATCACCTGTCCTTGGGGGACAAAGTGCAAGGGATGAGCCAACACCCATCGATAAAGGAAAGGCAATTAGGTACTTTCTATTTGATTAAATATCAATGAATTCTTGTAAAATGTTTATGGTGATGAAATTTAATAACATTCTTTATTATATATAGGCCGTGGCTACTAGCGATGAGCCCATATAGATTCCGTGTCATAGATGCTCAAGCATTTCTATTCGCACCAAGAGCCCCATTGTATGTATAAGTATCATTTATTTTTCATTTTCCTTATCTTCATAAATAAATTCAAAATTGAATTTTGTGATATTAACAACTACTATTTTGTATCTCATAGGAAACTCCTAGTGTACACAAGGTTCGACAGGAGAGTTTTGTAGATTTGATGATGCAACCACTATATCCAAAGGAGGAGCCTACACTAGTAAGTTGTAATTTGAATTCATGATTAAATATGTTATAAATTTAGCATGCTATGAATTATAATGTTATAATTTTAGTTTTAGATTCATTGAAAAACATATTTGAACATACATAGGCCACAATCAACGAGGTACAAGCATTGTCGAGGGCATACGAGAGGACTCCTAACCAATGCAGGAGGTTAATGAGAGAGGTATTTATTATGAAAGTTTAATAGTATAAATCTTCATTAAAAAAAAGATCGTTATGCATTTGAGTAATTAAATGTTAGATACAAATAATCATATAAATTTAGTAGTCTAACTTTGGGTTTTCCTTTTTTGTTTATGTAGGAGGCATCCGATCCACCTAGTATAGCGAAGAGGCTACATTTTGATAATCTGCCATCACCCTAGGATAGTATAGTTTTCATGGGATGCATCATGAGATATTTTGAGATGGCATATGCTACATTGTTTATAGAAACATTGATATTATACACATTCTGATGGCATGATCAGCCACATTTTGTATATGGATCTATGTATTTTGATATATATATTTGTGTACTTTGTCTATGGATACATGATCTTTGATATATATTTGTGTAATTTGTCTATGGATACATGTATTTTGATATATATTTTTTCATTTATGTGCACAATGATATACATATTAATTTAGTATCTAGTATTGTTCAATTTATCGTAGATCATGTGTATCATTCATGTTTATGGAATATCACTAATTTTGATCATGTTTGTTATATTCAATTCAAATGCAATAATTTGTGAATAATATTTTAACAACCTTTATTATCAAATTTGGATGCATTGTTTAATTTGAAGTGCTATCATGACATAAACACACTTATTAACCTCGTACATAAGCTTCACATAAACCATACTAATCCACTTAAGAAAATTGGCTTCATTAATGCATGCTATAATTTCACACGTTTTATACTTATTTCCAACATTTTATGGTTGTGCTCAAACCCTTAACTGACTCTTTGCACTCATTTTCACTTTGCAATAAAAAGTTGCAAATTTGCAAATTTGCAACTTTTGCAATTTTGAACAATTTTTGTTACAACTTTAAATTATTAATTAGAGAAGTTAACCAAACTTGGTAAGGGGTTATTGATAGCCCTCACAAGCTCCAAGTTATGACCCTCAGAAGATCAACCTCGAAATGCACTTAGAGCACCTTGAAGACTCCTTGGTACAGGGTGGCCACAGACAATGGATGGTCTTCGTGGCTAGAAAAAGGGTGTCACTAGGGTTCACCCACCCATCTAAAGCTAATAATGCTGGTGATTCAATGCCAAGATCAATGGTTTCAAAGTTACATTGTGGTGCATCTATGAACTGAGGCACACTGCAAGTTTTGGCATCAAGCAAGATCACTGTGCCAAATCCAAATGGAATGCGATCTCTCAAAAATGACACAGGTTATTTTAGGCCTTAGCATCACCATCCTATAGAATTTGATGTTTCATCGATAGCCCTCACAAGCTCTGAGTTACGACCCTCAAAAGATCAACCTCGAAACACACTTAGAGCACCTTGGAGACTACTTAGTATGGGGTGGTAGTAGATGATGGATGGTCTTTGTGGCCAGAACAAGGGTGTCACTAAGGTTTGCCTGCCCTTTTGGAGCTAATGGCGCTAACAATTTGATGCCCAGATTAGCAGTTTCAAAGTTACTTGTGGTGCACCTCTGAACTGAGGCACACTACAAGTTTTGGCATCGAGCAAAATCTCTGTGTCGAATCCAAACAGAATGTGATTTCTCAAAAATGAGATAGGTTATCTTAGGCCTTGACATCACCATCCTATAAAATTTGATGTTTCATTGATAGCCCCCACAAGCTTCGAGTTACAACCCTTGAAAGATCGACCTTGAAATGCACTTAGAGCACCTTGGAGACTACTCGATATGGGGTGGCCACAGATGATGGATGGTTTTTGTGGCTGGAACAAGGGTGTCACTAGGGTTCACCCACCCATCTGGAGCTAATGGTGCTGACGATTTGATGCCAAGATCAGCGGTTTCAAAGTTACGCTATGGTGCACCTATGAACTAAGGGACACTACAAGTTTTGGCATTGAGCAAGATCGTTGTGTTGAATCCGAACTAATTGTGATCTCTTGAAAATGAGATATTTTATTTTAGACCTTAGCATCACCATCCTTTAGAATTTAACATTTCATCAATAGCCCTCACAAGCTCTGAGTTATGACCCTTGGAAGATTGACCTTGAAATGCACTTAGAGCACCTTAGAGACTGCTCGGTGCGGGGTGACCATGGATGAGGGAGGGCCTCTATGGCTAGAAAAAGAGTGTCATGAGAGTTCACCCACCCATCTAGAGCTAATGGTACTGATTATTTGATTCCAAGATTAGCGGTTTCAAAGCTACGCTGTGGTACACCTATGAACTAAGGCATACTGTGAGTTTTGGCATCGAGTGAGATCATTGTGCCAAATCCAAAACAAAATGTGATCACTCAAAAATGAGATAGGTTATTTTAGGCCTAAACACCACTATCCTATAGAATTCAACATTTCATCAATAGCCCTCACAAGCTCCAAGTTATGACCCTCAAAAGATCGACCTCAAAATGCACTTAGAGCACCTTGGAGACTACTTGGTATGGGTTTCCCATGGATGATGGAGGGTCTCCATGGCTGGAAAAAGGGTGTTACTAGGGTTCACCTACCCATCTAAAGCCAATTGAATTGACGATTCAATGCCAAGATCACCGGTTTCAAAGTTACGTTGTGGTGCACCTATGAATTGAGGTACACTACAAGTTTTGGCATTGAGTGAGATCATTGTGCTAAATCCAAATAGAATGTGATCTCTCAAAAATGAGATAGGTTATTTTAGGCCTCAACATCACCATCTTGTAGAATTTAACATTTCATCAATAGACTTCACGAGCTTTGAGTTACAATCCTCGAAAGATCGACCTCAAAATGTACTTAGAGCACCTTGGAGACTACTCGATATGGGCTGGCCGCAGATGATGGAGGGTCTCCATCGCTTGAACAAGGGTGTCACTAGGGTTCACCTGCCCATCTAGAGCTAATGGTATTGCTGATTTGATGCCAAAATTAGCGGTTTTAAAGTTACACTATGGTGCAGCTATGAACTGAGGCACACTACAAGTTTTGGCATCAACCGAGATCGCTGTACTGAATCCAAATGGAATGCAATCTTTCAAAAATGAGATAGGTTATTTTAGGCCTCAACATCACCTCCTATAGAATTTGACATTTCATCAATAGACCTCACGAGCTCTGAGTTGCGACCCTTAGAAGATTGACCTCGAAATGCACTTTGAGCACCTTGGGGACTACTCGCTACGGGGTGGCCGCAGATGATGGAGGGTTTCTGTGGCCAGAACAAGGGTGTAACTAGGGTTCACCTGCCCATCTAGAGCTAATAGCACTGACAATTTGATGCCAAGATCAACAGTTTCAAAGTTACGCTGTGGTGCACCTATGAACTGAGGCACACTGTAAGTTTTGGCATCAAGCAAGATCGTTGTGTTGAATCTAAATGGAATGTGATCTCTAAAAAATGAGATAGGTTATTTTAGGCCTCAACATCACCATCCTGTAGAATTCAACATTTCATTGATAGCCCTCATGAGCTCCAAGTTATGACTCTTGAAAGATTGACCTTGAAATGCACTTAGAGCACCTTGGAGACTACTCGGTACGAGGTGGCTGTGGATGATGGTCTTTGTGGCTAGAAGAAGGGTGTCACTAGGGTTCACCCACCCATATAGAGCTAATGGTGCTAATGATTCGATGTCAAGATCAATGGTTTCAAAGTTACGTTGTGGTGCAGCTATGAATTGAGGCACACTACGAGTTTCGGCATCAAGCGAGATTGTTGTGCTGAATCTAAATAGAATGTGATCTCTCAAAAATGAGATAGGTTATTTTAGACCTCGACATCACCATCCTATAAAATTTTACATTTCATTGATAGCCCTGATGAGCTCCAAGTTACGACCCTCAAAATATTGACCTCGAAATGCACTTAGAGCACCTTGGAGACTAATCAATACGGGGTGGCTGCAGATGATGGAGGGTCTCTGTGGAAAGAAAAATGGTGTCACTAGGGTTAACCTACCCATCTAGAGCTAATGGCACTGAAGATTTGATGTCGAGATCAGTGGTTTCGAAGTTACGCTGTGGTGCACCTATGAACTGAGGCACACTGCGAGTTTTGGCATCGAGCAAGATCATTGTGCTAAATCCAAATGGAATATGATCTCTCAAAAATGAGATAGGTTATTTTAGACCTCAACATCACTGTCCTATAGAATTTGATGTTTCATTGATAGCCCTCATGAGCTCTGAGTTACAACCCTTGGAAGATCAACCTTGAAATGCACTTAGAGCACCTTGGAGACTACTCGATAAAGGGTGGCCATGGATTATGGAGGGTCTTTGTGGCCAAAAAAAGGGTGTCAATAGGGTTCACCCACTCATTTGGAGCTAATGGCACTAATGATTCGATGCCAAGATCAGTGCTTTCAAAATTATGCTATGGTGCACCTATGAACTAAGGCACACTACGAGTTTTGGCATCGAGCGAGATCGATGTGCTGAATCCAAATAGAATGTGATCTCTCAAAAATGAGATAGGTTATTTTAAGCCTCAACATCATCATCCTATAGAATTTGAAATTTCATCGATAGCCCTCACGAGCTCCAAGTTATGACCCTCGGAAGATCAACCTCAAAATGCACTTAGAGCACCTTGGAGACTACTTGGTACAGGGTGGCCACGGATGATGGAGGGCCTCCATGCATAGAACAAGAGTGTCACTAGGGTTCACCCACCCATCTGGAGCTAATGGTGCTGACGATTCAATGCCAAGATCAACGGTTTCAAAGTTACGCTATGGTGCACCAATGAACTGAGGCACACTGTGAGTTTTGGCATTGAGTGAGATCGCTATGCCAAATCCAAACCAAATCTAATCTCTAAAAAATGAGATAGGTTATTTTAGACCTCGACATCACCATCTTGTAGAATTTTACATTTCATCAATAGCCCTCATGAGCTCTAAGTTACGACTCTTGAAAGATTGAACTTGAAATGCACTTAGAGCAACTTGGAGACTACTCGGTATGGGGTGGCCACAGATGATGGAGGGTCTTTGTGGCCAAAAAAAGGGTGTCACTAGGGTTCATCCACATATCCAGAGCTAATGGCATTGACAATTCGATGCCAAGACAAAAAATATGAATGAGACAGTAACTAACCAAAGCTTAGAAGATTATTTTTATAGCATTTTAAAAGTTTTTTTGTGAGAACCTTGCTACTAAAAATTCAAAGTATATGCATTTTTCTAAATGATTCTAAGCATGAATGCAAGATGGATCCATTTCTCAAGAGCATTCAATAGGTTGATAGTTGTTATGAACTTTGACCTACTTTAACAAAAGGAGGGGACTCCTTGACCATGGAGGAAGAGTCGGCATGGTTGTAATAATGCATGGTAACCATGATGAACCAAAAAAAAGGAGAAATACTATAGAAACCAAAAAATCAAGCTTAAAGTTTGTGCTTTCAAGAGGCTGTGCAATCAGGTATTTTTCCTAGCTCAAGTCAAGGGAGGAGTCACCATTCAAACTAGCACTTGAACATGAATATGATTATGGAGAGGATCAAATTCAACATGTTGATTTAGTCTCAAACGTTGATACTTTCAATCAATAATGTGAATTAAGTCACACCATTTTCATTCCTTAATAGGCATTGCATCAAACGATTCAATATTGTTCATTTATCCATATTTTGGTATTTTCCTTTAAGCATGTTAATCATGGCACTTTTAAGAATAAAGTCAACTATTTTAGCCAACTAGTGAATGAATTTATTTAGCATTTGTCTTGTTACTGGTTAGGGTAGAATAGGTTAGTTTTCAAGCTTGCTACAAGTGTTACCTTTGGATAATACCTATCAATTGTGGAGTGTACATTAAGCCTAAATTTGGCTTGTTAATATCTTTCATTTCTTGTACATAAATTCAATAGGAATTTTGAATTCTAGCTCAACATTTTTGGGTAAGTATGATGATGTGTCACTACCATCTTTCTCTTCTAATAAACCAACATGGAAAAAGGTTGAAAGGTGAAACACATATTTTAATTTGACATATCTTTAGAGATATTAATTAACCCCCCTTAGGGTCATACAACCAATAGGCTTTACTAGACTCATAATAACCAATAAGGATTAATTTTTCAATGTTATTATCATAATTCATTGTCTTCTCTTTTTGGGATATGTTAACCTAGGTTGACTGAGTCTAGAATAGGTTAACCTGGGTCTAACTATTCCAAAATAGGATGACCCAGGTTGACCTATTCCCTAGGGACTTTTGGACCTAGTGCAATTTTTTTCTTAGAGTTGTAAATTTGGAATTTGGGTGACTTGTATGCTTGCTTTTTTCTTTTTCCATTGTAGAATTTTAGCAATATAAATTCATGAAACCTTGAAGAACACATGTATGTAAGAACTTGTCATGGATAGGTAAAGAGAAAAAAAGACAAGGGTTTAACTTTGACAATATACAAGATCACATTATTTGAATAAAATAATGAGTAAAATATACAATGCATATATATGGACAATAATACTTTGAGTTTATAAAAATAGATTAGATAAATGTAGCAAAGCACACAAGTGTTTCAATAAGTTCATGTGATTGTTGTCACAAAACTAGAGCCTATATAATAGATAGAACCCAAAATTTAACTTGAACTATAACAACCAATTTTAATAAAGTGTAACAGAACCACCCTAGCATTCCCAAGATATGGAAAAATATTATCCAAATCACCTATTTCTTCCACCCATCGCTCTTCTTGCGCCACGAGTCTTTGTTTATAATAACCTAGAGATGGAAATCTCACACCATAAAAAGAAATGAAATGCATTGATAAAACTTGTAGTAAAAGGCTTACACAATATTAGCATCATAAAATCACTTCTTGTTTCAATGACTCATTATGGATGAGTATTCAAACTTATTGACACCTTCCCCAAATTGTTTTTTAAGGAATCAAGTATTCTAATTGTTCATTAGTATTTTCTAGATTTGTCTTATTTGATTAGGTTGATAAAAATGGTTTTAATAATCACAATGTTAGCTCTATGTCAAATAAGAAAAAAACCAAACTTATAATAAGATATCCACAAGCAATTATCTTTCATTGTCTCATTGCTTCAATAATCATATTGCTATAAATGCTCTTAAAATTATCCTTATAGCCTTGTATCACATGCAAATATGATTTGCAAGAACTTGTTCAATATCTTCCTCTTATAATTCCTTACAAAGAACCTACAAAAATAAAAATTTGGATATGTAATTAATTTAACTTGTCTTTTTCATTATTACAAAAACCATATATAAAAAAACTTCACATTTTACATCATAATGCATCATAAATCTTAGGAATTCTCCTCAACACCCCGCCCCCCTACTCTTCATGATGTACCTACATTCCAATATCATAAAAAATATTAGTAACTTATTGTCTTAAACAAGATAATCATTGGTTCATTAAATCATTATGAAGAAAATAACATAAGAAGTAAATATACCTAGTCAAGTGTTCCAGTAGGGTCCTCTCTCTATTTTAGGGTCTCCAATAGGGCTTGATGATCAACATTAGTAATAGTAAAAAGTTATTTTACGTTTGGTCTTCCTTGATGCTTCAACAACTTTACATTTGTTGCAATAATAAGATGCAAATATATGAGAATTATTTTATGCTTCTGATAGTCTTCAAATATAGGAATTCCATTCCTTCTAAGCATGTATGTTCACAGCCATGTTCCAACAACAACCACTGAACCAGTAGGATATGTGAATCCATCATCATCTGTGATCAGTTGTGCAAGCTTTTGTTTACCTCTTACACAACATGCTAACCAATAATTAGATTTCTCATCATTCCCCTATGGTGCAACCAATGCAAAGACATGTCCTGGCTAAAGAAGATATGATAGATGGTTATGCTCAAGTGAACTTTCCATGTCATCATTTTTTATAGAGGGTATGATAGACAATGGAGTAAGATAATGTGGAGCCCATGTGTCCACCCACTCACTCGACTCATAGTGATCCCAATCACATTGAAAATAGCTAGGACAAAAGCAAGCTAGTTGTCATGTCCAAATGGTCCATGTACTAGAATTAGAGCTCCAAAATGAATGCATTTTTTATGAGTTTCTCACTATAGAATAATCTAATCTATCACCTATGGACCCTTCCTCAACCAACCAAAAGAACTTGTGTACCACTAAATCAAGAGTCCTCCCTTGTGACAATGCTAAATTACACCAATCAACAATGCTACGAGCATCAAGAAGCTTTGCTACTAAAATTTTCAATTGCTTCTTAATTAGAGGTCTCTTCACACATGCCTTTGCTCCATCATGTTCCCCTTTCCCATGGCTAGACTCAAAAAAAATCCAAACATGAGGCACCCCCCTCTCTATGTGCATCCAACACAACCAATAAAACATGTGAGCATTCTTGAATTGACCTGTATAGTTATCTAACCAAATGATATGTCTATCCATAGAAATTGTATGCTCCTGTAAGAAATCAAAATAATTCTCAAAATAATGTTGCACAAACTCGTGAGAGTGATATCTATCATCAATCATATAAAAATGATACTCTCAAATAATCTTTTGATTATCTTCTGCACTATTAGGGGCATGCCAATATGTTATGTGGATGAAAATAGCAATCTAAATGGAGTTGTAATACTAAGATTTTGTCTCATTTTGAGGTTGCAATGTGTAGTTCTCAGCTAAATCAACAACTGATATAATAGTGTCAATAGGAAAAGTCTCCTTACACATTCTAGATTGTTGATCCAACCACTGAGACCTATGACTATGTCTTGCATACTTGTAGAAAATATTTTCCTCGAAATCTGAAATAAAACTAGCCACACTGATTTCTTTTGCAACCAATTCACATCAAGAGCCCTCACACCCACTCTTCAATCTGTATTTCACCATTATATCCAAGATCTTTTTTGCACCCCTCATGGAAACATGTGTCAAACTTGGATAAGCCACCACATTCTGAACACTTCTCATTTAAGCAAGCATTTCTATAAAAGAAACAACCATCAACTCTACAACATAAAAATTGATCTAGAAAGTCTCTTGATGATTTTGGAAGCCCACTAGCACCACAATTCTCCAACATTTCTTTACTATGCAAAGTAGAATGGATGGAGCATAATAGTTCATGGTGCATGGAAAACTCAACATGATATTTGCAACAACATGTATTTCAAATTTTAAGTGGCACACAATAAAATGGCTTCAAAGATTCAAAATCCCTTTGTGATATATGAAGACTTGGATGAATCTCTCTAAATTTTTTGAACAACATATTTTGACTTACCGCCAAATAGTGTTTAGGATGTGGCATGTGGTCTCTGATGTCAATTCTCAACTTTAACATGTCTTTAGCATTGGGTGATACTCATGAGCTAGAGTACCAAAATTGTGTAATTTCTTTCTTCACATCATAAAATAGCTTCTTATGAAAATGTGGAAGTCCTCCACCAAAACCCCATGGTTCATTTTGAAGAGGATCATCAATTCTCTCTTGTCTACTAAGTGCTCTTCTCAAAGTAGTATGATTTAGGTTCAAGTCAATACAAGTCTGTCTCATATATCTACCCTTTCTCAAATGATGACTTATCAAAGAGGTTGTAATAACCCTTTGATCACCTCTCTTATCCTTCTCCCTAAGATTTGTCCCAATGCTATTGAGAGCATTGAAAAGATTCTTCACAATAATGTAATTTCTTTCCAATTTTTTATTGACATGAATCTTCAATTTGGAAAGCATAGGTCTCATCTTTTGCATCTTTAATAAGTACATGAAAAGCTAACATTGCTCCACCACTATCTTGTTGCCAAAAAACATCTTATATATTCTTGAAGCCCATAACCAAATGGTTCTTTCTAATTTTTTCCCTTCCAAATTGGTAATAATAATTTCAATTATCCATTTTGGTGTTCTAGAACCTTCATGTTGATTATAATTAGGAGATATGTAAGGTTTGTGTGCATTATCATCTTTAGCATGGTCAATCATGCAATTTACATTATGACCTAGTAGCATTTCATCCTCCAAATTTTCATTCTCTAAATTTTCAATCGCGGCATCATCATTTTCAATTGGTACATTTTCATTCCCCAACTGCACATATTCATTATCTGACTCTATGATTTCACCTTCGACTAATTTATTGTCAAATTGACTCACATTTAACATACCTTGTCTTTTCCTTTGATGATTTACTTTGTTCCTTTCCCTATATGCCGCAATGTATTCATTGGATACCTTCCTTTTGCATTTAGCCTTTTGACGATTGTTGTTGCCCATTTAGATGACAATAGTGGACACCTAGGGATATACTATCAAACTTTTTTTGATGGTTTGGGCCCCAAAACGTGACTTTTCCAAAAATTCATGAAAATGGCCCACAAAAAGTGATGCTGTCAGGTCTGCAGTGATAGGGAATATTTTGGGAAAATCATACCAGTAAAATTGGGTATCTGATCTAAAATTGGATACTTGATAATAAATCGAATATTCGATATTTAGCCCAAAATAATGGAGGGAAATAACAATTAAGATAAAGATTATAATGAGTTATGAGTTATATTGTGTAAGAATTGACATAAATATTATAATTAAGATAAAGATTATTATTTTTCACTACTAGGGTTTCTTGCTTCATGCAAAATTTTAGTTTTCTGTTTACGACTTTTCATCTAAACTTTCTTTATGTAAGCACCACTTGTCACACCACATTTATTGTGGGAGTTTTTAAGGCTAGGATATAATGGCTCTAACTAGTGGTGAACCATTTGTTTTTGGTGTTCATGCTCCTACTTTGGTCTACCATGGTGCCGCCACAGAACAAACGCCTGCGCAAGTTTATCCAGAAGGTTTTTCATGAGGCAATCCTAACATTATCCTTCCCTTACAAGAATTTGATGCTGCATGTGATTGGTTAGAACATCACACCTTGATAGATTATTTTGTTGGTAAGAATCCTCTTGAAACTATGCTCCAAGAATGGGTTAACAAGAGCTAGACTCCTCATGGAGTCTGCCTTGATGTTGTGCAAAACCTTACCAAGGTTTTTAAAAAATTTTCTTCGCTAACCCAAAACAAGCAGACGTGGTCTTTAACAACAGAACTTGGTCTATGCATTCTTCTTTTCTTTTTTTTTCAAAAATGGTGATGAGACTTTATAGTCTCGAAAGATAAAAAGCTTAGGGTTCCTGTGTGGGTCGAGTTCCTAAGTTTATCGCTGCCATCCTAGCCTTTAATTGAGTCCATTTCTGAATCCCTAAGAGAAGTTGTCACCAAGGAGCCTAATAAAATTTTTAATGCTCACCTACAATGACATGTTTGCATCGAGCTGGATCTTTCCAAGGATCTTAAGGATTCTGTGGAAATTTTGATTGGGACTCAAACCTTGTCTTAGAAGGTGTTTTACTTGAATCTCCCTAACACCTGTTATAGGTGCTAGTCCATGGAACACAAGATCAAGAACTACCCTCTAGCTACGCCTAGGGTAAAGCCCATGCCTAAAGAAGTGCCTTTCAAACAGGCCAAAGGAAAAAAAGAAGAATGGGTTACTATTGGGTGTAAGGGCAAGGTTCCCTCGAATCCTTTGCCCCCCAAGTAGTCCTATGCTACAATCACTGCAACTCCTCCTATCCCCATAGGATCAACAATTCTAGCTAGTGTAGGTACGCAAGTGGTGGAAAACAAAACTAATCCCAAAGTTTCATAGGTTTCAAACCCTATTGGCATGTAGGGGATTAAGGTAGCTAACAGGGCTTCTGCCTTGGATGGTGTGCGTACTCCTCTTGCTACTTCTTCCATAGCACCACCAATGATGCAATGTTCTCATAGTCCTCCTGGATGTGTGGAGATACCAGAGGTGAAACATCAGGCTGCAAGTCCAAAGGGTTTTTCATCTGACTTCAACCATGTTTCTACCTTCTTGTAGAATAGCTACTCTTCTCTTGAGGATGAAGATGATATGGAAGAGTTCTCATGAACTTCCTATCATGGAATGTTCGAGGTCTCATAGACCTACCCAAAAAGTACTATTTTTGGGATGTCTGTCATAGACTTGGTAATTTAGATTTTCTCTGTCTGCAAGAAGTTAAAATTTTTGGTTTCATGCTTTCTTCAGCATGCCACATAATTTGGCAGGATGGCATGATGTTTTATTCCTAGCACAAAGATGGTTGAGGTGGTGTAGTTACTCTCCTATCATCTCACCTTCATTCTACTATTATTTTGCATGATTCTAACCCCATGCATAGAATTATTTGGCTTTTTCTTTCCATTAACAATCATTCTTTTGGAGTCATTAATGTTTATGCTTCCAATAATGTTGTGGAAAGATCCCAGATGTGGGCCTGGCTGGTTGACAACTTGCCTCAAGCTACTTGGGTCATGAAAGGATTTTAATATGGTTGAAGTGGCCTTTGACAAAGATGACATTCTATCTTTTCACTGGATAGCTGGGGAAAGACAAGCTTGGTATTACATGCACAATAAATTGGGCCTTGTTGATCCAAATACAAAACATTGCCAGGATAGTGAGGTTTGGCACACTTGGTCCAATTTTCAAGCTGGCTTTGACCACATATTAAACACCTTGATTATACTATGATCACTGTGCAATCTTTTTTCTCTTTTTCTGAGGATCGAGATCTACCTGTCATTCCCCTGCCAGATGTGATGTTATTTGACCACTATCCCATTTATTTTGTCATTTCTTAGAAAATAGCTATCTTGAAGGTGGCCAAGTCTCAGTTCTTCCTGAACACATCTATGCCAATGCATGCTTCCACCATTTTGCACATCCTATGTGTTTGGAACTTGGAGCCATGTCTGCATTCTCAAAGGGGATGAATTCAATGGTGGAATGATGCCATTACTAGAACTACTTGATTCCTACGCATTTATGGGTGACAATTGGCTATGTCCCACAAATGGTCATATGAAGCCAACACGCTTGCCCTCACAAAATCCTTTTAGGCCATCGCTCTCAATCCCTTTGATGTGGACTTACAAATTCAGCTTACCAAGCTTCACCATGACAAACAAATTGCTGATAATTATGCTGCTCAGGGAGCCCAAATCAAAGCTTGTCTCCACTGGTTGGAGGGTGACAACAAAGCCTCAAAGGAGTTTTTTTAGGCTCTTCGCACTCATCATACCAATGTTGGGATTAAAAAGATCAAATAAAGAAATGTTGTTCTATCTAGTCTCCCTGCCATCTTGCAAGCATTTGTTCATCACTATGAGAACATGTTTGCTTTGTAGGGAAATTCGGTTGCTCAAGAGGAAGCTCTTAGAAAGTGTTTTTCTGTTACTCCAAACTACCTAGCAGTTGAGCAATGTGCTTTTTGTGAGCAACTTCTTTCCCTCTAAGACCTTAAAGAGGTGATCTACTCCATGGTGGATGACAAGTCCCTTGGGTGTGATGGGTTTCCTTGTGAATTCTACAAACACCTCTGGGAGCATATAGGTCCTGATCTGTACAAAGTTTATCTTGAAGCCTATCATTCTAAAAGCTTAGGAGCCATTATAAACAAAGGAAATATCAAATTCATACCTAAAGCCGGTGATCCAAAGGACATATGCAATTGGAGACCCATTACCATTCTGAATGTGTCTTATAAGATTATTGCCAAGGCACTCTCTCTCAAAATTAGGCACATGTTGCCCTTAATTGTGTAGCCAGAGCAAGCTGGATTCATCAAGTCTAGATATATTCTTGACAACATCATTGTGGTCTAGGAGGGAATGGAATGGGATTGCAAGTCCAATTAGAAGGCTACCTTTTTAAAGATAGATTTTGCTAAAGCCTATGATTGCATTAAATGGCCCTTCATCTTGGTTATGGTCCAGGCTTTGGGTTTTGGCCCCAATTTCCTTCAATCTGTGGAGATTTTCTTTGGTGATGGTAATGCTTGCATTACCATCAACAATTCACAATCTAAGGCTTTTGGACTTTTTTGTTCCATCAGGCAAGGTTGTCCGCTAGCTCCTGCACTTTATGTCCTTGCTACAGAAGGTTTTGGCTATTTACTTGCACATTTTGTGTCTTCAGGATTGGTTTGTGGCATTTCCTTGCCTGAATCATACTCCCAATTAGTCAATGGATACTTTGTTGATGATTATTTTCTTACTCTTTTAGAGGATGAAGAAAACATCAATAATGCTTTAAGTTGCTTGGACACCTTTTTCATGCCTCTAGTTCTGCCATTCAATGGCATAAAATGCTCTACTTTTGTCAATCTTTGTTGTCAACTCCACCTTGGTTGAGCCAGTTTGAGTGGAAATGGGTTGCTCACAGGGAAATCTTTTGCTTTCTTGGCATTCCTTTTGCATTCTAGGCGTCACTTGTGGAACTTTGGAATGTTGTGTTGGCCAAGATTAGTAAAAAGCTTGACTATTAGATCACAAAGCTGCTCTCCTCGCTGGAAAATTCTAGATTTTCTCAAAGATTCTGGTAGCCACTCATGTGTATTACTCCTCCTGTTGGGCTCCATCCAAAGCTTCTTACATGAAGCTAGAAAGATTTCCTAGGGATTTTCTCTAGGCCTCTAGTTCTGACCACCATGGCCTCCACAGAGTGGCCTAGGATTTTTGTTGTCTCCCAAAAGATTCAGGTGGTCTTGGCCTACTTTCCACTTAGAAACAAGGCCTTGCTCTTTTTGCAAAATGGATTATAAGGGCTATTTCAGGAGATGAAGCTTGGAAGATTCTAGTTCGACACTGTATTTCTTCTGAATTTCCTATCAATAGGCCTACTTGGAAGGGGATTGGTTTCCAAACCCTTCTCATCATGCATGAGCTCATGGTCATTTAGGGATCTTTCATTATCAAGAGCATCTTGAAAGATTGGGAGGCTATTAAGCCTTGGATTCGATGGGTTGGAGATGAATTCCGCAATGGCCTCTCCTTGAATCAGCAGAACATTTAGTGGTCTCCCCTATTTGCCATTTAGGGTACTCCCCTCTCCAAGACTCAAGGGGCCAATGCTTTGCATTTTTTTAAACATGGCATTAGAACTCCCAAGGACCTCTTTTCCAGGGTCACCATGAGTTTTAGGACCTTGGAAGATATGCAAGTATAATATCACCTTATCCATTTAGACCAGCAGACTTTTGACCTTCTACTTTCTTTCATCCCTATTCACTTAGTTCATAAAGTGGGGATTCAGTCTGTTCGCCCTTGGTGGCTTGATAGGAAGTGGTATCTTGCCACTCCTTTTTCTAATTACAAGCCAAGTTTGGGCTAAAAATGGCTTTTGCCTCATCTCTTGATGGTGGATACCCTAAACCATAGATGGCATTTGCAATCTTCTCTTTCTCAATGGAGAAAACACTTTGATACCATATGGAATACTATAATTGAACCCAAGATTGCACATTTTTCTTGGTGCCTGGCCTTTGAGGGTCTTCCCCTAGGGCCTCAACTCAAACACATTGGGGTTCCTAATCCTAGATGCCCCTTCTATGGACAACTAGAGTCTTTCTTGCATATTTTTTAGTTTTTTAAGCGTGCTCAGAATTATTGGCACTGGATTCATGATTTTTTAAAGCCATTAAGACCCGAGTCTTTTTCTTGGCACATGATTTTACTAGGTGACTCCCAAATTTCCTCAAAAGTTTGCCTAGATTTGGCATACCTTCAGGCTGGAGATTCTATTTTCTTTGTGGAAAGATAGGAATGTTGTTCTTTTCACACATAGTTTTTTGGACGTTAACATTGCTATGTACACTAAGGCATGCAATTGTAATAATGTAATTATGCAAATTTAGGTACAAGCTAAAAAAGTTGCACTTGAGGTAGCTCACCTACAGGAGCTGCTGAATCACTGGGGCAATGCTCCTTGCACTATTGCTAGAGTTCCTTCTGATGCCTCAATAGAGACCTCATTGCCTCATGGCCACCGTCCTTGGTGCCACTCCTCTAGCCACCACTCGCACACCCCACACTCCTAAGCTTCCTACCACCACTCTCCTAGTGGTGGTGATGGCAAATAGAGGTGCCACACAACTTCCCCACCCCATGGTGGTTCTGGTTGGTCCTTGGCTCCTCCTCCTAGTACTCATAGTGCGCATTCTCGAAAGTGACCTCGCTTGGACCTGGTGATCTCTCCTCCGTAGCCAAAGGTTAAAGAAGCAGAGGCTACCATTGTTATTGATGCTGTTGATGATTGCTGGACTATTCCCAGCCTGCCCCCCAATCGAAAAGATGATTAGGGTTTTCAAGACAAAGATGATCCACCACCCTTGGTTGGCACTACTTTCGCAGCTTGAGGTTGCCTTATATGGTTTTTTTTGATGAATAGTTTTTGTTTCCGGCTGTGGCCATGTTTATAGTTTGGCTTCAACTGTAAGAACTCATTTGCAGGGTGATCTTGTATCCCTCAGCCCTTTTTTTGTGAATTGTAATCTGAGTATATTTTATTAATATAAAAGGACACTATTCATAAAAAAAAAGATAAAGATTAAATATAATAATATATTTTATTATTATTATAATCTATAAATATATAATATATATGACATTGAAAGCTGAAATATATATATGAAATTAAATTAAATTATTAAATATAATAGCGTAATATATGTTATTATTATTATTATGACCTATGTTAACTATTAATATATACTAATATATTATGTGATTACAATTATTATAATCGATAAATATATTATATATATAAATATATATTTGATTATTATATTATATTATTATTATAATTGTTTATATGAGTCAAAAGGGGCTATAGGATGACCTATGACCCCCTTTTGACACATTCATAACAACATATGTCTCTAGGGGTCCTAGGACCCCTTGGGACATATTAGAATCATTTATATGGGTTGAAAGGGGCTATAGGATGACCTATGACCTCTTTCAACACATTCCATGATGACATATGTCTCTAAGGGTCCTAGGACCCCTAGGGACATATTAGAATTGTTTATATGGGTCAAAAGGGGCCATAGGATGACCTATGACCCCTTTTGACACATTTAATTACAACATAGGTCTTTAAGGGCCCTAGGACCCCTAGGGACATATTAGAATTGTTTATATGGGTCAAAAGGGGCCATAGGATGACCTATGACCCCTTTTGACACATTTCATGATGACATATGTCTCTAGGGGTCCTAAGACCCCTAAGGACATATTAGAATCATTTATATGAGTCTAAAGGGGCCATAGGATGACCTATGACCCCTTTCGACACATTCCATGATGAAATATGTCTCTAGGGGTCCTAGGACCCCTAGGAACATATTAGAATCATTTATATGGGTTGAAAGGGGCCATAGGATGACCTATGACCCCTTTCGACACATTCTAGGATGACATATGTCACTAGGGGTCCTAGGACCCCTAGAGACATATTAGAATTGTTTATATGGGTCGAAAGGAACCATAGGATGACCTATGACCCTTTTTGACACATTTTATTACAACATATGTCTCTAGGGGCTCTCGAACCCTTAGTAACATATTAGAATTGTTTATATGGGTTGAAAGCAGCCATAGAATGACCTATGATCCCGTTTGACATATTCCATGATCACATATGTCTCTAGGGGCCCTAGAAAACTTAGGGACAATTTAGAATTGTTTATATGGGTCGAAAGGGGCCATAGGATGACCTGCAACCCCTTTCAACACATTCCATGATGACATATGTCTCTAGGAGTCGAAAGGGGCCATAGGATGACCCATGACCCCTTTCGACACATTCCATGATGACATATTTCTCTAGGGGTCCTAGGACCCCTAGGGACATATTAGAATCATTTATATGGGTTGAAAGGGGCCATAGGATGACCTATGACCCCTTTCGACACATTTCATGATGACATATGTCTCTAGGGGTCCTAGGACCCCTAGGGACATATTAGAATCTTTTATATGGGTCAAAAGGGGCCATAGGATGACCTATGATCCCTTTCGACACATTCCATGAGGACATATGTCTCTAGGGGTCCTAGGAACCCTAGGGACATATTAGAATCATTTATATGGGTCGAAAGGGGCCATTGGATGACCTATGACCCCTTTCAACACATTCAATGATGACATATGTCTTTAGGGGTCCTAGGACCCCTAGGGACATATTAGAATCATTTATATGGGTTGAAAGGGGTCATAGGATGACCCATGACCCCTTTCGACACATTTCATGATGACATATGTCTCTAGGGGTCCTAGGACCCCTAGGAACATATTAGAATCATTTATATCAGTCGAAAGGGGCCATAGGATGACCTATGACCCCTTTTGACACATTTTATTATTAGACATGTCTCTAGGGGTCCTAGGACCCCTAGGGACATATTAGAATTGTTTATATGGGTCGAAAGGGGCCATAGGATGACCTATGACCCCTTTCAACACATTTCATGATGACATTTATCTCTAGGGGTTCTAGGACCACTAGGGACATATTAGAATCTTTTATATGGGTCGAAAGGGGCCATAGGATGACCTATGACCCCTTTCAACATATTCCATGAGGACATATGTTGCTAGGGGTCCTAGGACCCCTAGGGACATATTAGAATCATTTATATGGGTCGAAAGGGGCCATTAGATGACCTATGACCCATTTCAACACATTCCATGATGACATATGTCTCTAGGGGTCCTAGGATCCCTAGGGACAAATTAGAATAATTTATATGGGTTGAAAGGGGCCATAGGATGACCTATGACCCGTTTCAATAAATTCCATGATGACATATGTTTCTAAGGGTCCTAGGAACTCTAGGGACATATTAAAATTGTTTATATGGGTCGAAAGGGGCAATAGGATGACCTATGCCCCCTTTTGACACATTCCATGATGACATATGTCTCTAGGGGTCCTAAGACCCCTAGTAACATATTAGAATCATTTATTTGGGTTGAAAGGAGCTATAGGGTGACCTATGACCCCTTTTGACACATTTCATGATGACATATGTGTCTAGGGGTCCTAGGACCCCTTAGGACATATTATAATCGTTTATATGGGTTGAAAGGGGCCATAGGATGACCTATGACCCCTTTCGACACATTCCATGATGACAAATATCTCTAAGAGTCCTAGGACCCCTAGGGACATATGTTGTAATAAAATGTATCGAAAGGGGTCATAGATCATCCTATGGCCCCTTTTGACCCATATAAACAATTTTAATATGTTGTAATAAAATGTATCGAAAGGGGTCATAGATCATCCTATGGCCCCTTTCGACCCATATAAACAATTTTTATATGTCCCTAGGGGTCCTAAGACCCCTAGAGACATATTATAATTGTTTATATGGGTCGAAAGGGGTCATAGGATGACCTATGACCCCTTTTGACACATTTTATTATAACATATGTCTCTAGGGGCCCTAGGACCCCTAGGGACATATTAAAATCATTTATATGGGTCGAAAGGGGCCATAGGATGACCTTTGAGCCCTTTCGACACATTCTATGATGACATATGTCTCTACGAGTCCTAGGACTCCTAGGGACATTAGAATCATTTATATGGGTCGAAAGGGGCCATAGGATAACCTATGACCCCTTTCAACACATTCCATGACAACATATGTCTATAGGGGTCCTAGGACCCTTAGGGACATATTAGAATCATTTATATGGGTTGAAAGGGGCCATAGGATGACCTATGATCCCTTTCGACACATTTTATTACAATATATGTCTCTAAGGGTTGTAGGATGCCTAGGGACACATTATAATTGTTTATATGGGTCAAAATCGACACATTCCATGGCGACATATGTCTTTAGGGGACCTAGAACCCCTAGGGACATATTATAATCGTTATATGGGTCAAAAGGGGCCATAGGATGCCCTATGACCCCTCTCCATGCATTTCATCACAACCTATTTCTTTAGGGGTCCTAGGACCCCTATGGATGCATTTGGTTGGTTCCAATTCGTTGAGAGGAGTCATAGGCTCTCGATGCATTTCATGACAATTTATGTCCCTAGGACCCCTAAGACCCCTAGGGACCCATTGGGAATGCGTTGAAAGGGGTCACTAGGAGCCCTAGGGACATATATTGTCATGAAATGCGTCAAAATGGGTCATAGGTTAATCTATGACCCCTTTCGATGCATTTTATGATAATATTATATATTTTAATATAATAATAATATATTATTAGATTATATAAAAATAATAATCATATATGTTACTAGATTATAGATTTAATAATAATAACCATATATATTATTATATATAATAATAGTCATATAATATTACTATATTTATCTAATAATAATAATATTTATCATATATATTACTATATTATATTTAGTTATAATAATAATTATTATATTTATAACTATATTATATTTAATAATAATAATAATACATATTACTATAATATAATAATAATTATAATGATATATAATAATAATAATACCAATGTCCACACTTCCCCCAAATAAATTTCCCTCTAAAACACTCTAAAGTTTCCATCCTAAAGTTTCCCTCCCTACAAAATTGCAATTGGAATATCTTTCCTCTCAAATTTCCCTCCAAAATTTCAATTGAAAAATCACAAACTTGATTTGATACCTGATTTCAAATCGGATATCCAATTTTATTTCTGGTATCTGATTAGGCGCGATATTTACCAAGCCTATTTGGTCAACCCAAAAAATGTGTTTGAGAAGGGTTTCACTGACACTCAAACTTCGGGTAACCATTTGACAATGTTATTTTCATTGAAATTGAATGAAACAAAAAGGGTTTTTTTATAACATTCGAGATTCCATTGATATAATAACTGTAAAATTTTGAGTTCGATAAGTATTTATTAGTCAATTTTCAATGAAGATGATTGTAAAGTGTTGACTGACATACTGATTGAAAAATAGCTATAACTTTCAAACGGTATAACATTTTTAAAATCCAAAAGTTGCGTCACATTCTATGCTTCACCTAGTATAAGAAAAATAAAGTAAAAATAAAATTTGGTAAGGTTTTCTATTAGTTAAGGTGGTCAGAAATGGGAGTTTTTTTTTCCAAAAAAGTTCTTGTAGAAAATTTATATTTAATTATTATTTGGAATAAAAATATCCAAAAATATGTGTCACATTCGGGCATGAGTCTACTTTTTATATCTATAATTATATTAAAAAAATATTATCATTTGATTTTGATTAAGGTGATTAGATATACACCTACTTTTTATTTTTGCCCTGAAATTTTCATAGTATTGCATTAAAATCCAAAGTTTTGACCAATCAATTATTTTTTTCTCCAGATAAGGCCTAGTAATTCAGAAACTAAATTCAATTTCCCAGAGCTTATTTTCTTATGAATTTTTGATATAAAGTCCAAAACCACTTTAAAATTATGTGTCAAGTTGACATAACCTTGATTTGTTAGTGATTCGTTGCCACTTAAGGCCATAGTTTGGTTGACCACAATCCTGCACATACCCTTATGTCAAAACAACAAAATCCTTCATTGGCCAACCCTACTCGATAAACACTGGTTCTGAGATGATTTTTTGTGTTAACCAATAGAAACTTGGTTAATATTACAAACTTGCAAAATCCTTTGGCAACTAAGTGAACTCGATGAACACTGACTCTGTCCAATTTCCTTCACTAACCATGAGAACTTGATTAACACTGTTTCCATAGAGTAATCTTTAGGAATGCTCGGTAGATGAGGAAAACTAACTTGCTGACCAAGTAAGCTTGGTAAGTACTGACTGACAACTAATATGTCATTTGTGTAACATCAAAGACAACACACAATTAAACAATTGTATCCAATTATACTGTCAGGGTTTCTCTTTGTTTCATTCCTTTTTATGGTAATGAGGATGGGCATAAGTTTTTTAATGGAGATAAGATCCATTTTACCCTAAAATGAAGTCAATCAAGTAGTGGACTCAAGATCTAACTTGGTTACAAATGCAACCATGGAATTTTTCTTAGATATATGTGTTCTATAGGGTTTTTGTTTTAAACTAGAGTAAAATGTTGCATTCAACTGAGTTAGTAAATTTAGACAAATGATAATTTATTTACTAAAAGTTGTTGTTTACTTAAATGATAGTATGAAAGTTAATTGGTTAAAATGAAATAATATTTATTTGTAAAGTTTTATGTATTCACATTTGCATTTGCATTTGTGGCCTTTCAATTTGGAGATTAAGAAAATGAGTTTACATTATAGTTAACATTTTATCATTGGGATGATTTGTAGTGTTAGCGTTTATATCACATTTTGAGTTATTATCTAGATTAAATGCATTAGTGTATATGTTTAATCTTAAGGAGAAATAATTTTTTTTAACTAATCCTAAAATTTTGCCGAAGATTATGAATATGGAGCACTCATCTGAAAAAAGGGTCCTATAAGAGAAAATTGATTGAGCCAATTAGAAGTGAATAAAATCAATTCAATCAAAATTAAAATTAAGAAATATTTATTAAAACTTTAATAATAATGAAATCCAAAAAAAATACAAACATCTAATTGGTTCCAATATGAACAACTATTGATTAATTCAGGAGAACTGAATACAATAGTAATGCCTATGATAAGTACAATAATGTTTGAATGAAGAGTCTTTTTTTTTTTCTCTTGTATTAATATTTTCTCTATTGCATATCAGTAAAACAAAAGGAGAGTACAAGATAATACTGCAAGATAAGTTTTGGCCAGCTATCAACCCAAGAGATGTGAGAATGCTATACCCATTCTCCAACCCCCAAAAAATCAACATACGTCACATTGTGATAAGAGAACAAAGATGAAAAAAGTGGTACCAAGGGTGAGCGAGGAGATAATAATGTTTGAATGAGGAATCATTTTTTTTCTCTTATATTATTATTAGTTTTTTTTTCCTTTTTTTATAAAAACTATATTATATAAAGATTTAATAGTTAAATATAAAAGTTGATAATTACTTTTTTAATTACAATATTATTGAAGTTGTGAATTATACATTAAATTCTCTTTTTATAAAATATAGTATTAATTTTTTTAATGTACATAATTTTTTATTTCATTTTTTTATAATATTAATAAATAAAATATTTATTATTATAAAACTTTAAAATTACTTAAAAAAATTACAATCTATTTAAAATTGTACTATATAGGAATTATTATTATTATATATTACATTATACATTGCTTAAGTATTATACTTTATACCAATCAAATATATTTCAAAGATTTTATTATAATATTATAAAGTATTTTTATAAAATTACATAATAAATATATAATTAATTTTGATTAAAAAGTTATAAAACTAAATTAATTTTGATTAAAAAGTTATAAAACTAAATGTAATTTCATAAATCTTAATAGTTTAATATTTTATAATATTAATGAATAAAATATTTATAGTTTCAAATTTTTAAAATTATTATTTTTTATTATAGATAAAATTATGTGCACCAATGCATAAATTTCTCAATCCTCCAATTTTTTGCATAAATTTCTCAATCCTCCAATTTTTTGCATGTAACCATATTCACCATATTGGGTAATGCAAGATCTCAACATATTTTTGCTAGTCTTTGCAAGTGGGCCATGTGGGTTTCGTTCAAAAGCTAGTGGATGCACTTTACGTGGAAGTCACATTTGATGATAAATTCTGAAGAAATATTTGTGGTAAGCTTCTAGATGGAAGCTTTTCCAAGAATCTTAAATCTAATCTAGGTGCAATTTTGACAATCTTAGGATAGCATATTAATGTAAAAATAATTTAATGTTTTTAAGGCAACAACATTCAATTTTTATTCTTATTTGTAAAATTCTATTATCAAAAAATTTAAATTTCAAAACAATAAAGCAAACAATCAACCAATAAATTCAATTGATTTTTTTTTTTTGGAATTTAGCTGTTTTTATTTTGTTGGTATAGTGACTTTTAGTTCTTTATTGTTTGATTTATAAATGATTTTTATAACTCTATTTTTTGATCCACCATCAGGGGCAATAAAGAAAGGGAGAAAAGTTTCTGCCTATTATTTTTTGGTTCCTTCACCGAAATTTCCATTTAGTTTTGTGAGAATTTTTTGGTTTTAAAGCTCACCTTAGTTTGCCAAGAACTATCAAGAAAATGTTTTTGGTTTTGAAGCTCACCTTGTTTGTCTAACATTTGCCCTATTCTTTACCATGTTCAATTTATCTAATTCTTCAAAATAATTGAGTGAATTTACTATTATAGCTTATAAAATATGGTGCAAGTTTTCTTCTAAGTTGTCATTTGACAAATTTGAGTATTATAAAGTTTAAACTTTTTAATTTGATAGCTCTTTAATTTCTAAGTACAAGTGTATAATTTGTGTTTGTTAGATCCAACATGCAATTTGTAAGCGTTGAATGAATGGTTGAAATTGTGGGTGCATGTGTTGTAAGCAGAGGGATGTATAGGCCTCTTTATCTTACAAAATATGCATTGACAAAATCGCATAGTCCTCTTTGTTTTACAAGGGTAGGTTGGTGTTATTCATGCATGAAACTTGGCAAAGACCTCATGCGCTACCAATTATCTTGTCCATAGAAATATAAGGAACTTAAATATACATGCATGACCATATTTATTATTATTATAAGAATTGTTTAGATGGTTTAAAATTGATTATTTTTATTTTTATTATTGCAGGTTGGATTGGAAATCTGCAACAATGAAAATAAAAATAATCAACTTCTAAACTATCATTCCTACACTAGAATCTATTCCAACCTAGAATGAATTGGATTGATATAGTCATCATTCTAATCTTGAATCTTTTAGCCTTCTAGTAAGGATGTCTAGTGCTAAAACCATATTACAAGGTCAAATATTTAAAAATAAATATATTACAATGAAGAAATACACAAATGATATTTTTAGGATGTCCACATTCTCCTTGGTTATGATATAGACAAGAAGGCTTCTTCTGTAGGGGAGAAGAATATTTTGATCTTTGATTGATTAGAAATAAAGATGAAAAATTGTGATATTTTTAATTTATTGTTTACTATTATTATCAAATATATTAAGAACTTGAGATAAATTAGTACAATTAAACAATCATTTTTCAATAATACAGACATTGGAAAATTTAAATAATAATATATTATGTATCTATTAAAAGTATAATATTAGTAACTTTTATAACATACCAGTTTTTGAATTACAACGCTACTAAAAGTTCATTGAAGGAAGACAAAACAAAATGGGATTTTTGGCTCATTCCGATCTATTGATTATAAGATCAAACCATAAATGTCAATAAAGTTAAAAGCAGTAGCATTCTTTACTTTATAAACCATGCTACCCTAGGTGCGATACCATCAACCCATCTAAGCCTAAATCTATTATCTATGATCACAATGTGAGAATCATTAAGTAATCAATCCCAAGGTAGACCATGAAGTTTGGGAATAGTGCTAACCAAGATGTACATGTGTCTTGTTGTCCTTATCTAAGTTGCATTTTGGTAGATCACCATCACGTTCTATGGACCATTGCCTTGCACAATTTTGTTTAAGGCCACTGTGATTCCACTTCTTCGAGGAATGATGTTGAATATTCTAGCATTAATTCCATGATCATGCTCTATGTTGCTAGCTCCAACCATCATATTGTTCATAGATCTAGAGGGAAGGTTATCATTTCTTTATTCACTATTGTTGGCTTCACCAACATCTACAGATTGACTAGTACCAACAATTTTGTGAGGTTTAGTGTCCCTCTTCTCATAGACAATTTGATCAATCATTTCCTTAAGTGTACAATCATAGTCATAGTTCTTTGGTTCCTTTCAATGGATTTTTAATTGGACATTTACCTTTTTAAGAACATTAGTTCAATTATTGATCAATTTTAGAAATTGTTGATCCTTCAAGACTGTAAAGAACAAGTTAACTTGCACAAAAATATGATGAAGAATGAGTCTCCTCAAAGACTCAATAAGAATCTTAAGCCTTCCTTTGAAAACATCAACCTCATTCCTAAGAAGCCAAATGTACCAAAGCATATGAGAGGAGAAAAAAACCAAAACCATTTAATGCTCTTAGGTAAGTCTAGGATAAAACTAGAAATAATATGGAAGAGAGACACATTCAAAACCATTTCAATTTGAAAAGAATTCCAAACACCCTTGGCAAAGATACACTCAAAAAATGGAAAACTAACTCAAGTTGTTGATACACTGAGCAAGAGCATGGGTTACAATGTGTATGGATAAGGGGTAGCTTGAGAAGAAGGGTTTTCCACATAAAACATTTCAATTTGGGTTCTATAGGGTGATGCCATAAGGAGAAGAAAAAAATGGACTAGGATTTGGAGTCAAGATTGGTTTCCCACTTGGTACTGAGATGTTTCTTAATATCATTGGAATCTAAAATTAGGTTGTATATATATTTGGCTTTAGTGATAAAGAGTGGGGATCCATCTGACCGCTTCAATAGGGGTAGGCTATCAATGAATTAACCTATGAAAAATGGAAGCTTTAGGGAAGATAATGCATCCTTCAAAATGGAGAAGGCTCTCTTCTGGGTGATAGGTAGTTGGAGATTGAGGGCTAGAGTATCCCATGGTACCATGGTGACATTAGAGATTAGGTCATCAAATTTTTGATGCCATCTTTGAACCATTTTTTGGTAGAATACCCTTGAAGCAAAGTAATTGGTTTCCCATGTTCCTTTATAGATTCTACCAAGGCAACTTTTTACCACAAAGCTTGAGTTCACCATCTATTGAACCAACTTTGGAGATGTAGTGCCTAACCAATTCCTATGCTTTCCAAATTGATTTGAAGATGATAGATCCTTCTACTATATCTCTCCACTTACAAGAGAGAGATCATGGATGTGTAACCCTTTCAAATATTTTCCCAAACATGGAGCACCCCTTGCATTATTGTTATAAATAAGGATCTTTTATGGCTTGTTTCCTTAAGTGGCCTTGAGAATCCTTTTAGCTATCAAGGAAATATCCTACCACCTCAAATCCTTCAAGCTAATACCTCCAACCTCTTTTCTCCTAAAACACCATTTCCACTTAACTATGTATTTCTTTTTATTTCCCTTACCACATGACCATAAGAAGTTCTTGATAATCTTCTAAATATAGTTGATTTGGGAGTGATTGAATAACCAAGTTTGGGAGTAATAGACAATGTATGTTGAAAGTAATTTTTGGAAAACTTGGAGCCTACCTATCATGGATAGATAGTTGTTGTTCTATTTGGACACTTCTTTTAAATTTTCCATTTTATCCAAATCCACATTGAATTTAGGCTTGGAACAACAATAAATGGGACCTCCCTAGGCTATGCCAAATCTATTATATCAAACATACGATTGATCATCCCAACCTAACATGATGGACTTTGAAAATGAAATTCTACTACTAGAGGCTTTGTAGAATATATCTAATTTGGTTATTAGATTCTCAACATTATCTTCTAAAAGTTCAATTAGTAGAGAGGTGTCGCCAACAAATTGAACATTTGATATCTCCTCTTGGTTGGGTAGACTGATACATCTAACTCTAGAAGATAAATAATTATCCATAAGTAAATAATGTAGACAATTAGAAACAATGAAAAAAAAGGATTCAGCAAGTAGACAAACATTTCTAATACATCTTGAGAGTGGGAATCATTTTGATGTTAAAAAGGCTTGAGCAAGGGGTATGTGCACCAAGATGGAGTGCAAAAAGTGGGGTATAAGTGGACTTTTTTGTTTTGTTTCCTAAGATCAGGTAAACCTAATCTTGGAAGACCTATATGGGGGCCATGCAATCAAAATGAGAAAATGTGTAAAACACAAAAATGTAGTACTCTAAATCTAGTTTCTAAACTACTAAGGTTTTCTAAAACCAGTTAAGACTAAGAGAGTCAAACCTCGCATGCACGAAATTTCTTATTTTTTGTTGAACAATATAGCATAGTTGTTTCTATGTGCTGAACAAAACATATAGTTATATTTAGTATTTTGAAAAACCCTTTGGTAGGATTATAGGTAAAAGTGAGATCTAGAAGTTGTGTATTTTTGCATAATTTTCTGACTAGTAATTTTTTTTCTATGATTTTTTGAAGTGAATCCATCTTCAAATTCTGGTACCTCTTCATGGGTTGGGCATAACTTGCATCAAAATAATTTAAATAAATACTTAAAAAAAAAAAAGTGTATATAATCAAGTGTAGAACAATAATATGTAATTTATTTTCCATTTGGTTAAGTAGATCAAAAGTTATTAATAAAATGGTAGACATATGTCTGAGAAAACTGTCAAGACATTGATATAGAGAAATCAACTTCACAATGCTAAATTCTTATGTATTCTCCTCTTATGTTCTTTGTCTTTATATCCTTGATTACTATCATGTGGATTACTCTTCACTTCTTCATGCAAATTCTTCATAAAGTCCACAAATTATTCAACTTCAACAATGTTCTCACTTCAACATCCATTCTTGTTAACTCACTAATTCTTCTAGGACACGTCATTTACAATCTTAAAAGGAGTCTTCTTAGTGCTTCTATTCATAATTTTTTTATATGAAAACTTAACTTGTGCCAAAATAAAATCCCAATTTGTAGGTCTATCCTCAATCAAACATCTTAAAATATCACCCTTACCTTTGTTTACAATTTTATTTTGTCCATTAGTTTGTGGATGAAGTATAGAACTAAACTTAAGATTAGTATTCAGCTTTCTCCAACGTGTCCTCTATAAGTAACTAGTAAACTTAATATTGTTATCTAAAATAATTTTCTTAGGCAATCCACGAAGTTCCACAATCTCTCTAAAAACTAAGTCTTTTAGATGTGTACTTCATCTAATGTCTTCTTATAAGGCATGAAATTTGAAATTTTAGAAAATTTGTCAACCACACCACAAAGATAGAATAATCACTTCTCTAAGTCCTAGGTAATCCTAGAACAAAATCCATATTGATATCTTCTAAGGTCTGCAAGGAATAGGAAAAGTTGTGTACAAACCAACATTTTGACTCATTCCATTAGCAACTTGACATATTCTACAACTCTTA
Organism: Cupressus sempervirens; assembly: GCA_028749045.1. NCBI lineage: Eukaryota > Viridiplantae > Streptophyta > Pinopsida > Cupressales > Cupressaceae > Cupressus > Cupressus sempervirens. The sequence continues at coordinate 388,848,648 of CM053784.1, read as the reverse complement.
ACCATCTTCTAAACATCCTTATATGTCTACAACCAAAAGTATCTTTATGATATCGTCTTTATTGTCTTATTGATCCCAAAATATCCTCCAAGTCTGCTACAATGTTTCTCCTTAATAATATTCTCCCTCATAGATGCTCTATGTATACACAATAATAGGGATTAATAATACAATGTTGTAATTAAAGATAATTAATTTGTGGTTGTGTGGTTGTTAGTGAGTGGATGTGTTGGTTCATCTGCCTAACCAACCAAACTCTATTTAAGAAATTGGGAATATGAATGATGTACTTGATGTTTTGGTAATCAATACAATATATGATTCTTTTCCAAAAATTAAAAAATTTATATGGTTAGAAAGGTAAGAAAATGTGTGAGAAAATGGTGGTAATTTTAGAGATACCCACTTCATCATTTGCAAACCTTATGAAGTCAAAGACGACAATTGATCTTAGAAGATGAAAAATGTCTAAAGCAATTAAAAGTGGAGGGAAAGCATCAGCCCAAGCCTTTGGGTGGTTAAATAGGCCTATTACCAAGCCTAAATATGATCACACTTTGTTGTTAATAAAATGTGATTGTGTTATTCTTCGTATGACTAAATTTTCATACTAGACATAATGCAATCTGGTGTTAAGTCTAGTATGAATATAATAGACATAACACGATCACGTTATGTCTAGTATGAATTTACTAGACATAATGTGATTGTGTTATGTCTATTTAAATGTATAGTCAATTGTTTAGAGGCCTAATAGGCCTAATTAGGCCTTGTTAATGAAGCAACTACCTAAAAGTGGATTAATTTTTTTAGTGTAAATAATTAATTATTATTATACTTTACTTAAGTTTACTTAGGTTAATGCATTATCGTATTAGTTATCATATAGATACTTAGGAATATGCATAGACATATGAGTTGTCTTGTTGACAACATAGGAGTTAGCAACTTATTTGAGCACATGGTGTCTACAACATCTCTTTATGAGATACACCTATGTAAACTTATCCTCTTATCATCACAAAAATTCCTATGCTTAATGGGGGATAATCCACCTTTGGTGAATATGTGCTGATTTGTAATCCTTATCTCTTGTGTGACTTCTAGTCATACCAGTTGCCTTTATATACAAGGCACCTCTATGATGCATTCATCCAATTATCCAATTATCTAATATCCATTATCATCTTGATCATTATTGAGATTCTCATTTGATCATCATTAGTCTATCTTGTGCTATCTATTAAGCTTCTTGATCTTGGTGTTGAATTATTGCCTTAGGAAAATTCTTACATGGTATTAGAGCTATACCAAATTATTACAAATTTCATCAAATAAATGATTGGAGGGATGATGCACAATGATTTTTATACAAATAAAGAGTGTGGTGGAGGGACAATGTATAGTGGGTTATATACAATGATTCAAATGAAAATTCTATCAAGGAATATTTACCTTTTGGGATACATGGAAGACCTAATTACAATGCAACAATAGAATGTAAGGTCATGATATAGGAGAGAAATTCTTGTGCTTTAACTAGAAGATAAATCATCTTCTGAAGAAATGATGGAGACTTCTTGTGAAGGCTCTAAGGCCAAACGATTCATTTTACTCTACTTCCTCTTTGATTTTTATCATGTAGGAATATTCAGTGATGGGTTTTGTGTGTATGTCAAGAATATGAGGAAGAAGGGTCTAAAATTAATCCAAGAGTGCATCACCATGAAAAATAACGAAACCTACAATAATATTCTTCTTGAATGCCCAGAAAAACTATTGGAGGTCTTGCTAAGATGAAATAAAAATTGATTCTTGACATTGATAGCTAATTTAGTGTTGATCTTGAAACAATGAAACATGTTGATAATCACTTTGGTGAATGTATGGCTATAATTTTGGAGGTGCCCCAATTTTCCTCTCTCTCTCTCTCTCTCTCTCTCTCTCTCTCTCTCTCTCTCTCTCTCTCTCTCTCTCTCTCTCTCTCTCTCTCTCTCTCTCTCTCTCTCTCTCCAATTTGAAACAAGAGAGCTAAAATTTTCCATGAAATTCTAGTACTTGGAGGCTCCATCTTCATCACAAGTTTTCAAATGACAGTATAGTAGTTGTAGGTACAATCTTCGTCACAAGTTTTCCATGATAGTTGAACAGTTGCAAATGCTCATCATCACAAGTTTTCCATGATAGTCCAATAATTGCATGTGCCAACTATATCACAAATTTTTCATGATAGTCCAGTAGTTGCATGTGCCATCTTCATCAAAAGCTTTTTGTGAAAGACTAGTAGTTGGAGGTTCTATATTCATCACAAGTTTTCCATGACAAACTAGTACTTGGAGGTTCCATCTTCATCATAAGTTTTCCATGAGAAACTAGTATTTGGAAGTGCCATATTCATCACAAGTTTTCCATGATAGTTTATTGTTCATCTGAATCAAGAACCTTACAGGGCAGCCCTAATTGCAATACAACAATACAATGTAAGGTCAAGATATAGGAGAGATATTCTCCTGGTTGAACTAGAAGATAAATCATCTTCTAAATAAATGACAGAGAATTCTAATGAAGGCTTTGAGGTACATTGATTTAATATGCCACCACCACCAAATTTGGAGGGCATAGATATGTTGCCATCATTATTATATGTGATACACTTAATTTCATATGTTGTAATTGTTTTGTCACTTGCATACATGACAGTCCAGTAGTTGTAGGTGCTATCTTCATCATAATTTTCCCATGACAATCCAATAGTTGCAGTTTTCATCTCCATCACAAGTTTTCTGTGAAAGAATAGTAATTGGAGATACCATCTTCATCACAAGTTTTTCATGATATACTAGTAGTTAGAGGTGCCATCTTCATCACAAGTTTTCCATGATAGTCTAGAAGTTGCAAGTGCCATCTTCCTAAGAAAAAGCTTTGAAATGAGCTTGCATGCTTCTAAACTCAAATTGTTACACATTTATGGTCTATGTGTATCCCAAAGCTTCAATGTGTGCTCAAGATGAATGTATGGTTAATGAAGTAAATTTTGCATCATGGTATTTAGTTGTTACAGTAGCATCAATAGCCATCTTCAACACAATATGATCACTAGACAAGTATTTATACTACTTCTACTGTGGGATATTTTCTTTCTTGTTTTATGAAGCTAGGGAATCCTTGAAATCCATATTGCATATACTACCATAGGCATTAGGTATTAAGTGCAAGTAAGATAAATGTTAACTAGGTCTTCCCAATCTTTACAATATTAGGAATCCTCATAAGATCCCTTAAAATATTATTTCTAAGAACATGTGCATTGAATACCTTTTGTCACTGCTTGAGCTACTAGTAGATGGAAAGTATTCATCATCATCATTTGGCATTGCTAGGCTCACATGAATATCATGTGTTAGGTGCAACCAAGGTGAATGTTAACTAGGTCTTCCTAGTTTCAACAATATTAGGAATCGTTAAAGCCTCTCAATATGCCACCACCATCAGGTTTGGAGGACATGGAAATGCAACCATCATTATCCTATGTGATACACTTAATTTCATATGTTGCAATCATTTTGTCACTTGTAGGCATGAGATTTTTTCTATTGTAATAAATATTTGTACATTTGGGTTTAAGTATGTAGTTATGACTCTGCATGTTAATGGCATATGTAGTTTTGTCATTAGTGTCAATTTGCTATAAATTTTGTTGTTTTTGTGAAAAAAATATTTCTTTGGATTTCTCATGGAGCTTCTATACAACCATTGATCCTAATCCACAAAATTATTTAGAATGGCAAGAGAAACCTTAACAAGAATAGATTGACCTATAGACAGACATAGATATCAAGTCAAGATACAAATAACATTTTTTAATCAAGTTGGGTTTTATATGGTTTCTAATAACTAGAATGCTTTATATGTTGTCATCCCTCTTATAAGGTCCATAGAGGTTATCACTAAAATTTAGATTTTTTTTCTTCATGTCGGTACTATAAAAGGCCAAGGATATCTAGTTGGGAGAAAACTTTAGAACCAATGACATCAATTGAGGTGAGATATCTAAGATTATTACAGATCTAATGAGTGTATCTCCTCCATTGACAAATATAAGTTCTTGCAGAGACTTTTTGGCTCTAATGTATTGAAAGGGGTCATGAGGGGTTCTCGTGTGTTGAAAGGGACATTAAGACCACTTAAGATGCCTTAAGATCCCATAAGTTCCCTTAAAATTGTGTTTCTGAGTACACATGCACTAAAGACTTTGTGTCACTATTTGAGCTACTAGTAAATGGTGAGTGTTCATCATCATCACCACCATCATCATCTAACATAGGTTCACATGCATATCTTACTTATTTCCTTTGTTTCTTTCTCCTTTCTAGCTCTTCAAGTCCTTATTTGTAACTTTTGTCTTGGGTCTAAGAAGCTCTTCCCAGTCTTTTCCATTAACTAGGTGGGATTTATCTCTTGATCTTGTGTAATTCATTAATAGTTTCATTCTTAACGAAATTCAAAACTAGATTCTCCATAGCTAGTTTTCTTTTTGATCACTACAATATTTTATCCTCTATTGAATATTTTGTAGTCAATTGATATATAATCATTATTTTCTCTTTTCCAATCATTTAGGTATGTCATTGAGCTTGTAGATCCAAAAAACAATTGAAATCTAGATCTGATACAAGCTAAATAGTATAAGATCCACTTAGGGAACACTTGATGGTTATAATGTGTGAAAAGGGGCTATAAGGGGTTGTAGAACTTCTCAAAAGGGACATTAGCTCACCCCTTATGACCCCATATGACCCATTGGGACACATTAAAACCATCAAGTGTTCCTTAAGGGGTCTATCATCCCCTTAGGGCACACTTGATAGATATAATAATATTCTTCTACCATATCTATATTTCAACTCTTTTGTGGATCTATAGGCTCAATCACATGCCTAAAGGATTGGTCAAGAGAAAACTATGATTGTATATCAACTGATTACAAAATGTTTAGTTGAGGAGAAAATATTACAGTGATCAAGAAGAAAACTAGATACCGAGAATATGGTTATGAATTTTGTTAAGAATGAAACTATTTTCCAATTACTCAGAATTAAGAGACAAAGCTCACTTGGTTAATGGAAAAGAGTGGGAAGAGATTCTTCAACCCATGGTAGAAGTTACATATCAGGACCTAAAGAGATAGAAAGGGGAAATGACAAAGGAAATAAATAAGATATGTATCTAAACCTATGTTAGATGATGATGAAGAAGAATACTCACCATCTACTAGTAGCTCAAGTAGTGAAAGAAGGTCTTCAATGCACATGCACTCAAAAAAAAAATCTTCAGATAGAGAAGTGACAAGTGTTGTGGAATTATCCATAGAGCAATGTGAACTCTAGGATACCCGCCCCCCCAACAACCCCCCCCCCCCCCTTGCCCCTCCTCTCTCTCTATCCTTTTACCTCTCACTCCTCCCTTGCATCTCCTTCTATACATCTCACACCCATTGCTTCTTGTTCTTAATAACATGATCAGGTTTGGTTAATCATATTTTCACTACATTTATAATCCTGTCGAGTAGATCTCAAGATTAGGAATGATTTTGATCTTGCACCATTGATTTCCACTATGGCTGAAGGATCCACCATTAGGGAAAATACCATTTTATTGAAGAATTTTAGGAATCCAAGGCTTTCTGACATCCTACCAATGAACTTCCATTCCACCCTGTCATATGCCTTCTCATAATTGATTAGGAACATAGTATCTTGTTTCCCTAATTTCTTATCCCACTCCAAAGCTTCCCAACAAGTGATAATATTCCCTATAATGTACCTTCCTTTCACAAAACTTCTTCATGTGTGGGATATTACTTTGGGTAGGACATATTTTGATCTTATGGCAAGGATCTTATCTAGAATCTATTAAGAGACATTAAGGAGAGTGATGTGTTTTGAGTTCTTAGTCAAAACATCAATCTCCATTCTTGGGGATAAGCTTTATCAAGCCCATGTTAATATTATTTCCCATAGATCCTCTATGCATTTCTTCGTCATATAGCAAGAGAAGGTCCTACCAAATCTAGTATATATGTGATTTATAAAACTCCATTGAGATACCATCTGGTCTAGGGGCTTTTTCATTACTCATTTGAGTGATTGCATTAATAATCTCTTCTTTTTAGATAGGATAGATTAGTTTCTCCTTGTCTTCCCTTGATACCTTTTCGGGGATAATGTTCCTAATATTCCTCCTTTCCTCTTCCATCGCAACACTATTATCCTCCATTGTGAATATGTTGGCATAGAAGTTAGTGAATGCTCCAAGGATATCATTTTAGTTTGAGATTGTTTTACCATCCTTAGTTATCACGTCAATTTTGTCTCTAGCTTCTTTACTCTTTAGCAGTTGGAAGAAATATTTAGATACTTTGTCCCCATGATCTAATTAGTTAATTTTGCCCCTAATTTTAGCACCATGAATCTTTTTGTTTGAACCTTGCTCAAAGAGACTTTGGTTATGACGACGGTGCCTTGCGCAACCCCGTCAAGGGGGTTAGATTGTAAATAAAACCCCACTTAAACTAATTTATTATGTAGGGAGGTATCCTCTCTCCTAGCATCTTCATCTTTTTTCTTTCCCACAAACTATCCATCATGGCCTCCCATATCACTATACACACACACACACACACACACACACATAGAAAGAGAGAGAGAGAGAGAGAGAGAGAGAGAGAGAGAGAGAGAGAGAGAGAGAGAGAGAGAGAGAGAGAGAGAGAGTTTAGTAATGTTATGATTATAATACCCAACCATGGTAGTAGAAAATTTAATGTCTTCATCCTTGAGAAGTGAAATATTTAGGGGAAATCCTACTAATTTAGTACTATCTTGACATGGTTGATTCAGTAAGAAGATTGTTTCTACAATCAGGTGGTGGTGAGAGAGAGTGAATGGATAAAATTTCACACTAGAACAATCTTGGTCCCACTCAAAATTGAATGCATCTCCACTAACATAGAACTTGTCTAATTTGTAGTATATTCTCTAGAAATCCCTTTTTGAAAGTTTTCCTATGTATACCAGATCCTCTTGAAGTCCTTTTTCCCTTCTACTAGTGGATTAAAAATTTTGAACTTACTAATGAATTTGGACCAATAGAACTTCTCTTCACCCTTTCACTTAAATTTATATCCTCCACTTTTATCTTGTTATCTCCCTATCATATTAAATTCACCCACCACAATCCATGGGATGTCCTTCAGTTGACACATCTATTTCTAAAGGGAGATTCTGCTAGTATAGTCATTGGGGGAATATATTGAGTAGATTCCTACTTTCTTATTATTAACATTAGGAGTAACCCATATAACTCTATTATAAGGGGAGGGTCCCCAATCCAATACCAAGTTCTTCCATCTAGGGTTGATTAAGATTGATGCTTCTCATTTCCCTCTATTGAGATTACTAAAAACAACCTTGGCAACCTTCCATATGTATTTGAGGGCCACATCTAATTAAAAGCACATGGCCTTAATTTCTTAATGAAGTAGGTGTAATCACCCAAAAATGGTCATCTAGACTATGAACCCCTTTTCTAGCAATTTTTCATAATTTATTAATCACTTATTCTTGATCAAATCATCATTTTCTATTCATTCAATTATAACCTATGGTTTTTCCACCTTATCCTAAGCCTTTTATTTAATTGTAAAAAACTTTCTCCCTTTCAATTATATAAAATCCCCAAAGTCCCACTTATCCTATGCGTGCACATGAAAATTATTATTACTATTTTAAAAATAAAAATAAAATACATTTGTGTCTCACATGAGGGGCAAACTTTTCTATGTGAGAGGAATCTTTATTTTCAAAATAGCTTTCATTCTCTTTCACACATCTTTTGTCTCTTAAAGTCAACTATTGATCTTGCTGAGGTGAGATTCTTGTGCACATGGATCACTCAAGATGCATTCTTCACCCTTGATTATGCCTCTTGCACCTCTTAATCTCTACCATCCATTTATCTTTAAAAGGAGGCCCTCTCCTCACTGTCTCATATCTTGTTCACTTATGCTAACATTATGTTGCAAGTTTTCATATAGCTTTTGGAGCACTCACCACACTCTTGGCATTCTTGCATTGTTGGAGCATCTTGCATCTCATCATAGCATAGCTCTTCCATTTTTAGCTTAGATATTTGCTTTCTTGCAAGTGGATTAGGCTTTACTTTTCTTTCATTGCATCTCATTTAGCTAGCATCTTCATTTGAATCTTCCATTTTATGGTGCACCTTCCAAGGGTTGCGTAGCTAGGTTCATTTGAGAGCCACCATCTCATAGCTCTTGCACATCATAGATAGGATTCTATAAGCTACCTCTTGAAATTCTCTTCATCATGAGTATTCTCAAGTATAATGGTGTATGGAACCATGACACTTTTTATGTACACATTTTTGGCACCCACCATGTGGGTAGAACCAAGTTTCTAGCTCCGTTTTCTTGAATATTTTTGAGTTTAGTAGTTTAAATTTCTTTCATTTTAGTTGCATTTCTCATTTATGATTTTTATAGCCTTTAATTGGATCTAATCAAGTAGTTTTTTAGGGTTCTCACTTTGGTTTGTAAGGCTAACCCTTATGTAGGTTGAGTTGAAGGCCAAAACCTTATGTTTTGAATGATTTGATCATATCTTCCAAATGACTTGGAATTTAGATTGATTTTTTTTTCGAAGTTGGTAATGGATCATAGATGACTCAAGACACAATTCAAATTTTTTTGAGTTGATTTGCATGAATTATAATTTTTTCTTTGTTTTTTAATAAAAAAAAATTTTGGTAGCAATTAGTGAATCTTTTAGAAATTTTTTCATTTTTGGAAAGGCATCTTAATTCTACAAGGAGAACTAGTTCTTTGTGGTTTTAATTTAGATGCAATAAAATGGCTCAACAACTTGATTTAGAAAAATTGGTCTATTTTGATAAAATGGGTCCCTAAAGCACAAATGGTTAGCTTGCACTTTATTTGCACATGGTCTAATGTATGATATGAGTTGTCATTTTGAATGGAATCAACTAGTTCAACGTAATTTATTTTGAATTATCCTATTTCTTCATGATTTTGTGCACTTGAGTAGAGTTTGTGAAGACAACTTGGAGATCCAAGGAGCAAAAAAATGGAAAAAAAATATTTGGGAAGTGTGAAATCAAGGTGCAGACATTCCAAAACTTCTTATTTGAATTTTAAATATTGATCATTGTCTTCTTTTTCATTATAAAATAATTTCCTTCTTTTGCCAACTTGTTTGGTGTGTCTTCCCAATATTGAAAAAAAAGGACTTAAAATTAATCATTCACACTTGGATTTGGGCTTTAAAATAAACCCCTTTTTCTTTTAATCCTCAAGGTTTTCTTATTTATGTTTTGTTCTTGTATCCTTGTTAAGGATTTTGAGGGGAACATAAATAAGGGATCTTTATTTTTATTTTTATGGGGCCTCTAGAGAAGTAATCACTCTATGGGATGACCTCAACTCCCATGTTTTGGTAGTGTATAAATAGCGGGGCTTGAATCTAAAGACAACCCTCTTGGAAGTAGCAATACTGTCAACTTTTGCTAAGCCTCAAATAACTTTATATCTTTGGGAATTGAAGGTGGAGATTGGGTTATCGCTGCCTCCCAATAGTTGACAATATCCTCTTTCATCTATAGATTTGGGCCTTATGTACCTTGCATATATCGAGGACATCCCCTAGTTGAGCTTGTGCATCCTACTAGAAAACCTGAATAGGTTGTTGGTGTGTTTGATGTTCTTGACTTTTTAAAACCTTCCCCACTTGGAACAAAAGGGGACATGTCCATCAAATTGAGCCTTAGGATTTTTTTTCTTTTTTCATGCTTTGATTGTGTATTTTTATTTTAAAAAATCCAAAAAAGTAAACCTAAAAAAGCTTAGAAACACACAAAAAAAACTCAAAAATTCAATTTTTTTTCATTCTCCAAGTGAAAACATCAAGTATAAACATTTTTCATGTATTTCTTACAAGGGTTAGTTTCATCATTAGACTCGCATTTGCTATGTCTCTAGTGTTTGAACTTGCTTAAAATACCTCTTTGGTCTTAGCACTCTTAGTTTTTTTTTCCCTTCTCGGTCTATGTCAACATACCATGAACTTCTTATTGCTGAAAAAATACCTTGATTTCTTGACTACACTCTTTCATTAGGAAAGTTGTTTACTCTTTTTTTTCTTATCTATCCACTTGGGTACTTAGTGTCTTGCCTATCTCTTGACTCAAATTGGAAGTGTTATAAATTACTTGGACACTTTTCTTGACAAGTCACTTTAATCTCTCTCTACTATCTTGGCAAGTGAACACTTTACCTCTTTGGACATCAAGTTATCTTGTGTCACCTTTTTAACTTCTTCTAGTCTCCTTCATGCTTGAGTTTCTATCTACCACCATGGGCTTCAAACCTTGTGCTAAGAAACCTCAACTACCTCTAGATAATATTGAGTTGCTTGATCTTCCTAGGAAATTACAATGCCTATAAACTCGATACAAGAAACTAGAAGAGACCAATGACCCAGATTACCTTAGTTTCACAAAGAATTAATAAAGTAATACTCTCAATTTAAAAAAAAGGTAGAAAAAAATATGGCATCATCACATGAGTTTCCCTCAAGTGCTCGATATGCACATGAGTTATCTATTTCAAGGTAACAGTCACTTCTTCTTCTAGGTATACTCACTCTATCTATGACTCAAACATATCAAATCACTCTAGAGGAAGATTTTGGGCACCTAGACCTAAACTTGACTTTAACACTTTGGGAGACTCATATGATGTGGTGCTCAAGGCCTTTTTTTACAAACAATATCATCACTTTACCATACAAATCTAGACCTTATGAACTAGAGGTAAAACCTCCACGATGGAATGATGATCACTATTGTGGATACCATAGAAATAGGTCATAAAATTAAAAATTACATCGAGTTGAAAGATAAAATCCAAGATATTATATTGATAATGGGATTATTGATGTTGAATGACTCATGTTATGAGGATACTTCTCTTGAGAAAGATCATGTCAATGAACTTATGTCTAGTAGTGGTTCCCTTGACAATCCTACTTCTTCCAACACTCATACACCTCCTAAAATTTCAAAGCTCACCAATATGACTCCATCAAAAAAAGAACTTAATGATTTCTACATTGACTATGCATACCCTCGAGGGATATCTAGAAAAGAAACTCAAGCTAATCTTAACTTGGCTGCAAAATTTTTCCATACTACTACAACTAAAGATACTCAACCTTCATGCGATATTGTGACAACTATGCCAACTTCATCTAGTCCTTCACCAACTCTTCAAGATCCTATCATTCAAGACTCACATTCTCCTCTATCCTTACAAGTGGCTCCATGTCAAGGGGACTCTAAAAAAGATAAGGACATAAATTTCAACAAAGATCAATATCAAACACCCTTTCATCTCCTTCAAGATGTCACCTTTCCTTATCGTATGTCTTACTCATCTTCCAAGTATGTTGAAGATACCGCTTCAACTATTTCTATTGTGCCTATTGAAATTTATGGGAAAATCACTATGCCTATGCTATCCAAAGAACCGTGTCAAGATCAAAGTATCCCCTCTCTTTCTAATTCTCCATAGCCACTTCAAAACTATGTTCAAGCTTCAAATTCTCCTATCAAATATGTTTCTCCTATTCAAGCTATTCACAAGTCTAATGGTAGCCTTGGTCATGTCATTCACTCTAAAGATGTTAACATCCCTATCCACTATCTATTTGCCTCTCCTAAGTCTATTCTTGGTCCTTATTCATCAAATCTAAAGCCTTCAAACCTTACTTCCATATTAGGACCTTGTGTTCCTTCATCTCCTACGTTTTGCACTTCTAGCTCTCCTATCATACTTCAAGATCAACAAAGACACTCATCCTTGACAAATATCCATCCACTTTTCCATCTAACCATTCATATTAGCCTTCTTCATCCATAGATCCCAAGTCTTTTGGAAGCAATTTGGATGTAAATCATAAGAATAAATGCAAGAATCCATTGAAAAATGAAGATAACTATGTCCTAATTAATCAAAATGTGAATGAGAATAAAGAAAAAAACATTCAAGAGACCACAAAGGTCTGCTAACCAAATAGAAAAATTAAAGAAAACATGGGTTCCTAAATCTATCATTGAATAAATGTGTTGTAAAGCATCGAAAGGAAAAGAAAAATCAAAAGCTATAGGGATTCCCAAGTCTCTTTTGGAAGGCTTCAGGATTGAAAATAAATCAAAGTTGGCATTCAAGCTTCCAAAGGATTCCACTCCATCTTCCTCCAAACATCTTCCTAAAAAATTTCCAAAGCCTTCTGTTCCACCTTGCAAAAGTTTTCTACCATCTCATATTTAAAAACCTCAAGATATTTTATTTATTATTTCTACATCATTCCATTACCCTTTAAGATATGTGTCAATGTTGATCTTGCCTAATTTTTTACCTACCCTTATGTAATCTTTTTGACCCTACACTAATTTACTATCCATATTCCTTCTAGCCTTCAAAGGCATAAAACCTTATCCTTCATATACATTTTATACCATCTCCTCTCCATCACCCTATCAATATATTTGAGCATACCTTTATGTGGTCCTTGGCTATCATGACTTATCCTTCCCAATGGATCACTATTCAAATAGTAAAAAAGACTGAAAAGGAAAATGTGCCTTGGTGAAAACCTAGTAAACAAGTGCCTTAATAGAAAAAGTAAAGATAACTAAATTATTCCTATGGTGAAAATCACTTCTTGTGTCAACTTGGATAAGTACCATGATGAAAACCTAGCAAACATGCATCATGCATAATTCTTTCATCATCTATCTATTCCCTCTTCTATCTTTGATCTTGACAATATTGAGTTATTCATGTGCATTGACTATCTTATCCATCATCTTACCCTATCATGATCCTTCTTTTTCCAAATCATTCACTCATAGCCTCCATATTAAGCTTCATTCTTATTTCTCTACCCTATCTAGTTGACCCCTTGGTCTTGATCACAATGAAGAATAAAACAAGTATCTTAGAAACCCCTTGACATGTCCACTCTTTTGGGAAATAAACTTTCATGACATCATGTCATTATCTTATATGTTACCTCACTTATTGGCTTTTTTTACTTATCCCAAACATGCTTCATATGGCTATCATTCCCTATCTTGGGTACTCTTGAGGAAATGGTCCTTGAGGATTGCATTCATCTTGCTTCATGCATCATTGTCTATTTATTTTAACTATTATCTTGCTACTCCATCATATCCTATACCTTGCTAGACACTGGGACAAAATGATGTGATCTTGCTTAAGATCTAGTCAATCATACTAAGTGGTGAAAACCTAGAAACATGTGCTACTTGAAACCCTTGCACCGATGTCTATCATCATCTTTCTTTGCACTCATGACACTTTCATCTCATATTTTATTTGCCTTGCCTAGCTTGGAACTAACTCTTGTCTAGGTCTAGGGGGCACATACTATTTAAGATTATCAGGATCTCTTAGTTGTGTTACGGCTTCTTTGACAACTCTCAATTAGTATTGTACTCATGACACTTTCATCTCATATTTTATTTGCCTTGCCTAGCTTAGAACTAACTCTTGTCTAGGTCTAGGGGGCACATACTATTTAAGATTATCAGGATCTCTTAGTTGTGTTAGGGCTTCTTTGACAACTCTCAATTAGTATTTTTAACACTCCCCTTAACATTGAGTGTTTCTTAACACTTATCAAATACTTTTCCCAGTCTAGGATGTTGCAATATTTCTTGTTAATAGGCTTAAGTCCTAGGGAGATGTTCATGTGACTTACACACACACACACACACACACACAAACAAACTAATTAAGACTTGTTACCTTTTTTTGTGTGTTTTTTTTCTATGATGATTTCTTTACTGAGTTTTCCCTCCCTAATAGTCTCTCAAGGATGTCATGAACTAGAGGACTGGGGGCATGGAGCATGCTTTCCTTTGATTTATGTCTCTAGGTGTACTTTGGTATAACTTAGGTGTCTTGAGAATCTTGTTTGACCCACTTGACACTTAGGATCGACAATGTTATGTCCTTGTCTATTTTTTGTAAGTGTGTTCTTATGGCCATCTCAACATTTTATGTCTTAATGTAAGTATAATCTTGCTACATTAAACTTACGATTTTAACTGCATCGTCATCTTGACCTTATGTCTTTGATGCATAGGTTGGGTTCCTACACTCCTATTAAATATAGATCATATTCATATCCTCATATATTGTATGATCATCCCTAATAAGGATTGATGATAAAAACTAGGACCTACTTACATAACCCTTGAAATTGTACCTTTGCATACTACCTTGCATTCTAGGGTTAATTCTAGCATAGCTTTCATTGAGTGTCGAGAGAGTCTTCTTTATCTTTCATGGATCTGTCAGTTGATTGTGTTCATATTTTTAATATTCTTGATCATGTCTTCATTTTCTTTCTTTTTCATGTCACCCAAAGGGTTAATAGTATCATCACATCTATCTACCCTTTTAGACCCCTTATTTCACATTTTGACCTAATTTTTCAAAGTCCCAAATTTCTACAAAAAAATGCACCCTTACCTAATTTCAATGTCCTAGGTCCATTTTTAGGGTCAAAATCAAAATTTGGGTTAATCTTGGTGGTCAAAATTGTAATTAAAAATTTCTCCTTCTACGTAGTTGGTTGAATTTTGAAGGCTTGATCTTCAAATTTGGTTGAGGCAATCTTCATTTATTCACTTCTCCATCATTTCTAATCTCTTCCACTCTTCTCATTTATTCAAATTGATTTAATTTTACCTCTCTTCATGTTTTGACCTAATTTTGATGCTTTATCTTTATGTTCAAATCTAGTCAAATTGGGGAATATCTTCATTGCTTGGTGGTCATTATTTTGCCTTAATGGCTTATCTATCATCATGGACTTTGTTTTATCATTGTTTGATCATATTTCTCTCAATTTTTTAATTTCTTCTACCTCATTTTGATTTAGATCATGAGCAGGCAAGAATACTTTATCATTTCTTTTTTCTTCTATGGCTATCTATTCTCTCAATATCATATGCTTGACCATTTCCATTTGCTCTTGATCTTCCTATTTCTCTCTAGAGCTTATGCTTGACCTCTCCATTTGCTCTAGGTCTATTTCTCTCCTAGTATTTAGTTTTGTTGCTAACTGATCATGCATTCAGGACATGCTATATTTGTGTGCTTCACTCTTTGGAGTTATATCTACCTATTTGCTACTTACTTGGATTATTCATTCTTTGACTTAATGTGTTCCTAGATTGATAACACATTACTTAAAGAGGGGCAAATGTAATCACCCAAAAATGGTCATTTAGACTATGAATCCCCATTCTAGCATATTTTCATAATTTATTAATCATTTATTCTTTTTTTATAAGAAAGAGATCAAAGTCATATATTAATAGAAAAATAGTTATACAGCCCCACTCAAGGGATACCGAGAGGACAAAAATGGGCATTAGTCCGTAAATATTATTCTTTTTCAATCAAAACCATTGGAGATTCCTTAATTCCTTAATTATCCCATCTACTTGTGTGACCTGAAATAACACAGATAAACATCCAACAAAACTCTATACTACTTGTTAGGAGGTTAGAGAATCCTAAGAAAGACATAAATATGCTAAAGACATTGAGATCCTAAAAAGATAGACATTAAGGAAACAATATATATTAAATTAAAAATAGAAAGAAACATAAAATAAACATAAGAAAGTGATTTAAGAGCTTTCAAAGGGAATCAATTATTGAAAAAAGGAAAATAATTTAAACACTTCTGAGGATATCGAAAGTATGCCAAGTTATCATTAAATCTATTTTAGATAATAATTACTAAAGAGAATTGAAGTAAAGATTAATATTTTATTTAATTTTTTTATTGATCCCCATATTAGCTAGCTTGTCTACTCTCTTAATACCTTCTCGATAAATGTGATTAATGATTATTTTGTTGAAGGCTTTGCATAGTTCTAAAGCTATCGAGAGCTTTGCATCTAGCTTCTAGTTAGAAAGAGCTCCTTTCCTAAGAGCATTTATAATTATGGTCGAGTCTCCTTATATTTCTAACTTATTTATTCCTAAATGTTTGCATAAAAAGAGTCCGTCTATGAAAAAAGAGATCTCTTCCCAGTTATTAGTAGCTTCTCCAATGTATCTTGCTATATTGGAAATTTCCTCTCCTTTGTCCCTATAAGTGCAACACCCTATGCTAGCTTTACCTGGGTTGCCTCTCGATGCTCCATCAAAATTTATCTTGAACCATCTCTTTTTTGGAATTTTCCATACACATTCTCCTTTAAAGACTTATCTTCATCAACCCCTTTTCCCAAAAAGGGTGAGATCTTTAATCCAATCCATCATCCATGCATCTTTTCATCCTAATAAGTCATCCTAGCTTTTTTGATGTTAGAATTAAGAAATCTATTATTTATTAACTCTATAAGTGAAATTTTTGTTTTGGTAATAAGTTGATTAATTGACATCTTGCTATCTTGAAAAATTCTTCTATTCCTCTCCTTCCATAGTTCCCAAAGAACTATGGAAGGGGAGAAGATCCAAAGGATATGAAAGATACTAAATGACCTTAAGAGAGGCTAAGACATCAACATACTGAGTATGGAGTGAGGGAAGGCCATCACTAGGCCTAATTCAAAGAAAAGCCATTGCCATCAAATAGTTGAATAAGGGCAATAAAGGAAGAGATGATCTGCAGTTTCTTCCTTAGATTCACATAATGGACATCTAGTTGGACCCTAAAATCCAAACTTCCTTAGTCTTTTTGCAGTGAGGGTCCTTTAGTGAAGGACTATCCAAGAAAAGATTCCTTCCTTAGGGAGACAAAACTTAACCCAACATAATCTAAGAGGAAGAATACTTTTGGAAAAACCTTGATAAGATTCTAAAAACCTATAACCTAGTTGAGAAGTATACTCCCCATTATTACTTCTAGCCCAGATGAGAGAATCCATCCCTCTTCTGAAGGAAATTTTCCTCAATCAAAGAATTGATTAGAGGAAATTTTTATCTTCTAGTGGAATATCCTCAAAATCTAAATCTTTCCATTTCCGATTCATCCCATTGTCTTCAAAAGTCACATAATCCCTACCTTGGATCCCTATTTTGATTCCAAATAGGATTTGGATAGATGGAGGGAAGGACAAAGATTAAGGGCCTTATATCTTCCCCATGAGTTTGTCCAGAATAAAGCATCCCTACCATCCCCTAGATTCCATGACAAATTATCCTATATAATATGTTTGCATTTCAATAGGAAAATCTAGAACCTTGATTTGGGGTGAAAGGTATTAATGAGTCAACATTTTGACCCATTTTAGGTTGGGGAATTTGATCTTTGCCAAATTAATCTTGCTCCCAAAGCTATCCCTTGAAATTTGATAATTTTTATGCTTGCCCCTCTTACTTCTTTAGATATATAGACTTGGTCCCAAGAGAGGAGGGATACATTTCTTTTCTCTGCACATCCTTGCTAGAAAAAGGACCTGAGGCAACCATTAATGATACTTAGTTTACCACTAGGAAGATCTATACAAGAGAGTTGATAAATAGGCTAAGCTAACAAGATTGAAGAAACCACAGTCATCCTCCCTACTGAGGATAGCCACTTACCTTTCCAGCTAGCCATTCTCTCTTTTAGTTGTCTATGAGAGGGTCCCAAAGCTTTGATATATTATGGCCAAAGTTTAGGGGAAGGCCTAAATATTTATAGGGTAGAGTGCTATTTTAAAATTAAGGGTAGTACATATTAGTTGTTATGTGTTAGGATTAGTATTAAAGAAGAAGATTTTCAATTTTTCTTGGTTAATTGTCTTCCTTGATGCCTCAATGTATTTATTTAAGATACTTTTAAAAGCTAAAGCCTCATTTACTAAGCTTTTCCCATATAACATGGTATCATCTACAAAAACTTGATGAGTAGTAGGATCATGGTCACTACTTATGGTATTTCTTGAGCTCTAGCCCAAGAAATGGACCTTCCTAACACATCTGTCATTAGAATAAAGATGAATGGAGAGATTGAGCTCCCCAATCCAAGACCTCGAGAAATACTAAAATAAACTACTAGGGTTCTATTTACTAGAATAGACATCTTTGGGGTTGAGATACATTTGAAGACTAATTTTATCCACTATTTTGAGAAGCCATATGCTTCTAGATATTTACATAAGAAATGCCAATCTCCCCTATCATATGCCTTACTAATATCTAACTTAATGATCATACTAGGGGATCTATTGTTCTAAACAGAACAAATCACTTCCTATGCTATAATGATACCATCAGATATTGATCTTCCAAGGACAAAACATGTTTTCTCCTTGTTAATGAGGTTGGATAGAATCTTCTGAAGCCTAAAGGCTAAAATCTTGGTAAAGAGCTTATAAAGAGTATTGGATAGGTAAATAGGTCAAAAGTCATTAAATGAATCCACGTTTTCCTTTTTAGGAATAAGGGCAATAAAAGTGATATTAACTTCACAAAGAAATTTTCCTATGTTCCTAACTCCTTATAGAGCCTTAGTAATAGCATCCCCAATGAAGTTCCAACATTTCTGAAAGAAGAAGGTAGGGAATCCATTTGGTCTTGGCGATTTATCCAGATGCATTTGTTTAAGAGCTAACTCAACTTCTAGCTTAGATATCTTTTGTAGAAGAAGATTTTTTTGTTCCTTGGATACTAGTTTTGGGATGTTGGACATAACATTTTTTTGGGAAAGCAAGTTAGAACTAACTCCACCATTATAGATATCTTCGAAGTAAGAGATTGTCCTTCTATGTTTGGAACTGTTATGAAAAAACTTAGTATTGTTGTCCCCTACCTCCAATCACATCTCTCTTGATTAATGCCTCTAGAAAAGCTCTTCTTTGGAGAGAACTTCTTCATATTTCTGCATAATCTTTTTTCTTCTAGATACTAATTTCCCCCAATTCTATCCTCCATAACTTCATTATCAAGGGATGCCAGTTTTTCCTCCAAAGTTAACTTTTCCTCAAAGATGTTCCCAAAGAATTTTGAGTCCCACTCCTTCAATTTTCACTATTTTATTTTCATATTACTAACACCTTGGAATAGTTTGGAGCTTGAGACCTTTGTTTCCTCTTAGAATCAACTGTTGATCTTTCTTAGGTGAGATTCTTGTGCACATAGATCACTCAAGATGCATTTTCCACCATTGATTATGCCTCTTTTTCGTCTTAATCTCTATCATCCATTAATATTTTAAGGAGGCCTTCTCCTCACTCTCTCATATCTTGTTCACTTATTCTAACATTATGCTCTAGGTTGTTATATAGCTTTTGGAGCACTCACCACACTCTTAGCATTCTTGCATTGTTAGAGCATCTTGCATCTTATCATAGCATAACTCTTTCATTATCAGTTTAGATATTTACTTTCTTGCAAGTAGATTAGGCTTTTCTTTTCTTGCATTGCATCTCTCATTATATAGTAGTCTATTTCTCATTTAGCTAGCATCTTAATTTAAATATTTTATTCTATGGTGCACATTGCAAGGGTTGCATAGCTAGGTTAATTTGAGAGCCACCATCTCATATCTCTTTCACATCATAGATAGGAAGCTATAAGTTTCCTCTTGAGATGCTCTTCATCATGAGTATTCTCAAGTATAATGGTTTATATAAGTGTACCCTATTTTTGGTATACAATAGGAAATCAAGGTCTCTATGATTTCTAAGGAGCCTCTTGATGATGTATTTTCTATTGGGTGTCTCTAGTCATCAAACATTCCAAGAGATGTATTTTTCTTTCATCATTAAGGAAGGTATTGAAGGACTTGAATAACTTCATCATTTAGATATTAGATTTAATAGAGTTGATGGAGTTTTCTTCTAGTCTTCCACATTTCCTTTTGGTGTGTTAGTTAATATCTTCCCTAACCTCCTCTTCTCTGGAAAGAACTTCCTTACTAATATCAAACTTCCTTCTACGTCTCCAAATATTTCCTTTTAGAATTGAAGATAGATGTCTCCTCTTCCCCTTCCATACTATAGGATTTTAGGGATAATTCGCTTTCTTTACAAAACTTCTCAAGGAAGGACATCTCACCAACATTAGGTTATGGTATGCTAATAATAGAAGAAAACCTATTGGTGGGGAGTAGATTTGAAGAAGAATCCAACTGTAGAGAAGGGGGCAAGGTTGGGATGACCATTAACTCAAAGTTTTTGAGGTTTTCCTCAAGGTCATATGAATTTTTAATTGGCTCCAGTCCTTCACATATGAAATCAACCTTGGGAAAATACTTGTTCGATTGAGACACTATGGGAAGAATAGGATTGGATTCCACAAACCCTTTGACAAAGTATCTAGAACCAAAATGGGGAGGGTTGTTAACAATGGCCTCAACTTCATCCATATGAGGGAGAACTAGTGGGATGGGAGACTAATTCCTAAATTTATGTCTAGAAGTCTTCTTTATATTTTCAAGAATATTTTTCTGAGCATTTAGGATTCGATTCTTGGGTTTGGGGAAAGGATAACGGAGCCCAAGAGATTACGGACATGGCTTAGAAGGAATAAAAGGAAAGGGGAATTTCTAATAGGGGAAAATGAAGTTAAAATAGACACCTTAAAAGTTATCTAGAGAGCATCTAAGGATGCCCAAAAATATTTAGAAATAGTAGGAGAATCAATATTGAGTCAGGTTAGAAGTTTCCATTGACATCAAATGCATGCTAAATAGTCCGGATCAAATCCTTGGGAGAAATATGCAAGTTTCTCTTTGGAAAGGCCGATAATTTTGCATTCTTTTTAACCAAAAGAAAATCTCTTCTAAGGTGGCCTTTTTTTCAGCAAAAGATTCAAGCATTTAGCCCACCAAAAAAGGAAATAGGAGAAGATGTGGTTTTTCCTTGAATAAAAAATAGTATCTCTTTTGGAAACTCTTTACCAAGGTCTATGACAATTAGGATTCTCACATCCATGTGGAGAAGGAGTCTAAAAGATCTATCAACCTTCAATACCTTGCCAAGGGGTTCAAAAGACCGAGGAATGGGGTTCCACATAATAGGAGGCTAATTGAGTAATACTTTTAGGATTTGATTGTGTAGACTTTTTTTATCATCAATGTTTTGGATCATACTACATGATCCATCATCAGGATGCAGGAGAACATGAAGAACATAAAATGATGTAATAGGAGGCTAATTGGTAATGTTAAGCTAGCGAGGGGAGGAAAGGGATAAGGTTTGTGAGTTGATAGCCTCTAGCAACCATGGTATGACTCTAAAATTAACATTGCCTACTCTCCAAAATTCTCAATAGTTACTTTTTTTTTTTGGGCATTAGAGTCATCAAAAAGGAGGAGGAAGAGTCACTTTTGAATCATTCTAAAGTAGGAGAAATGAAAACCAAGTTCCTTGCTCCAGTAGTTATGGAGCCACTCATTCAGAAAACCCCTAGTTAGGATATTATTAATGTCTTGCACCATAAAGAAAATAGCAAAGTTTCTACGTTTACTGGTTTCTCTATCTATGGCTTTAACCATTTGGGAATTAGGAACAAGAATGTAAGAAGGAGATAAATTCTTACCTGAATCATATCTTCTATGGCCACTAATTAATTCCCCTTGCATGATGAGTTCAAATATGTCTCCATTTGGTAGGTTTGGCTCATTCTAAGGGCCTAGATGAAAGACCTCAATGTTGTTCCTTTCTTCTCTACCAGTTCAAATGCAGATTTGTTGAAAGTAAGTTTGTTGAAATGTCTTATGTAGATACATGAGGTGAGTTCCTTGCCATGATTAAGGGATTTAGTACTTTCCCTTATTAATGACTAGGCTATTTTGATTAATGGAGGACATCACTCCTCCTTTTGGGAGGTCTCCTCAAGGATTGAACCTGGTCATTATACAACCCTAGTTGCATACTTGAATCTCCAACATTTTATCTTCCAATTATAATTTTATCTTTTAATTTTTAAATTTTTTTAGCGTTATAATATATTATATAAAGATATGTGAATATTATATTATATTTTTCATAATTAATTTAGTGTTTAACATTTATTTAATAGTATAGTATTTTGTAAAACTACCTTATTATCATTTACTTTTGTCATTGAAGTGGTATTATCTGTTGACACAATAGAGGTTTTAATGGACATTGAAATGATTTTATATTAAAATTATACAAAATTAATGTATAAAACATATTTCTTTTCAATATCTCCTTAAAAAATATACTACAGGGCTGCTCAATCTAAAAAAATAATTTTGAGAACAAGTGACAATTATGGTGAAAGAAACATGACACTTTACAAACATACAAAGCAAAGAACAATAGAGAGAGAGAGAGAGAGAGAGAGAGAGAGAGAGAGAGAGAGAGAGAGAGAGAGAGAGAGAGAGAGAGAATGGAGATTAAGATGATAATGGATGTAGAGAGAATAAAGAGAGATAGAGGGGGAAAGTGGGGATGAAAGATATAAATATCTAAAGAAGACAAATAGAGAGAGGGAGATATAGCTATATAGAGATATATCTAGAAAGTGATATATAGAGAGAGGTAGAAAGAGAGAGATATATTAAGATAATGAGATAATGAGACATATATAAGAAACCTAGGGAGATTGAGAGAGGCAAAAATAGAAGAGTGATCAAGAGGAAGAAAATATAAAGGAGCACACACTAAGATTGCTAGTTATATCATAGGCATTTTCCATATGAAACAGGCCGGGTTAAATATTAACATCAACAATTCAATCTCCAAAAGAGCCCTTAGTCAACCATCAAATTGATCATGTTGTCATTCTTTTTTTCCATTGGTTTTTACTATGTGTCACATTCTTTGGAAAGCCTGCAATCCTTACTATTTTTAAGTTGTCACAAAGGGTGAGAAAATGGTTTGGCATTGGATTTTGAACAAAGTCAAATCATATTGAGTGTCTATCACCTTACTATCAAGTTAAACTAATTAGACCACCAATTCAACCATATGGTGCGTGCGTGCGCGGGCGCGCGCGCGTGTGTGAAGTTTTTAAAAAAAGTCAGTGGTAATCGAAAAGTTTTTAAGCACCCCATGATAACAAAAACACTTTACTTTACTCTTTTAGTTATATCATATATTATTATATAATATTTGAATTATTTAAAGATATATATATATATATATATATATATATATATATATATATATATATATATATATATATATATATATATATATATATATATATAAGTTTTAGAAATACAATGATTTAAGAATATAATTTTTTTAATTACATTTATTCAATAGTAAAAAATTATATATTATTATAATCATATATAACTTTATCAACCTTAATTCAATCATATATTAAATTTTATAATTCTACTTATTTTAATAATAATTATAACCTATAATATGCAATATATATATATAATTGCATATAAGTAGTTTTGATATTATATATTTTAATATCTATAATAATAGATATGTAATTTTTTTAACAAAATAATTTTTGATTATATTAATAATTTTTATATTATGATGCGTAATATTAAATTAAGTGATGTTAAGATATATAATATAATTTAAAAAATAATTTAGGTTATTTATTCGAATTAAATAATTATTTTTCTAATGTTGGTGTGATTTTTCATCATCAATGTTTCACATACTACATAATCCATGATGAGATTTCTCATCATTAGCATTCATGATTAAAAAACATACAATTTAATCCAACTTGAAAATTATATGAATTTTATTATATATTTAAATAATTTTATAAAATCTATAATTTTGTTCATTTTCATAATAAGTTTATTAGAACGTATCTTTGAACAATATATCACTAAAATATTAAATATATTGGTCATCTTAGAAATGCTTTTGTTTAATGCTATAAACTATTATAGTAAAATTGCGAATTGCGAACTGCGAAATTGCGAAGTTTAATGGTTTAAGCGCTGTCGGAATACAGCCTGGCATCAGTGGCAAAGGTGGCATCCAAATTCAGTAATGAGGTTGATGGTAGCAGAAAGATGGCTGTCCCCGCACGTACGACCTCCCCAGGTGCTTCCTTACCATGCCCTAACTTTAATTCTGTTGTTTCTTTAGCCACTAACCTCCCAAGCTCTGCAGCTTCTCCTGTCCCCCCTCTGCCTGTTTCATTTAATTCATCTAGTGCCAATGTTAATGGCAACCTCGCTTCTATTTTTAATGCTTCTTCCAAGAACAAAATGTTCTCAGAAGTGCTGGCTCCTATGAGTACTATGGATGCCAAGGCTCAATTTGTGGTGGCTGATTCCAATGAGGCCGCCTTTGTTGGTAAGTCACCCTTGGCTCCTATGATGCCCTTCTCCTTAGCTCCTAATTTGGAAATGATCATTGAAATTATTAAGTAAAAATGTAGATTAAAGGATAAAACTATTTTATTTGCAATAGTTGAAATAGATAAATGCCCTCCTCGCAAGTTTCTTGATGATTGGTTTCAAAATTTTTGGAATAGTAAACTAGGGTATCATATCTCTTTTTGTCGACAAATCCAGAAAGGGTTATTTGTGTTATTTATTACTAATCATGAATCACAAATGGAAGTTTTAAAACAATAGTACTGGACTGTTGGATCAACCTCCTTCCACGCCTTGGCTTGGTCTCTTGAAGCCATCCTTGAGGAAGTGTTGGCTCTTTCAGCACCAAGGTGGATTTCAGTTAAAAATGTGCTCTCATTCCTTTAGAAATTTTTACCACAGTTGCTGGAACCATTGGGAAAGACCATCTGAATGGATGAAACAACTAGGCTTTTTCCTCATATGGATGCCTGTGTTCTTATCTCACTTCTTTTTGGGAAAGAAATTCCAGAAAACTTATCTGTGCAGATCTTGGAAGATAATGTTGTGTGCCCTGTTGAGATTGTTGGTGGCTTAAATGCCTACTTTCTTTGTCTCAAAGAAGGCCATCTTAGAAAGGATTGCCCAATTGTTAAAAAAGTTTCTATTAAAACCACCAACATGGAAAACCCTAATCTACCCTCAAGCTCTCCCACTTCGGTCAACCCTAAGATGTCTTCTGGTGAGCATCCCCTTTTCCCTTAATCTTCAAATTTTATGTCAAATTTTGATGGTCTATCCCCTCCTATTCCTTCCTTTTCTTTGCAACCTTCCTTGCCTTTGGTTTCTGGTAATATGATGGATTTACAGTGGTTCATAATAGGAAAAAGAAGAAAGTGAGCAATGCTAGTAGCTCTTTGAATAAGAATTTTGATAAAAACCCTCTTGTTTGTTCCCCCTCTATTAGCACCCCTATTGTTGAAATGATTAATTGTCCCACCCTTGCATTAGATTCTAATAAATCTGCTTTGATACCATGGAAACTTCCTCCTAAAGTTTTAAAGGAAATCAGTGATGATTGTTCTTTTGAAATTATCCTTGCTATCCCTATTATTGATGCATCTCAAAATTTGTCCAATATCGATATGGATTCCTCTGACTATGAGGAAGTCCCTAAGATTGATGGTCTTGCCTCAAAAAGAAGAGGGAGGCCGCTAGGTTCTAAGAATAAACCCACTCAGAAGAGAACTGGGGATTGTGCTAACTTGATCTCCCAGAATGTTGAAAACACGTGCCTTGATCTCAATGTTGTTTCTCAATGAATTTTTGTCATGGAACATTAGGGGTCTTGAGTCCATGAATAGGAAAGATGTTGTCAAGCATTTGCTAAATTCTTTTAACTCTATTGACATGTTTATGATGCAAGAGGTTAAAGCTACTTGTTTTGTTCTTGAGAGTAATCTTAATTTTATTTGGAAAGATGTTGTTAAACTCTTCTCTAATCATACTAGGGGAAGGGGAGGAATTGCTATTCTGATTAACCCCAAATGGGGTAAATTTATCACTAAGAATGGTGTATCCCCATGTCAAAGGGTTGTCTGGTTTGTCATAAATATTGGTAATAATCCTATTGGTTTTTGCTCTATTTATGGATCTAATGATGTTAAGGAAAGGATCTCTCTTTGGTAATGGTTGTCTTCTCTTCTAGATATTCCATGGATATTCAGAGGAGACTTCAATATGGTCGAGTCCCAATTGGATAAATTAGGAGGCATTCCTTTTTGCTAGAAAGACAATGAATACTAGGATTGGGCTAAATTTGTTAAATCTAAGAATCTTTACGATCCTCTTGCTAGTTGCAAAAATGCTTACCTTGGCATCTAGCACACTTGTTGCAATTTCCAACAAGGTCATGCTAGGATCTATTCTAGATTGGATAGATTTTACAACAATAAAGACTCTATTTCATTCCCTCTTGATGATCAAGGTAATATAATCCTTGTCACAACCACTACTCTCTCCGATCACCATCCTATTTTTACCTACATCAATCTCAATCTGACCTCGAATTATCGTGTGGGTAGTTGTCATAAATTCTTGCTTAACACCAATATTTTGAAGGATGAGGGCATCCTCTGTGCCATTCAAATTATTAGAAATATCAATGTTTTCAATATTAAGAATCATTCTATGATTGATAAGTGGAATGCTAATCTCGTTGCTAGGAGATGTCTTCTTCAAACTTTAGGCCAAAAGTATGCTAAGGATTATAGGTTCAATGAGAAAAGTTTGAGCTTTGCTCTTCAAATTGCTGAATTTAATGCTCAAGAAAACTCTTCTAATATGAGCCTTATGACTCAGGTCATCGCTGCTAAGGATGCCCCAAGTAAACATCAACAAATCAAAATTCAGGGAGCTAAGATAAGATCTAGAGCTAACTGGCTCCAACATGGTGACCATGGTTCTGAATTCTTCTTTAATCTTCTGAGACATAAGCAGGTCAAGGAATCTATAGATGTAATTGTTGTTGAGAACCAAGAGGTTTCTAACCTTGCTCTCATCATTCAAGATTTTGCTAACTACTATAGGAATCTTTTCACCTCTGAGGATATGATTTACGCAGATAACATTATAAATAATTGTAAGAACATCTTTCCCGAGAGATTGGATAATGATGATGTTGCCAGCCTCTCTAGTCCCATCTCCATTATAGAAATTGATAATGCTATTAAAGCTCTGAAAGATGATAAGGCTCCTGGGCCTGTTGGTCTC
This sequence comes from Cupressus sempervirens, assembly GCA_028749045.1. Taxonomy (NCBI): domain Eukaryota; kingdom Viridiplantae; phylum Streptophyta; class Pinopsida; order Cupressales; family Cupressaceae; genus Cupressus; species Cupressus sempervirens. The sequence continues at coordinate 388,821,484 of CM053784.1, read as the reverse complement.
CCTATTTAATTCTATAAAGCGAATTGTAGTTGGATATGTAAGGATATGATGGAATTATATTCTGAGGCAATAATTTTTGGGTCCCTGGGATTTGAAATCAACAAGGGTATTATCAAGCTGCTTCCCAAAGATGGGGACAAAAGTCTTATAAAAAATTGGAGGCCAATTACCCTCCTTAATGTCTCCTATAAAATTTTAGCTAAAGTTCTAGAGCTCAGGTTGGTCCATATTCTTCCCAAATTTGTGAGTAATACTCAAACTGGGTTTATTAAAGGTAGGTACATTTTAGAAAATTTGATTATTGCTTGGGAAGCTATGGATTGGGCTAAAAGTTCTCATCAAAATTTTTCCATTCTTCGTCTCGATTTTGAAAAGGCCTATGATAGGGTCGAGTGGAAATTTATTATTATGATGTTGGATTCCTTTGGTTTTCCTCCCTATTTTTGTATTGCTGTTCAAATTCTTCTCAATGATGCCTCTACGCATGTTGAAATTAATGGAGCTCTCTTTGATCCTTTCCCTCATGGTAGGTTCATTAGACAAGGTTATCCTTTAGCTCCTACTCTATTTGTTATCGCTACTAAAGCTATGCTTTATATTCTTAGGGATAACTCTTTAATCTCTCTAATAATGATGTGCTCATTAACAGTCATTTTGCTGATGACTTTGCTATGTTTTTTGAGCTTATGGATAAGAATTTTTATTCTTTACAAATTAAGTTGGACATGTTTTATACTATTTCTGGTGCTCGCATCTCCAAAGCCAAATTCATCTATCTTGGATGGGATGAGCAACCTCCTAATTAGTTCTCTTAATATGGTTTCCAATGGGGAGGACCTAACAACATTGTCAAATACCTTGGCATCCCTTTCTCCATTGACCCCTCTCTTAAGGAAATGTGGTCCTGGATTAAGACCAAGATTAATAACAAAATTAATAAATGGCATAACATGTCACTTTCTCTTGCTGGTAGGATCCAAGTTTGTCAAAAGTTATTGGCTTCTTATAGCATTTATTATTCTTCTACTTGGATGTTCAATAATTATCATATTACTAGAATTCAGAAGGCCATTAGACACTTCCTTTGGTCTGATGGAAAGGGCAATAAGAAAATTCTTGCTATCAAGTGAGATTGGTGTCATACTGACAAGGTTCTTGGGGGGTTAGGGCTTAAGGACCTCAAGTTACAAGGTATTTCCATCTCTGCCAAATGGATCTTTTACTCTCTAGAGGGTGACACTCCCTGGAAAGTGCTGATCAGACATAATATAGAAAGAGGTTTCCCAAAGAAAGCCAAGACTTGGAAGAATCTTCCTTTTTGTGACCTTGTTGTTGGGCAATTTTCAGTTACTGTTCAAGGTTTTGCTATGTTTAAATCTATTTGGTGAGCTTGGGAATACGTCCAAAATTTTATCACCAATAAGGAGTTCTATAATGACAAATATCTCCATGGTGAAAGATCCATTTGGTGGAATTTAAAGGCGAATGATAAGCCCCTAGCCCTGTCCCAAGGATGCTTTGCTAGGAATTGGGCTAAAAGAGGCATTACTCAATTAGTTGATTTATTTGATCAATACAAGCTCTTACCTTGGGATGATCTCAAGGTTAAATTTAACATTCCTGCCTCTCATAAGAAACCCTACAATTTGATTGTGCAAGCTTCTAAAGACCTTCCCTCCTTGTGTCAGGTGGACTCCCACAACCACTTAAAAAGTAAGTGTCCAGATAGAGTCATTATGGCTAATCTTAAAGCCAAAAATATCTACAGGATCATTGACCATAATGAAAATATTGTTAAGCATGTTAACAAGATTTGGTATTGTTGTTTTGATACTAAATGTTGGAATAAATTCTTTGATATTCTCTGGAAAAGTCCTATGGAGCCTAAATTAAGATGCTTTAAGTGGCTAATCTTACTTGATAGATTGCCCATTATGAATGGGAATGCTGATCTCTATAGTATATGCAAGTTGCCTGAAACTGGTAAACACATTTTGTTTGATTGTTTATTTGCTAAGGAAATCTGGAATTTGTTTGGTATATTTTATCATATCAATGTTAAATTCTTGAGATTGTTACTAGTCATGTTTTGATGGTCTTAGTAAAGATGCTAATTTTTTCTGGAATATATTATCCTCTAACATTCTTTGGAAGATCTGGAAATGCAAGAATGAGGAAAGATTTCAAGGTAAGCCAAGGGTTCTTGTTGAGTTTTTTTTCGAAAACTACCTATTTTTAATTTTTTTTTGCAGATCCAAACTACCCTGATGATTGAGGAGGAGAATTTGAGAAGACTCCTAAAACATGGGCATGCTATGTTCTTCTTCTATGAGTTAAAGTATGGATATCAATGGAGGAGAACTCTTGATGATCTCTGAGTCTTTGAGCATACTTGGATGAGGGTAAACAAAGAAATCAGGAAGAATGTGAATGCTAGGAAAGAGGACTTGTTTATGCTTACCTAGGCTCAGGAGTAGAAAAATATTGTTTGGAAGGAAGGTCCCCTTAGATGGACTGTGTGGATGGATATTCCTCCTGATGTTCTCTACTAGTGCTTCTTTTCTTATCTTTTATAATTATGTTTATATCTGGTTACATATGTTTATATTTTGATTTGTAATTATGCTACTTTGAACTCGGTTTGAGGTTGTGCCTCTTGGTGAACTCCATGTTTATGGTTTTTTTTTTGATCTCTCTATAGTTAATAGAAAAAATAATTTAAATATATAGATAAAAACAATTATATTTCTTAAAACTTGATATTATTTTGTATTTTAAAACTAAAATAACTTAATCATATGAAAAATTTAATAATAGAAATGGAAATAAATTATTTTTAAAACATAATACTTTTATGATGCATAAAGAAAATAAACTATTATATTCCCTCTAATTACATAAAAAATACAATTGAAATATAAAAAAGTTAAAATTACAAAATTTCTATTAAATTATTTTTTTAATTTAAAATTACAGTATATATATCAATGATAATAAATTATTTTATTATTAATAAAAAAGAAAAAAAATAATTATACATTAATATATAATGCAACTTTAAAAGGTTTAAATTTTTTTAAATGCTTTCTCTCCATCTTTAACAGCAAACGACATTTCTTGTGTCAGAAGAAAATGAACCCTCTCTCGACAGACTTGCACAATGATGTTTGTCCTCGTTGGTAGAGTGGAGCAGCCAAATTACTATCAAATTACAACTAAGTCATAATGCTTTTTTAAGCCAATAATGGATGAGATTAGTAAAGCTTAAGATTTTTGTGATGCCACATTTGCTCAATGATCCTAGTCTGACTTCTAAGCATTATCTTGTCGAGACATCCCACAATTTGGAGAACATTGTTTATGCACTTACTATCATTTGGCCCAAGTGTCTTTCTAAAATGTTTATTTAGAGATGAAGAGGTGGAGATATATAGAGGGGGAGAGAGAGATAAAAGGATAGAGAGAAGGATATACTGAGATGGGTAGAGAGAGGGGGGAGAGATAGAGAGAGATAAGAATAGGAGGAGGGAGAAGTGCAAAGGGAAGAATAAGAGTGATTGAGAGAGTAATGAGATAGAGAGAGTTATGGAGATGTGGATTGATATGGAGGGAAATGGAGGAGGGAAAATAAGATAGAAATAGAGATGAATATAGAGCGAAAGGATGAGAGAAAAATAGACAGAGAAATTCAAATAGATCAATAGAGAGTTTAAAATGTTATGGTTTGGTCTGGCCTAGAGCTTTGATACTATTTCCGTAGTCATGTGTTTACTTTGATACTCATAAACTATCGTGTGGTTGTTACTCTTGTACTTTGGTTTAACTTGTACTTATAGGAAAAAAAAAAAGATCAATAGAAATAAAAATATATAGAAAGGATGAGAAGAAGAGACATAAAAAAGGATAATACTCATAGCCATTACACACTAAGATGCCATTACTAATATGTAATCTCTTTAATAAAGAAAACACATTGAATAGTTCACTGCTACCTACCTTAATTTATGCCAAGGAACAGATGAAGATATTCCTACATAAAAGTTATCAAATTGAACTAGGAAACAAGCATGACTTTGTAGTCCAATTTGAATACCATTCGCCACGTGGAGGCTTTACAACTGTAGAAAAACAAAAAAATAATAATGAAACGAAACAAAAGTTGGCAGGTAGGGCTAATGGAAATTGTCATGATTGAAGAAAGTAATCGTAAACAGTTCTTCCAATGTACACGGCACACGTGGATTGGAATCAATGACCCGCATATACCAGTCAAGCCTCCCTTCAAGTGTTAAAAGAAAAATAAAAAGAAAAATAAAAAGAAGAACTTTGTGTGGGCAAGAAACAACAGGTCTACAAAAGGGTCAGAAGCGTAAAGATGCGATCTTCAAAGTTAGGGTTAGGTTTGGGAAAAACAAAATCTGGAGTATTTACAGTAATGTCATTCCAGCGCTGTGCATTTTGACTGCGCGGTTGCAGGAAATGTTGCAATGGAGGTGCAGAAGTGGGAAGGCTTGAGGAGTGGGACGGTGGGAAAGACTAACTGCCATTATTATACGGCTTAGTCTTTCCTACGCCTCCCATTCCCTATGCTTTCGTCACACATAGATCTACTTGAGGTCTTTATGCTCCACATGATTACAGTGTCAGTACATTTACATTCGGGAGGGCAAAGCTCGATTTTGGGGGTTTTCTTTGTGCCTGCCAAACCTAATCCTCTACCAGGCTTTAACAGCTTTCTTGACTGCTGAAAGGTTGGAGATCTGCTATTCGTAGATTCAGATCCGCTCGGATTTTGGTTGAGCTTCGTTTCTTCTTATAGGTAAGTTATTTTGGAGTTTATTCTGTCTGTGCTTTTCACGAGTAGGTACATATTTATCGTGCTTACTGGCCACGGGAGGGATTCAAGTTGCTTTGTACCAGCCAAGCAGTTGCACTTCAGGGATAAATAAACTGGTTAAATGTTTTTGTTTTTATTTCTTTTGATTTTGCCTGCTTTGTATTTTGTGTCATTTTGTTTGCTGTTTGAGGAAATTTACAGTCCGAGTGTTCACTGTTGTTGTTTCGGCTTTTTTTTTATTGAGTAAATTCAGTTCACTGAACTTCTCTTTTAATGATTAATCACTAAAATTTGTACGTTGTACACTATTTTTCTTTTATGTATGTGTAATAATTTGGTTCAGCCGTAACTTTTGTTTTAAATGGCATCTTTGTCCTTTAAATTGAGTATAACAATCTGGCTGAGCTTTTATAATTTATTGATCCATTGCACATGGCATCTGTCTTTAAATTAATTATGTAATTTTGGTCCATCGATCGAAGTTAGCCCTTTCCGTACTTAATAATTGGATTGCGAGCGCTTCAAAAGTTCCAGATCAATTGTCAAATAGTGTTGGTGCTGTTCATTCATAGTGTGCTTTTGTACTTGTACAAAGAATTTCTGCAATAAAATAGAATAAATAAATACGACTCTCAATTTTTATGAAATTGGCTTCAGATCTCCATGATATAGGAAATATTTTTCTGAAATTTTCTGGTTAGCTTGAGCTCATTATTAGAACATTAAGACTCCGTCTTTTACCGGTTAACTATTGTACTTTTCTCCTGTTTTGAGCGAAGGAAAAAATCGGTTTTGGGCCTTCCACTATGATATCAAGTGTTGTTAATCCTTTTCTCTTTGCCGTGTCATATGGCGTTATTATTTTGAGTTGTGGTTTTTAATTTCGTTGAGAGGGCAATGTAACAACTCCTGGTAAGCCATGATTTGAATTAAAGTCTGTTTTAATCTTTGAAAATCAAAAAAGGAAGGTGAAAGGTTTCATTTTGATGGGAGGGCAATTAGCAGTTTCTTTCTGTGGTTGTATAGAAGCTGTTTGGGTACAGGTGAATTTTCTCTCTCTCTATATAAGTTAGTATAGATTTATACAGGATTTATAAAAGCTTTTAAAATTGTAATGAGTCATGAAATGATTTTAAGATGTAATTATTTTTTAAAATTTATAATATAGTTTGTAAATATTAGAAAAATATTGAAGTTTAAATTTATACAATTTTCAATTCAACTGTTATAATCTATCAAAATATTATTAGTTGAAGAAATATCATAATGTTCATAGTTTTTTTTCCAAGTTTAGTTTGGATAAGTCCGAGTAAGTCTTTTGATAGCTATTTTTTGGTGGAAGTGTTTATCCAACAAACTAGAACTTAAATCATACTAAAACTTCAGTTTATAAATTAAGTTTTGAATAGATGGACAGTCACTGGTTCATTGTTTAGATAAGAAATTTATTGAAAAGCAAAAATTTTAATTATTTAAAATTGCTTATACATGTTTAGATTCTATTTTATTTGATCAAATTTGGATACTAAAGAAAAATGTTGAACAGATATACCAGTGTTACACAGGAGAATCACACCCCCTCCCAAATCTTCGAGTACCCACCGGGTACTCACTTGCCCATGTACCCCCACCTCCCCCATTCCACAACCATGCTGCCAACCATGCTACTGCTGGAATGGGGACTTGGATTTCTATTTGAATTTTGATTTGAATGTTACTATGTTGCATATTCAATGGTTCTAGTTCATGTTGCAATTTTGCTATGTTCAAGTATTTTAATTTGATATGTTCTATTTAAACATCATTTCATATCAAGCATTTCAAGTTCTATTTGTATACTTAACAACACCCCTCTCTGCCTCTTCCCTCACTTTGTCGCCATCTTGTGGCAGATAGTACAAGTGTTACATTGAGATATACTCTCTATTGTAGAGGTAAGTTTGAATAAATATGCTGACACATTTCAAGTTGTATAAAGATAAGTAAGGAGATTTATTGAAGATTCTAAAATTTTAATTTTCTTTATTTTATATAAATATAATATTGAATGAATAGTATTAAAATTAAAAGTTATATGTTAATTTTTTAATGATAAAATTTTAATTTTTTTTTTTTTAATAATTGTATTTTTACAATCTCAAAGGTAGTAGATATGATCTGTTATTTTTTCTGGATTACATTTGTAAGTATAGAAATTGATATCCAAGCTTACTCCTATCTTATGGCTTCTTATTTTGCCTCTTTGAAGGTATGTTAATTTATGTACTATAATATCAAATCAAAATATAGATTCTAATTCTTATATTAGATAAGTGATATTACATAATGGATTATCATTTTGATCTATCATCTTACCTCACATTAACATTGACGTTTTATTGATTAAGATCTAAGGGTTTGACATAAGAAGATCATTAGTTTGATAACTCTTAAAAGGGTTTGCCAATAGATAAAAGTTTTGGATGACAGGCTTAGGCTTTGCTTGTTAGTAGAGTAAATTTTTTATCAACAAATTTGAGCTAGAAGCTATAGGTTGCTTCCATTAACAAGAACTGAAATCTGCATCTCGAAAGTTAGAAATATTACAATTTATACAGATTTTTTTTAATAAGTATTTTCTTATTATAATATTAGTTTTAGAAATCAACTTTGTAGTATTTGAATTAAAGTCACTTACCCATATTTCATGAGTTTTAGTTTCGAGGGGCTCATCTCTCATGACAATGAATTGTACACTTTGCACTCATTGCATCTATGTGATACTCACAGGCAAAGCATTGGGCATTCCCAAGAGGTCACCCATTTTAGTACTACTCAAACTCAAGCTTGTTTAACTTTGAAATTTCTTCCAAGTCTAAGCCCACTCGGCTTGCTACCTCTTTGAGAAACCTTTAGCATGTACTGTGCACTATGAATATTTTGTTATAGAGCCCTTTAGCTTATTTTGAAGCTCATGAAGTCACCTATCCCAAGGTTTATCTTATTTAGTACATTTAGACCCAATGCTTTTTTCTTTGTGAACATCATATAGATATATGATGCAATGAATGCTAAATGTTTCACCTGTGTAATCATCACCGAAATCTGATGAATACAAAATGCACTAAAAACTACACAGATAATAATAATAACAATATTATAATTTGATTCAATCTGAAAAATATAAAATATTATCTTACAAAGTAACAAATAATATACCTGAAAATAAATTTCAAAATCCAATTCTACAATCGTTATCTCTGTATTTTTATCGACAAATTTATTCACTTACAATTTCTAAACTAGAATTCTTTATATATTGTTGTCTATTTGATTTATGCAGGGATGTTCCATTGACGTAAACAAAGCAATTTGTTAAACCATAGTGATGGCTAAGGTAAATCAGAATGGTGAATGGATTGTCGGCCTAGAAACGCCAACACGGTGATGTATTAATATTTGTAGTTAAGTCTGTGTGCAGGTCAAGCCACTCTCGTTTGTCCTTGAAAATTATATTTTGTGACTACGTTGATTTTGTTAAAGATAACTGATAAATAGCTTCTACGCACGAGAGTTGAATTTTTTATAATATGACAGAAAATTTTAATGCAATATATCAATCGATGTCGGTTTCAGTCAACCTCATTTATATAAATATTTAATTGCAGATGATGAGTGACAGATGATATGTTTCTCTTCGGAAAAACAATAAATGGTGATGAAGCTGAAGTCGTGTTTCCTATCAAATTGTTAAAATAATCTATATTTGAAAAAACGGAAATCACAAATTCTTAAAAAAACTAAATTATAAATAATATAACAATAAAATTTGAGTTGTCAACATGAAAATTTCATATATGAACGCAGTTTTATATAAAGTATAAAAGCATTTCACGAGATATTAGCCCTTTTCAGTTTATGTGAGGCGTACCAATTACATCAAAAAATTTATCCAACACACTGACTTCATTATAAAGGGAGACTATCTGACATAAAATGATGAAAGGGAGAGAACATTCATGGTTTTTCTCAACTTAACAGGCACAAATGTGGAAATAGTAGATGATAAAGCTTAAAGAAAGAAATATCAGAAATATCTTTACAGAGATCCACAATACCCTTCACTTTTAGATAGGCTGCTAAAACAAATCCATCAAAAAATGTATGCAATATAAGTGTGGCAACAAAACGAACATCATCTATGTGCATCAAATGTGTGTGATCATATCGACCATCTTATTCAGCTTATTCTTAACCTATCAAACATATGAACAGTGGCTCTTAACACGGTACTCGTAGATCTCAACAGTATGCTCATTAATAGATTACGGTGTTCGTGTACGGATCTCTTAATTCTGTTATAGTTCAGTTATCTAAGTAAATTATAGATAAGTTGGACTGATTCAAAAATAATGTTTTCCTGAGAGAAGATGCATTACCAACGCAGATTTGGAAATAATTATGATGATTGGGCTTTTAGAATGAAGCGTATATTTATACTTCAAATGATAAACAAAAAAAAAAAACTTAATGAAAATAGGCAGAAGAGTAAAAAAGCTTTGTAAATTATTGGACAAGCTTTGGATGACTCGGTTCTTGAAAAAATTAAGCCAGCTGTTACAACCAAGCAAGCTTGGGACATTCTTGAGACTACATATATCAAGGTACAAGTAAGGTAAAGATTATTAAATTGCAAGCACTTAGAAGATAATTTGAGAATTTACAAATGAAGGATCCTGACTCTGTAGAGCAATTTTCAAATCATGTTATGAATGTGGTTAATTAAGTAAGGATGAATGGTGATGAGCTTACTAATAAGAAAGTTGTAGAAAATATTTTAAGAAGTTTGCCTCTTAGATTTGATAATATTGTGGTTGCAATTGAAGAATCTAAGGATTTAACAACATTATCCATAGATGAGGTGTTTGGATCCTTGTATAATTATGAAGATAGGTTGAACAAGAGTAATGGTAATTCATTAGAGAATGCATTTAAAACACAAATGACATTTGGTAGAGGCAAAGGAAGAGGAAGAGATAGATATAATTTTCAAAAGGAAGAAGGAAAGAGTCTAGATTGAGGAGGAAGGAGAAATCAATACTCCAACTCAAGGGGATGCAATAACAACCACATCACAGAGTAATGATAAAACAAATGTTCAATGTTATTACTACAAAAAGTTTGGACATTTTGTAAATGAGTGTAAAAAGAAACAAATTCGTATGAGTAAGCGAAATGCAAATTTTGCTGAGAGTAGTTTGGAGACTTTGTTCATTACTTGCAATGTAGCCCAAGAGAATGGTTGCAGCAATCATATGACAGGAAACAAAGATTATTTTGAAAGCTTGGATAGATCGATTAAATCAGAAGTGATGTTGGGAAACAATAAGATAGTGGAAGTAAGTGGAAAAGGTACAATCAATGTCATAACAAAGCATGGCAAGAAATCTATTTCTGATGTATACTTTGTACTTGGTTTGAAACATAATCTTATAAGTGTGGGGCAACTTAGTCAAAAAGGTTATAGAGTTATTTTTGAGAAAAATGTGTGCACTATATTTGATATGCCTCCTAGTAATTTGGTGATTACAATAGTAGAAATGAAAAACAACATAATGTTTCCACTTCAGATGAAGAGTAATATGATTGATGAAATTGTAGCAAGTTTCAAGGCAAAAAGTCAAGGTCAGGCATGAATATGGCACTTGAGGTATGGACATCTAAATTTCAAAGGATTATCGTTATTGCAAAGAAAGGAAATGTTAAGAGGCTTACCCCTAATTGAAGCATCATTAAGTCCATGTGAAAGTTGTATTTTGGCCAAACATCATAGAGAGAGCTTTCCAAAAGATATGTCATGTAGAGCAAGTGTACCTTTAGAAATTGTGCATTCAGATATATGTGGTCCAATGAAAATGAGGGAGTATTTATTTCTTAACATTTATTGATGACTTCGGTAGAAAGACATGGGTTTACTTTCTTAAATACAAATTTGAAACTTTTGGCAAATTTAAAGAATTTAGGGCTTTTGTTGAGAAACAAAGTGGTTTACCTATCAAAGTTTTGAGATCTAATAGAGGAGGAGAGTATAAGTCAAATGAGTTTTTAGATTATTGCAGTGATCATGGAATTAAAAAGCAATTTACTACTAGTTACACACCACAACAAAATGGTATTGTAGAGAGAAAGAATAGGACAATAATGAAGATGGCAAGGAGCATGTTGAAAGGTAAGAATCTTCCTAATGAGTATTGGGCTGAGGCAGTTTCTTGTTCTGTTTATATCTTGAATAGGAGTCCAACAAAGATTGTAAGGGACATGATTCCACAACAAGCACGGAGTGGTAAGATTCATAGTGTTTCTTATCTCAAAGTATCTGGTTGTATTGCATATGCACATACATGTTCTTAAAGAAACTAGAAGTAAGATGATAAGAGTGAGAAATGCATTTTCGTTGGCTATGATGGACAATCTAAGGCATATAGGTTGTTTAATCCTATCACCATAAAATCCATTGTGAGTAGGGATGTTGTATTTAAAGAGGATGAATCTTGAGATGGAAATACAGATAAAATTGTTATAGGTGTTGCAACAATACCATATGGTGAGAAGGATAAAAAGGATCATGAAGATCAAGAGGATCAACCAAGTGACCAAGAAGGAACTCCACCATGAAGGCTACAAGAAGATCACTTAGAAAATGAAGTTGAACATGGAGAATCTTTGAATTCACAAGTAAGTAATGATTCAAACCCTATACTTGCACAATTGAGATCAAGGATTACAAGTGAGAAAACTAGAAGCTTGAGTGAGATTTATGATCAAGGAAGTAAAATAGATTTGCAATCAAATTTTGCTTTATTTATTCAAGATCCTATAAATTTTGAAGATGCAATTAAGAAAAGGCATTGGATTAATGCAATGAATGATAAAATATAATCTATTGAGAGAAATGATACATGGGAATTAGTTGTTTTTCCTAAGAACAAAGATTGCATTGGTGTAAAATGGGTTTATAAGACTAAGTTTAAAGCTAATGGAGATGTAGAAAAATATAAGGCAAAGTTAGTTGCTAAGAGATTTTCACAAGAATATGGGGTTGACTATAATGAGACATTTGCACCTGTAGCAAGACTTGATACTATCAGAATAGTATTAACTATTGTAGCTCAAAAAAAATGGATGGTTCACCAAATGGATGTCAAATCAACATTTTTGAATGGATATTTGAAAGAAGAAGTCTATGTGCAACAACCACTAGGATATGAATATTTGATTAGCATTTAAAGTAGACTCATCTACAGGTTCAACATAACTATTTAAGATTATATCTAATAACTCATAGGAATTAAATATAAGCTTCATTCTAAAAGCCCAATCATCATAATTCTTTCCAAAAAATATTGGAATTGAAGTTTGAAAACTCCCTGAAGCTATGCTTGATAGAAACTCATAAACAAAATTCACAGATATAACAAACCCTAAATAGGGAAATAAGAAACTTATAGATCTCACAATAACTTTCTATCCCTTTTCTCTACTACAATCCTCCCTTATGCATAATCCTTCAAACTCCTCTTCTTAACCTTGCTTTGATACCAATCTGATGGATGGGTAGAGGCACGGGAAAAAAAACAAAAAATAAAACACCAAACACAATGTGTTGTGACACAATAAAAATATATTGTATTCCATTCACTATGTTATCAAATGAATACATAGTGCCTTTTTATAGGCAAGTGTACAATATTCTAGAGAAATCTAGCATTAGCCGATAAGACAAAATATCTACAAATTTCTAGAAAATACTACAACCGACTCAAACTTTTGGAAAATACTTCAGCAGACACAACCTAAACCTAAACCCAATAATCTATAAACATATAATGATAGATGATTAATTCTAAGTAGAAATTACTATTTCTAACAAATTTCTCCCCGGGTCCAGTTTAATTCCATCAAAAACTTTATTTGGAGGTTTCCGTTTTCCACTTTATAGAAATAAATCATGTGGATCCTAGACTGAAGCCCATTTTTCTTGCAGGTATGTGTAGCTATCTATTGGTTTATATCTTTAGGAAAAGTTCTTTTGAGTTGGTTTGGTAGTATCATTTTGGGCTTTATTTTATAAAATGAATTTGATACTAGTATATTAATTTATTAATAGAAATGGACTATTTATCAAAAAAGGATATTTTAAAAATTTATTACAATTTTAGGATGATGTTTCAAAAGATTTTAATATTCTATTTGCATTAAGATTGGCTAGTTATGTCACATGTAAAGTGTCTATGCAAATCTATGGAATATTTGTTGTAGTATCATTATTTTTTAACTTGTTAGGGATATTTTAGAAAAGTGAGAAAGTAAAGGTGCAGTTAGAAATTATATGAATAACCAATCCAATAATATGACTTACCCATCTTCTAATGTTGGAATATTAGAAAAGAGTTGTATTTTTCTCGTTGTGATGTGTCAATAGATGAAGGAGATTAGTATCTTCTAACATCTAAAAGAATCCTATAACCAAGTGAATAATCCTCGATTTATTAGAAAATTGCTTGTTATCAATCTCCTTTCTTTTCAATGGCTTCTCCTCCTCCTCTTGGAGTGATTTTAAGGTACTCTTGCAACTCAACTGAGTTTCAAAGATGAGTATACTCCAAATAAGTGCAAGAATCATACACTAGCTAGCTATCCAATTATAAAGCTAATCAATGCTAGAACATAATATTCTATTTAATAAGTATGTGAATTGATATACCTTTAGTTCTCCTATTCCATGAATTCTATTTCATACAATATTCAAGGTTTAATAGACCTTAAAAAGATTATATTATATGGAATACATGACAAACATTTGCAGACTCGACATTTTTATTGTTTGCAAGAAATTAAAATTTCAAGACTTTTAGTTTTCACAAGTTTTTGTGTGACCTACTAGCCACATCAAATTGTGTAATAAATATGAGTTAAGACATGGTGTTACATGTATTTCTTCAAAATAGTGATTGCACTTAGTGACTTAGATTGAAACTTCACAAATATGCCATTATGGGCTCTCACCAAAATTTAGAATCAGTATTTTAGTGATATTAGTTTTCATGCTTCTATATATGTTGAAACATCTAATATCTATCTCTAGATTGTTAATTCAACACATTCCATAATATTTTTTCTATATGAATATGACAACAAACAACCGTGATGTTCTCTTTTAACATTAGATGATTGGAAAGACATAAGCTTAATAGTAGCTTCATAATAAATTAGAGCTTGTTGATCTTAATATTGGCTATCATTGTAATTTTTTTTATTGTATAAATTGAATAAAAATACATGATTATAAAAATATTCAGATACTCCTTTATGAACAAGCTCTCCCTTACTCATTATCATGGAATAAAACTTCTTCAAAAGGCTCCTAGTGTTGATATTTTTGAAAATAATCAATAATTTTGAGTCCACAATGAAAACCAAAACAAGGTCAATCATGTTCTAATCTTCATATTTCATGTCAAAGGATTTTTAACCAAAAAATACTACATAAATATTATTTTTGATTAAGTGGAAAGTAAGTTTAAGGGACCCAAAACAAAAGATATATATATATATATATATATATATATCCACAAAATAAAATCCTCAATCTTGAGCTAAATTGAAGATTAAATTTTATTCCATTATTTTTTTTTCTAGTATCCATTCTTAATATGAATGCCATATTTATCACTAGAACATAAGATCACACTAGAAATATTCCTTTAAAACAAAGATTAGTTAAATAACTATTTCCTCTCATGGACATACTAAGTTAGTTCTGATACGAAATGAAAGAAAATATGGCAATTCCTTGCTAATCTATTAAGGAGAGGATTGTAAGTCTATTGAATCTTATAAAATGTTAGGAAATGTTTGATAGGTAAGAATGACCTATAATGCAAAATAAAATAGAAGATAGGGGCAATCACGATAGAGTGATATTGATATATCTTAGAAACACACTATAAAGAAAAAAGAAGACAACATCTAAGGCCTTGAATCAACTATATTATTAACAAGTAGAATTTAAAGTATTTACATTGAGAACATCCAATCTTCATAGGATATATACCTTCTAAGCTTGGAGAAGTTTCAACAATATACACCTAACATAAATATGACACAAAATATCCTTCCCAAATCCTTTATATGGCCAAGATGGACATGGAAGCCAAAAAGGGTTTTTCAAAACCATGTCTCAAAATCATTCACCAAAGACTTGTGAGCATGGTACATTTTCAACCAATGTACTTAATCTCCATGTTAAATTCCTCCACAAATAGAATATATAAATTTGGATTGAACAATATGCCTCTAAGGGGAAAATGAGATTAAAGTAACTCCCAATAACTCCATGTAGGTGTTAATTTGTTTTGCTACACCTCTTATACATGTTATAAATAATTATTCAAAGTTAAGAGTCACAATCTACTTAGTACCTATATATTTGGTGACTTCTTGAAACTATAACTAGCACTTGCACCCAAAGGAGGTGCAAGAGATACATTGATAAGTTTTTGATTGAGAAGCATACATGGAGATTTAGATAATAATATGAAGTATACTTGAGTGACAGTCTACAAAAATGTAGGATTGTAGAAGGATGTCTTCGACATAGTAGCACACATTTTTGATGAATTAAAGTTATAGTAGTGTCCTATTATATTTCTTGAAATTCATAGCTAAGAAAATGTAGCCTTAGAATGCTTAGAAAGACACAAAAATGTTGTATTTGCGAATGTAGTTCGTCTTTATTTCCTCTTTTTGATCAGCAAGTGTGAACCCTAGAAGAGAAAATGCTATAATTGATAAGAAAACAAAACATGAAATGAAGGGAACGATTTGATTTTTAGTTCTTAAAAAGTAGATGTACAAGTAATGTCATATACTTGGGCTTTATGGGAGATCAATTGCATACTAGCCTATCTTTCTTTCCAATTTTTTAATTAGACTTTTTTTTTTTTTTTTTTTCCATTTTGTAATAATGAGCCAAAAAGAAGGCAAACTCTATGCATAGGCATTGTAAGGTTTTGGCTCTTGAGATTGTTGTAAAGGTGACGCCTTGTCTTTTAGTTCTACCTATATCAATTTTGGCTCCATTTAGGTAATAGCTTATGATTTATGGATACTAATAGCCCATTTGGTTGGCTAGTCATATTTGTGTATGCTTTCCTTGGGTTATGGGTTGTATTGGAATAGTTTTTGGGCTCCCTTCATCTCACTCCCCTAGACCATCCCTTACTCAGAATAAAAATCTTCAATGAAGAAATGGTGTCAACTTTTAAATGTTTTTCATCAATTGATGATAATGCAGTCTTACAAAACACTTGTTCTAATTTAGTAGACGAAGTTGAATGCTTATAGGATTTGCCCCAAAAATATAGTCTAATATTTGGGCTAGAGCAAGAAGTTTTGTCACACTTTTGGGCAAAAAGTGGAAGAGTTTTTCTTATTTTTGGAGTTTATTGTCAAATTATGTCAAAATTTGAGGTAGAGAGTTTGAATATTAGAAAAATTCAATAATAGAGATTATAGACCTCAGAGTCTACTTTTTAAATATGTAATTTATTTGAATACCCATATGACAAATTTTTTTTTTTGGTATGGATTTCTAGAAACCACTTTTTCAAAATACCCATTTGAAAGTCTACTTCTCAAAGTACACACACCATAAATAGACACAAATAAATGAATTTTTGTGAATCCTTTTAAATGAAGTTACCTGACACACCAAAGCTTGATGAGAATATTTTCATTAATTTTTTTATTAAATAATTTTTTTATTATTAATTTTTAATTGGAAACTAAGCTAACTTTAAAACCTCTCATGTACGAACACCATAATTTGGTAAAAATGCCCTTTTTTCAATTTTTTTTTAAACTTCAAAAGAATTGTATGCAGATTGATGACATACAATTAAATTAAGAAAAACAAAAAATTTAAAAAGTTATTATTGATTAATAGATAATCTAAAAATAGTAAATAAAATCATAACACTATAAAATTTAGATTTCTAAAATCAGGACAATGACAACTGAAATGGATTCTCATTTTGTCAAAAAAAATTAGCTTGGAAGACCCTCTAAAAATTATGGCAAGGCCCAAATTCATCTATGAATTTACTCAGCCAAATTTTTAGAGATCAAGGCCTAGACTTGGTCCCACCAAGCCTGTACTATGCCTTTCCCCAAGCCAAAAACCATGGCTAAGTAGTGGTTCCTTCCTATGTCTCCACAATCAGGTTCCCATTTTTAAAATTAAAACAATTTGTATTCATTTGTTAAGCATGATTTAGACACATGTTTTTATAAATCGAGTGTCTAATTGTTTAAATAATGGGCACCTAATTCTAAGATAGTTGTTGGGGTCCAAAAATTGCCCCACATGGGCAAAAAAATAATAGTTGTAATCTTTGTTCGATAACTTCCCGAGTTTTATGTCATATTATTTTGTCTTCTTGTCTTGTTTTGCATTTGGAAAGTTCACATTCATTTGAATTCAAATTTGGTGCAAATATGAGATCAAAATAACAAAGAAAAAAGAAAATGAAAGATTTGATAGATGAGGAGATTGTACCAAACATAGATAAGGAAGGACAACATAATGTGAGAGAAGACAAAGAATAAAGAGTTGAGCAATGTTGGAGCTTCAAGTTCAAATATTGTTTCACAAGAGAGGAATATTGAGGATACCATGATGGATGAAGAGGTTGAAGGAGAGCCCAATACAAGGAGATTCAAGCACACATTCTAATCAAGCATTTAATATAGGTGTGAATCTACAAACCTAAGTTTATTCTCATAATGAAATTGGTAATTTTGTACAAGATGGTTACAATTTAAATGATTTAGATTTTCTTCATGAGAATACAGTGATAAATGATCATGCACAATGAACTCCAATCAAAATTCAAAGAAAAAATGAAATATAGACAAGAAATGAAAATGACATTCAAATTCCAATTAACGTAGAAAACAAACTCTAATTGAAAACAACATTATGCATGTATATGTGGAAACAACTAATGAAGAAACATGTTTGAATGATAGTCAAGTACATGAAGAGTTTTCATTTTTCTAATGATTTGCTAGATAGTCTTCATGGGTTGGTTTCATGGAGACAGATTAGGACATATGCTAGTAAATTATTCAAAAATTTTTTTATAATAAGAGATTTGGGTTTCAATGTCAATTAGTGTTTTTTTTTAAAAAGCCAAAATGGGATTACCACCATATTTTTATTAATAAACATGTTCAAAGACTCCCTTGTGGAAGAACCAAAAAGAAACCCCAAGATCATAGTCGTATACAAATATATCAATATATCATTTTGTACATATTGGTTGACACGAGAAAACTATAAATCCTTATAGGCTGATGCCTTAAAACAAAAAAGTCCTCTAAGTTTTATCATGCCAACCTAGACCAAGGGCACATTTTAGATGATAAAAATTACAAAATTGCAAAATATGCTTATCAAGCATGCCGATGCTATACACCCATATAACTAGTTTGATCAATCTTCCATAGGGGAAGATGAGATCCAAGCTTTTTCCCATCCAGTAGGTGGATCCAAGACATTGACAGTTTTCCATCCATCAAGCACATGTTGAACTACTAGTCATGTGTTAGAGGAATGACCAACCAAGATCATGACATTCAAGTCTAGGACCTATATTGCATTACCAAAGGGTAGCCAATTGCTTGATGGAGGTTGGACCAAAGGGAGTGGTGAAATTATCAAGTCCAAAATTGCGATGGGATGCAAACCCTAAAATTCCTCGGCAAGAGCTCCTCATGGAGACACCTACAAGTGTGGCAAGAAGGAAACACCAATGCCAATTAATGTTGCAACTAATTAAAATGCCTAAAATGAAAAAAAAGTGATGAAATGGTTAGAAATTTTTGCAAAACTAAGTAATAATGATAAGCCTTTAAAACAAGTTGTATCCATTGTTGCTAGTGACTTTAATGTTATATAAAAAAAGTCACGCTAAAGATAAGAATGCAACACGATGGACAATAGCAACAACATTAGTTAACAAATCAACTTCTAAAAAAAGAATGATTACTAACATAAGTGGATATGTTAATGTGAGTCATAAAACTTTAGAAAGAGTTGTAAAAAGAAGGGTTCGTTTTGAAAGGGATCCAACAAATAGTCTATGGACTTCTAGTGGTAGACTCTTGAGATCTAATATGAAACTTACTAGTGTAGTCAAAAAATTGATTAAGTTTTTTTGGCATGATAATACAAGAGCATCACCTAATTCAAGGGATGTTCTTAAATTGAGAGCTGGTGTAATGCCCCGCCAAGGGAACCAAAGAATTAACCTAAAGTTTCACTAAGTTTGGTAGCATTTTTAAAATAAAAAAAAATACATGAAAGTAAAAACCATTTACATCATACATATGAGAACGAAAGCAATAGTAAAAGTACAAGTGAAAGTAAACATAACATATATAACAGGTTACATTCTTCATGGATCCCTTAACGTTGAATTACATCTAAATTAACTATTCATCTAACATCACATTCTCATGAAATAATAATGATACATCCAACGTACTTAAACAATATACAAGTGTCCTTTAAGTGATTACATTTTAGATTGCTCAATCATCCACTGTACATGTCACAGGGTATGAAAGACTTAAAATAATATACATATGTGAAATAAAGTATATCATCATTCTAAATCTAATCCATGATGCAATAGCATAAATGAATCCACAAATCATACATGATACATCATCATAAGAGATAACCATAAGTAATCAAACATAATTAACTAAGTGCACAGTTCCTTCCAACAGTAAATAGAATCATTAGACCATTGTGGGTCCTAGCCATCCCTCCATGCGTAATATTCCAAATCACCGAAGAGATCATCGGTATTATCAAGTAGGAATGTCACTCCTAAATCATACTACATCATATGCAGAAATAAATCTAACATGCAACATAAAGCATAAGATAACATCATCTAACATATGCAAATCATCAATATAAGGATATGTGTACACCATCATAATCAAGAATGCATCAGCCACAGTGTCTCAAATGGATCTCAAATGATAAGAGTGATAAAGCACTACCACCCGACCGCATGGAACCTAAGTGGTCCACTCTCACCGCACTGAGGAGATAATCTCAAGTCCCAAATAGGTTATCAAAATCACATAGCTTAAATACTCTCTAAGTCAAGTAATCCTAAAAGTATACTAACTCAAAGGTTCCAACACATAAATCGACATCTAATCCTAGAGGCACACAAAGACATGTAGGAAACCTACTATGCAAGTGAGAAAGTGTCATCGCACAGATCACGCTAGAGTTACCCTAATAGTCTCCCAATAGACCCCAACCCCCTAGTGATCCCCATGCGGCCACTAGTATCCTCTCATATAGACGAGGCATACTAAAGAATGCAAGGTCACAACCAAGCATTCTTTCTACTCCCATCCTAGTCTATACTAGCACTTGAGGCATGGGCGAGAACAAAACAATTATCTTTTTAGGTTCATTTAGTTAGTATTAGGTGTGAATGTTTTCACTTATTAAGGAAACTTACAATGAGTTACCCTGGCAGCCTCTTAGGGCCTTGACCCCTATTGCAAGCCACTTCCCGACACTATAAGTAGATAACCTACCCTAAGCTCATGGAATCATAAATCTCAAAATCAAAAAAGATAATCCACAATATAAAAATAAATCTCCATGAGCAATCGAAAAACATCATAGATAATCATGACCACAACAATTCTCTATTGGCAACTGAAGGTATCCCTGATAATCATAATAATCATTGGTTCTTAACAAGCAACAAAAAATATCTCAAAATAATACTGATCGAAGACTCCAAAATGGTTGAGTCAAAACATGTCACAACATGACATCATCAAGATCAGATAACAATTCAGTTCCATCCAATGACTAGAAAGTAACCCAAGTATAATTGATCGATGACACAAAATGGTTAAGTCAAGTGTTTCAGATACATATAACTCATCTTCACTCAAGAAGACTGAAAAGCATTAACAATCAATAAATACAAACATCTCATAGAGCATACCATCACATAACCATGGTTGGATTTATAAAGATTGAATCAAAAGACATCATCATGACATCACAATCATAACCCTCGAGCCTCTGGTAGACGTCCTATAACTGGTCAACACTAGTCAACCCAAAAACCCAAAACATGAAGCATAGAGAAAATACAATGCAACCACATGTTTTTGTTTGCTAAAATTACATAGTTGAATAATGTGTGGAGGTCTTAGTTTTCATTTTCCAATTTGGATATTAAATGGAGAAGTATTTTGTACATTTTCCTAACCCATATATTAACATATCAAATAACAAATAATAATATCAAATGATGAACATATTTATATAAATGATATTTAACAACACATATAACTTAATATATATAAAATTCATAACAACTTTATAACAAACAAAATTCGATTTATAATAATCGTGCCGACCAATAAAGTATATGGACCGCAGGTACATTGCAGATTGCAGGTACTCTACGATCTTGCAGGCCTGCAGTACGTAGGGTGGGGTATGGGCTTCTTGCCCCCCCCCAAACATCATATATATATATTTTTAAATTTTTTTCTATATAACATTTTTGTAAACGTTTTCACGTGGCACGAAAATTCCATTTTGAATGCTTGCCACTACATTTTTTTAACTACGATTCCACAATCGATTCTTTTTTCTATATATATATATGAAAACATGTATATTTCTTTAGAATATATACACAATTTTTTTTAAAGACTTCCAATTTTAAGAATTTTGCTATAAACTATTTGTTCTCTAAATTTACCCAATAATTTCTCTAATAAGTTTGATTATAAATTTTAACCCTAGCCCCATAATTTCACCGGATCTATGCATATAAAAAATTTCTCACATAGAATTTAACCACCCTTAACAAAAGCATGCAAACAAGATATGCAAAATCCTCAGAAAGCATTCAAAAGACACAAAGAAGACAGGAAGTGCAAGAAGCGAAAATAACATAGGCAAAGCCACAAGTGTCTACCCGGACATTGATGCTAATTCGCTTATCCTCAGAATTTTGTAGAGCAAGCTCCTTCTTTCTCCCACGTTCTCGGGTCCTCTGAACACGCTCCAAATGCTCTCCAAATGCTCTCCCTAAGCTTCTAGGAGTGCTTGACTATAAAGAGTTCCCAAGAAGCACCTAGAATGTATTTAGAAACAACTAGAAGGTGTTGACAACTAAGCATGAGCTCTTTCCAACCTTCTAGATGAGTCATAAGATTGTAGACACCATGTGCTTAATTGGCGCACTAACTCCTGTGTTGTTGACATATGTGCAATTAAGAGGTGCGTTTACTCCTAGGCAAGCTTATAACTTTTATTTTTAATTCTTTTATTACTTTTATTATTATTATTTATTTATTACTTTATTATTATTATTATTAATTTCTAATTTCTTTTATTTAATTCTTTTCTCAATTAATTTCTATTTAATTAATTATAATCAAAATATCAAAGATCATGATATTATATTAATTTTTTCCAAATAATTAATTTATTAATTAAATCTATTTATTAAGACTTAATTAATAGAAAATTCACCATAGACCTCCAAGATAAGATATGAAAACCCATCATAAAACAATTCATACAAAATTAGTCTAAAGGGTTAAAAATCACAAATTATGTCATCCGACACATTTAGAAGGTAAAATATCTAGATACTTGTCCTATCTCACTAGGACAAATGGTTTGGGATTCGGACTTGAGAATTTATCTCCCTTCTCTTATCATTGAGATAGTGTAATGGGGTATGCTCATCTTGGCAATTCAGGGAAGTTGATACCCAGTACCTGCAACCTGCATAAAAACCATGCATGTACATACAATATATATAATGCTAAGCTAAACAGGCAATGGTAGGAAGTGGTGCATCGTGTAGATCCCAACTAGCAGGTGACTACGACTCCCTTCCTTAACCAAATCAAAAATGCCATACATAAGAACAAACATGCACACCATACAAATGCAGGTCTGGGGTAAGTATCCATAATAAAACACATGTGATAATAAACCATCTAACTAATCATCATCAATAACTGAAAGCAATGTACTAATCCACGTGCATACATGAAATGTAGATTCTATATAATCTCATCATACATCAACTGAATCCATAACATAGTGTCTGATAGTCTCGAAACAATGCTACTAATCCATCAACATAAAACTAGTCTAACATAGTCTGACAATAATAGTAACAATGTGTCCAGAAAAAGGCAAATGAGGGCAGGCACTACAACTAGCTCAAAATTCTTTAGTCCACATCTTAAACACCTTTTGGACATGACTCAAACTGAATTGTCCAAAAAACATTTAGATGAAAAAGTGGTAACTATTAGCATTAGTCAAAAATCTTTTGAAAAGTGTAAACCATGGTATGTAAGGATTAACAAGGAAAGAGTCACATGTTGTTGTAAAACTCATGTTTATTTTCATTATCAATATGATGTATTTTGATCTATTTGTAGTACTATGCATACTAATGAATGTTGCAGGAATGTGGTATAAAATCACTACCTCAAACTATAAAGGATTTTATATTAGGTTTGTTTTCTAACCCACCTAATGAGCAATATTTTCTTCCCAATACATGTCTTTTTGGTACATGAGATATGTGTGGCAATCTTGCTTTGTTAGATGAATGTTTACATGAAAATCCTTTGACTGATTTTAGACAACAATTAGTTGATGTTAAAAGATTCAAAATTGTTGAATATCTATTGAAGGATGGAAAGGTTGGAAGAAAGTGTGATCTAATTATGGAAAAAGTTAGTTGTCATGCATTTAGAATGATATTAAGTGTAAGGTCATTTCAAAATATGTTAAAAAACTCTTAATATGATAGATGACTTGATGGATAATTTTGCATATGCAAGAATAAGTATCTAATTGGTAGTATACTTTCAGTCATTGACTTTGTAGAGAACTACACACTTGCACCCCAAGATGAGGTACAATCACAATATTACAATTTAGTGCAAGTAGAAACTTTTTCTCATATTGTTTATAGGCATGCACCTAATAGTACATAATACGATTGATTTTTTTTGAGAGTACCATTTCTATATGAGTGATAATAAACTACACTCATCTGAGTTTGTCCAATATTGATTTAAGGTCTTTTATGATAATTTAAGGGAGACATAAATTCAAATGACACAACATCTAATATTGTTAGATAATTGAATAGGAAATTTCAAGAATGTTGGAATGTTCTATTGGTTGAGTAGGACATATAGGAAAACTAATATCCAACATATGTGGAGGTTTTTTGAGGCTAAACATGGTAAAGGAGAACATGATGGTGTTGTTGCATGCATTAAGAGACCCCTTTGCAAAAGGAAACTAAAATTTTAGGAAAAATCTAAATTAAAAAATATACATGACATTGTAGAATGGTGTAAAAAATCTTTATACATAGAATCAAGTTAGAACTCTACAATCACATTTTTTTTGGCTAGTTGAAGAGATGAATATCCTTTCAAGATATGGCTATGATAAAATTAGTGGGTTGGCTAAATGGCATTCATTTAGGAGTTATAATTTTAACACTTGGACTATATGGGCTAGGGAGCTTATATTTTTTTGTCAAATGTGTTGCAGGTGAATGGAAAGAATGCAAGAATACATAATGGGTTGAAGAATGACAACATAAATCATTAAAACCTACTGAGACACACATTGAAGATGATATAATAAATGAAGAACCAATTCTTACATTTGCATAAGAGGAATCTAATCATGTTTCAAACCTCATACAACCTAATATGTACAATTTAATTCAATTTATTGTGATTTTGATTCAATTTATATTATATATTTGTGTATGTCACAACTTTAACTCAAGTACATGCATGTGTAATTTAACCTATCTTTTAGGACATGTTTATGTTGTTATTGTACCTAATGGTAATGATGAACAAACTAAGTACTAGCTAGCTAAATGTGTGGAATCTAAGAAAAAATTGATGTCATCAAGTAGATGATGATGGTTTTTAGTATCCAATTGAGTACATCATCATAGCTGGCAGATAGTTACACAAATACCTAAAAAGAAGGAATGTTTACCAACATTTGAAGACCACCAATTAGAAAAGAAGAATTTACACTATTCTCATTTGGTGGTGGAATTGAATAACAAATTAGAAAGATATAAAGGAAAACCCATCAATAAGTTATTCTTGACACTTTCAAGGGAAAAACACGAGGGAAGAATAGAGGCAACAAACAAACAAAATCCAGCTATGAAAGGACAACACATCAAACAACCATTTTCCTTGTATTTTCTCTTCTCCTCCTTCTAGTTCCTTCCTTGCTATTAGTAGAAACACCTTGATCCCAAGGAACAATGAAAATGGCCTTCTCCCTAGGGCTACCCTCCAACTTGCCAATGATAATTTTAACATGCTCATTGGAGACTTTGAGAATATTATATCTCTAATCAACAATACTTTTTAGAGTGGACTCAATTCTATTTACTTTATTGTCTAGCTCTAGCACTCTAGCCTCCAACTTGTAAAAAGTCACCATGATAGTCAAAGAGCCCACCATAGGATTCTCCCTCTTTGAAGAATCAAGAGATTTGTGGCTATTAAAGCTACTATTTGGAGAACCCATCCTCTCTTTTAAGTCAATGACTTGATGAAAAATCCACTCAATGGATCTAAAGTTATCCTATAAACTATTCTTGGAATTATTAAGCACGTCCGTACTCTCCTCCTCACTGTAATCGCTCAGAATAATCATTGATGGATCTATAAGCTCCTAGAGATCCACTTTTCTTGGCTCCACCTCTCCAAACATAAGGTCAATTTTCTCTTTGGAAATTCCAAACCTCACCGTGTTCATGCTTATTCTTTTGCATGCCATTTTCCTACCCTTATAAGGGATAGGGGAATCCTTAGCAGAAACCTTGGCTTGAGTAGTATGGGTGGAAACAACATCCTAGTCTGACCCCTTAATAGGAGAGTCATCCCCATTATGATACTTAATAAGATTCAGTAGGGAGTCCAAACCTCTACAGCCACCAACAT
This sequence comes from Cupressus sempervirens, assembly GCA_028749045.1. NCBI lineage: Eukaryota > Viridiplantae > Streptophyta > Pinopsida > Cupressales > Cupressaceae > Cupressus > Cupressus sempervirens. Next base: position 388,795,506 of record CM053784.1, on the reverse strand, counting down.
CTCCTTTCCCAACTTTGCACTTCTTCCTTGATTTCTTAATGATCTTGCTAGTACCCTCTTCATCAATGTTACTATCCATATCATCAACCTCTTCCTCATGCTCATTAGACGAGATAACAACTTTAGCCTTTTTTTGGGCACAAGGGCCCTACCATGCTTCAAGGAAGCACTAGGCATAAGATCATCGCAATTATGACAATTATTCACAATGGATGAATGCCACTTCTACAACATAGCTATCTTATCGACATCACAATTGCGATGACAAACTAGAAGCTTAGGATGTTGTAATTTGTTGGATACAATTGATTAATTGTATGTTTTCTTTGATGTTACAAAAATTTCATATCCATTGATAGTCAATGCATGCCGAGCTCACTTGGTTAGTGAAGATAGTTTTTCTTTTCTACCAAACGTTCTTGAGTTTGCAAGTTTGCAAGTTTGCAATGTTAACCGTTCTCTTGTTGGTTAACACAGGAAATCACTTTAGAATCAGTTTCTACCAAACTGGGTCGGCTACTAAAGGATTTTCTTATTTTGGCATGTGAAGCTTAATTGTTTTACCTATTGATTCTAGCTGATTATGGTAATGAATATTGGTTATTCTAATTTGTATTTGAGTTGACTTGACAATCTGGAAGGTATAAGTAAAAGGTCATGTTGTGATTTCAAAGTGTGTGATTATCAAGTTGAATGAGTTGAAAAAGATAAGAAGAGAGGAAGAAAAATTGAAGGCTAAGTAGGTATGCTTATGGAGCAATAAAGTATTATTCAATTAGGAGGAATCAAGTATAAGCCAAAACAGAGATTTGTAACCAACAATTCAGTTGCATCACAATCAGGTCAATTTCATTGTTACTCTCTAACCATTGTAACAGTGATCAAAAATATCTTAACTGTAATGTCCCCTTTCTAGCATTCATAGCATGATGTTGTCATTAGCCTATTTACCCATAGTCCCGTAGGCTAACTAGGACATTAAAGGGGCTTAGAGGCCATTTGGCCTGAACAGTTTCAGTTGTAGGTCTTTCTAAGGGGTTCTGGGGCAACTTTGGGCATACTTACTATTTATAGTAAGTCATCTTGGACATGGCCGGACATTCAGTCATAGCGGTATGTCGATGGTAATTGTTTAAAATCGACAGGAAAACTTATTTATCATTGATAAGATTTGTTATGCAATGATAAAGCCATTTTATAAAGTTAAATTTAAATATTTAACTTTATTAATGCATAGACTATAGTTTGTGGGAAATATTTAAATTAAAAGAGTTCCCTTTATTTTTATAACACATTGGAGACATAAGGTACATAAAGGGAGTTATGTTTTATCCCACATTGAGAAAACGAAGGATTGAGCTCTTGTGAGAACACTATAAAAGAAATGGAAGAGCTTTTTTTTTGTATGCTTGGATGAAGATTAATGTTATGTTGCTGGATATCTGATTATCGGGCTTGGAGGACGAAATCCCTCTTTGCTAGCATTCTCTTCGCTGTTGGAAGACACAATCAAGAGGATCAAGGGTGTTTTCACTTCAAGAAACACACTGGGTTTCATTTGGGGCATTCGCATAAAGAAATTTACAAGGGTTTGACGTGTAGATCTAAAGTTAGTTATTGCTATAGTGTCGCATGAACAGTATTTTTCTACAGTCGGCATGAACAGTATTTTGCTATAGTACAACGTGAACATTGTTGGTATCAAGTTTACTTGTTTTTCCAGCTAATTAGAAGTTTGGAGGGCTGCTGACTACATCTGCAAAATACTACGACAACTAATTCCAGGTTTCTTCTGTCAAATTTTGTTACTTTGCATAATAATTGTTGAATACAAGTCTGAATAGTTGTTGCAGCCTTTAAGGCAGCTATAAGTGCACATCTACATTTAAAAATCACCCTTTTATCAACAGATTGAAAGAGTTTCCAGATTTTTCATATACTGTTGAATGTGTGCCAAGTGTTTGTGAAAATGTTATGATGTGTATTATGCATTTTAATGTCACTTCATAGTTGTTCGTAAATCTACTCATTGGAAAGCAATTTATTGAGGAAATCAGCTTTATGAGTTTGCATACAAAGTGTTTGACAATATTCCTTAAGTTAAATTTCTACAAGTCAAAGTTCAAATTAGGGGAGGATATTACAGTGGTATCAGAGCTATAAGTCCTGCCATCCTGTGGAGGTCTTATAGGAAATTTGGAACTGGCGGATAGAAGGGAAAGTGTTTGATGAAATGTCAAAACACTAAAATCAGAGCATTTATGTTTGAGCATGCGACAGGGGCCTTATAATTTCTGCAATACCAGAGCAAGACAAAGTAGGAGTTCAGACCTGTAAAGCAAATAGTCTAGTTCATCCGTACAGGGGGGTATAGAATCCAGTCATACAGACACGACGGAGGTATTCTTTGATCAAGACAGCAATATGGGTGACCGAGATGAAAGGAATACAAGATTAGGTGGAGGCGGGAATGTTGGTCCAGAGCCTGGAGAGGAAAGATTCTTACAGTTATTAGAGACCTTGGTACAGGGTCAGCGAGTAGCAGAACAAAGGGCATAGGAACAAAATCAAAGATTGGATCTTATGATGCAGATGATGGCTCATCAAATGGGGTTGAATGCTAACATGGGTGGAGGAAATAATTAAAATGGTAACAATCAGAATGGAAATGATCAGGATGGGACACATAATGGAGATGAACAAGTTGGGAACAATTTTGGTCATGCACCCCAGTGAGCTAGGACAGTGAGTTCAAGGCCCATGATTCCTACATTTCCTCCTAGAGCTCCAGAGCAGCTCATAGAAGAGCCCCAGATTACTAATATACAGGACCAGTTGAGGAGAGATTGAGAAGCCGGAGGGCCAGATTTTACTGTTGCAATTACCTTTAGGGAGTATATGGATGTGCGGATGAAACATATGCCACGTGGACATGACAGGAACCAGAGCTATGAGCTACGGAAGAAAGTAGGGAGACTTGAGTTACCATATTATGATGGCTCAGGAAAGTCTACAACAAGAGCTTGGGTTCAAAAGCTTGACACATACTTTCAATTGAACCATATGCCTGAGGAAGAAGCTATTAAGTATGCAACAATTCATCTGGATGGGTTAGCACACGAGTGGTGGCATCATGGTATGGTCACTATGGGACATGCACACATTATCTCATATGTGGAGATTACAGAGAGGCCGATTGAACATTTTGATAGGAAGGATCTAGAACTCCATTTCAAGGAGTTAGCCCAGCTTAAACAGTGGGGATCATTGGAAACATACATTTCAGAGTTTCAAAAACTTGCAGTGTTAGTAACAGATGTATCTGAACGAAGGATACTAGTTCTATTTATGGATGGGTTAGCTGATCTGTTGAGAGGGTGGATTAAAGCTCTGAACCCTCCCACTTTGCAGGAAGCCATTAAGAAAGCTCGTGACATGGATTCCTCTTCATCTTCAAAAAATAAATTCCAGGCAAAGAGTTTCCCTTCAAGGAAAGATAAGGACAAGAAACCTTTTCATAAAGAGGTTCAGCTAGCTAAGGAGGAAAGTAAGAGGTTGGACAATGAGACACTTAATGATCTCAGGAATTAGAAGCTTTGTTTTCATTGCAGGGAGCCTTGGCATTTGTCACATAAGTGTCCATTGAAAGCAAAAGCTAAGCAGATGGAGTACTTTTCAGCCGAAGAGTCAGTAGATGGAGATTCAGAGCAGTCATCCGAATCAGGTGGAGATGATGATAGTTCTTCACAAGAGGAAGCATATGGTGATAGCATGATAGCTCAGTTGTCAAGTATACAGGAGGCCATCACTTTTAGAGTTAGGGGAACCTTGGATGGACAGAGAGTTGTGGCACTCATTGATACAGGGGTGACACATAACTTCATTGATGAGAAGTTTGTGACACGCAGAGGGCTACATATAGAGGAGCATAGTGGATTTAAGGTGATGGTTGCCGATGGCTTCAAAATTGAATGTACCAAGAAAATCTCCAACTTGCAGTTTCGTTTGGGAGATTATGACATGACATGAGATTTCTTTGTGGTCAACATTGGTGATCAGGATATGGTGCTTGGGATGAACTAGATGAAGTCTCTAGTAGAGTTTACATTTAACCTTGAGAAAATGGAAATGAGGTTTGAGGAAAATGGTAAGAAGATAGTGCTCAGAGGTTTGTCAGATGGGAGACTCCGAGTGGTGTCACTCAAGTGGATGCAGAGTTTCTTTAGACATGATCAGGTGCAGTGGGCAACAGAGTTTAGAGTAATGCTTGAGATGACAGAGTAGCATAAACAAGAGTATCCACCTGATGTACAAAAAATAATAACCAAACATACTAAGGTGTTTGGTGAGATACCTCCAGGGAGACCCCCAAATAGGGGAATCGAGCATGTTATTGAATTAGAGGAAGGGGCTAAGCCAGTTATCATCACACCTTACCGCCATCTGAAGAGATGTAAGGATGAAATAGAAAAGGCAATTAAGGAGTTGATTGACATGGGGCACATATGGCCAAGCAAAAGTCCTTTCGCTTCTTCAGTAGTATTGGTGAAGAAGAAGGATGGTACAATGAGGATGTGCATTGATTATAGGGAGCTAAACAAGAAGACAATCAAGAATCGATACACTATCTCGCGCATCGATGAGCTTATTGATGAATTGCATGGTGCATGCTACTTCTCCAAGATTGATTTGAGATCTGACTACCATTAGATACGGGTTAGAGAGGTGGATGTGGAGAAGACAGCTTTTAGATGCCACTATGGACATTTTGAGTTCTTAGTCATGCCCTTTGGGTTGACAAATGCCCCTGCCACTTTCCAGTCCTGTATGAATAGAGTGTTCAGAGATCAATTGAGGAAGTTTGTGTTGATATTTTTTGATGATATACTGATATACAACCGTACTTGGGAGGAACATTTGAAGCATATTGATACAGTGCTCAGTATTCTAGAGAGGGAGTCATTATATGCCAAGATGAGTAAATGTGAGTTTGGGATGACAGAGTTGCTCTATCTAGGGCATATTATTAGTGCAAGAAGTGTTCGGGTTGACCCAGACAAGATCAGGGCCATTCTAGATTGGCCACCATCGAGGAACACTTCACAACTCAAGGGATTTCTCAGGCTTTGTGGGTTCTACCGTAGATTTGTGAAGGGATTTTCACAGATAGCAGTACCACTTACAGATTTGACACAAAAAGATATCTTCAAGTGGTCAGAGAGGGCTCAGGATTATTTTGACAGGTTTAAGGAGCTGATGAGTACATGTCCTGTTTTGGCCATTCTAGATTTCACCAGGCCCTTTGAGCTGCAGTGTGATGCCTCAGGAGAGGGCATAGGAGCTGTTCTCATGCAAGAAAAATATCCCATCGCATATGAGAGTAGAAAATTATGAGGTGTGGAGAGAACCTACAACATCTACGACAAAGAGATGCTAGCAATCATGCACACACTAGCTAAGTTCAAGCAGTACTTAGTGGGAAGCCGGTTCACAGTAAAAACAGATCATAATAGCTTGAAACATTTCCTTGGACAGAAGGACCTTAATGATAGGCAACAGAAATGGGTGAGTAAATTACAGGCCTATGATTTCAACATAGCCTATGTCAAAGGGAAGAAAAATATTGTTGCAGATGCTTTATCTAGAAGGCCTCATTTGCTTGCTGTTGGGATAGTCATGGATGATTGGAGAGAGATGATCTTGGCAGAATATGCTAAGGATAGTTGGGCATCTAGCATTATTGAGGGAGCTATTCAAGATAATAGATACACTTTCGTAAATGATCTGATCATCTACAAGGAAAGGATTTATTTAGTACCCGGGTCTGCTATGAAGCAGAAGATTTTGGGGGCATTTCATGATTCACCAATGGTAGGACATCCCAGATTCTTTAAGAAATATCGGTAGGTGAGAGAGCACTTCACTTGGAAAGGACTCAAATCAGAGGTGCTTCAGTTTGTGAGGGAATGCCCTGTGTGTCAGCAGAACAAACAGGAACATTCTTTTCTGGATGGTTTACTACAGCCCCTACCCATACCAGAGAAGAAGTGAGATAGCATTTACATGGATTTTATCACAGGCCTCCCCAAGGCACAGGGTCAGGATTGTATCTTTGTTGTGGTAGATAGATTGACGAAATTTGCACATTTCTTTGCAATTTCGTCTACATATTCAGCAGCACAAATAATAGAACTATTTTTTCGGGAGGTATTCTGACTACATGGGATACCACGGAGCATAGTCAGTGACAAAGACAACAAATTTATGAGCCACTTTTGGCAGGAGTTGTTCAGGTTATGTGGAATAGAGCTCACTCCGAGTACCAGCTACCACCCCCAAACTGATGGGTAGACAGAGATAGTGAACAAATGGGTTGAGGGGTACCTTCGAAACTACATTGCAGGAGAGCAGAAGGCTTGGGTGAAGTGGCTACATCTAGGGGAGTACTACTATAATACCTCTTTCCATATGTCTATTCAAATGTCCCCTTTTATGGCACTGTACGAGTATGATGCTCCTAATTTTTTTGATTTGTTATTTGGGGACAGCAGGGTGTCTAAGGCCAAGGATACTTTGCAGGAGTGCCAGGACATTATGCGATCCTTGAAGGAAAATTTGCAAAAAGCACAAAATCAGCAGAAGCAATATGCTGATCAGCACAGGGTTGAGAGGTCTTTTGAGGTGGGAGATATGGTGTACGTCATGTTACATCCATATAGACAGTCCTCTCTCAAGAAGAGTGGAGCAGAGAAATTGAAACCATGCTACTATGGACCGTTCAAAGTAATCAGGAGAGTGGGCGAAGTAGCTTATGAGTTGGAGTTGCCTGCAGACAATAAAGTGCATAATGTGTTCCATGTGTCACGCCTTAAGAAGGCATTGGGTCACAATGTGGTGCCTTCAGTAGTATTGCCACCTCTTGATGATGAGGGAAAGCTTATCTTGGTTCCCAAGGCCATACTTGACTCCAAGAAGAGGGTGCTTCACAGGAGGACTATCAGGAAGTATCTAGTGAAGTGGAGGAACCTACCTATCGAGGATGCTACTTGGGAAAATGAGCAGATATTGCAACATCCAGAGCTAAAATTGCTTGAGGAAAAGCAATTTTGGGAAGGGCGGACTGTAATGTCCCCTTTCTAACATTCATAGCATGATGTTGTCATTAGCCTATTTTCCCACAGTCTCATAGGCTAACTAGGACATTAAAGGGGCTTAGAGGCCATTTGGCCTGGACAATTTCAGTTGCAGGTCTTTCTGAGGGGTTTTGGGGCAACTTTGGGCATACTTACTATTTATAGTAAGTCATCTTGGACATGGCCGAACATTCAGTCATAGTGGTATGTTGATGGTAATTGTTTAAAATCGACAGGAAAACTTATTTATCATTGATAAGATTTGTTATGCATTGATAAAGCCATTTTATAAAGTAAAATTTAAATATTTAACTTTATTAATGCATAGACTATAGTTTGTGAGAAATATTTAAATTAAAAGAGTTCCCTTTATTTTTATAACACATTGGAGACATAAGGTGCATAAAGGGAGTTATGTTTTATCCCACATTGAGAAACCGAAAGATTGAGCTCTTGTGAGAACACTATAAAAGAAATGGAAGAGCTTTTTTTTTGTATGCTTGGATGAAGATTAATGTTATGTTGCTGGATATCTGATTATCGTGCTTGGAGGACGGAATCCCTCTTTGCTAGCATTCTCTTCACTATTGGAAGACATAGTTAGGAGGATCAAGGGTGTTTTCACTTCAGGAAACACACTAGGTTTCATTTGGGGTGTTCGCATAAAGAAATTTACAAGGGTTTGAGGTGCAGATCTGAAGTTAGTTATTGCTATAGTGCCGCATGAACATTATTTTTCTACAGTCGGCATGAACAATATTTTGCTACAGTACGGCGTGAACAGTGTTGGTATCAAGTTTACTTGTTTTTCTGGCTGATTAGAAGTTTGGAGGGCTGCCGACTACATCTGCAAAATACTACGACAACTAATTCCAGGTTTCTTCTGTCAAATTTTGATACTTTGCATAATAATTGTTGAATACAAGTCTGAATAGTTGTTGCAGCCTTTAAGGTAGCTGTAAGTGCACATCTACATTTAAAAATCACCCTTTTATCAGCAGATTGAAAGAGTTTCCAGATTTTTCATATACTGTTGAATGTGTGCCAAGTGTTTGTGAAAATGTTATGATGTGTATTATGCATTTTAATGTCACTTCATAGTTGTTCGTAAATCTACTCATTGGAAAGAAATTTATTGAGGAAATCAGCTTTATGAGTTTGCATACAAAGTGTTTGACAATATTTCTTAAGTTAAATTTCTACAAGTCAAAGTTCAAATCAGGGGAGGATATTACATTAACAAAGTTAGTTTAATAGCCATTTGTAAATCCTCTAACAAGGTGGCAATTCCATTGAGTTATTTCAAGACCTTTTACAAGGCCACTCCTAATAGGTTGATCAAATTATTTAACAAGGCCACACCTAATAGTATGTTTTGTAACATTTAATAGAGTTGGCTCCTAATAGGGCTCACTTTAGAAGAGTGAAAAACAATGACTAGTTGCATTTGGTGGTTTTTCTCAAATTGGGTTTCCATGTTAAATCTTGGTGTCATATGTGTTCATGTTATTTCTTTCATGCTTGCAAGTGAATTATTGATAATATCTTAAAATCTACTAAGTAATACACACTCTGCATTTATCGAGTTACATCAAGTTCTGTATGCTTACCAAGTATCAACAGTAATAAGTTTTATCAGTCTAGATTTTATTTGACATATAAGGGATCTGGGATTTATTTTACTAGTAACTGATTCACCCCTCTCCTCTTAGTTACTCCTCTTATATTTCCAACAATTGGCATTAGAGCTTTTGGTGCTTGCAGAGAATATTTCAAGGACCTAAGCTAAAGATTAGGATGTCTTATAAGAGAGAGATTCTAAAGCTAAACAAAGAAAACTTTGCAGCATGGCAAGGACTTACAAGTCTTCATCTGGCTACCATCAATGACTCAGGATGTAAATACCTTGATGAAGAATATAAAACTCCCATTGGAACATTATTAGTTGAAGATATTACTAAGAAAAAGAACCATAACATTATGATGATTGATATTGCATCTATTCTCAGTTATGTTGAATTTGATCAAGTCAAAGACTGTAAAATTGCTTTTGATATGTGGAACAAACTAAAAGAAATCTATGGAGGAGATGAAAATATAAGAAGAGCCAAAGCAAAAAGCCTTATAAGACAATTTGATCAAATGAGAATGGGAGAAGATGAAAACATTGCAAAATATGTGGAAAGAATTAAGGCCAATGTTAGTGCAATCAGAGTATTTGGAGGAGAAATCAAAGAGGAAACTATTGTAAGCAAAATACTCAGAACTTTTCTTCCCATCTATGCAACTAGATTATCTACTATTCAAGAAAGGAGATGTGATCCGAATAATAAGATAGGCTTGGATGCCCTAGTAGGAAGGTTGACATCTTTTGAACTAGACAACTTTAACAACTACGTTCCTACTTCAAAGAATATTGAGTTTGCATTTGAAGCTAAACTCTCACTCAAAGAAAAGGGAAAGAAAATAAAAAATAGTCAATCCAAAAGTGAAGAAGAAACTGAAGCAAGTTTTGATAGTGATATTGAAATTATTAAAGCCTTACTTGCAAAGAAATACTCCAAAAGCAGAGGGAAGTACAAAGGTAAAATTCCTTTAATTTGTTTCTCTTGTGAAGAAATTGGTCATATTTCTACTAGGTGTCCAAACAAAGAAAGCAAGGAAGAGAAGAAAATCCACAAGTACAAAGGAAAGAAGGAATTCAAAGGTCACAAATCCTACAAAGACAAAGGTAAGAAAACTTGTTTTATGGCTAAAGATTCTGATAATAGTGAAGATAAAATAGTTTATATTGTTGTAAAGATGAATTTGATGATGAAGGAGATAAGATGGCACTTGTCTCTCATGTTATTAAAAATGATACTTGGATCATAGATAGTGGATGTTCACACCATATGACTAGAGATAAAACTAAGTTTAAACATTTTGAACACTATGATGGAGGTAGTGTAAGGTTTGGAAACAATGAACCTTGTTGCATGAAAGGAAAAGGTGGTATCTCATTAACCAATGAACTTATATGTGACAATACCTATTGGGTTGAAGGACTAGAACATAATTTACTGAGTGTGGCACAACTAAACAACATTGGATTCAAGGTAGAGTTCATTAATGGAAAAGCAAGATTGTTGGATAAGAAAAGAAATTTGATTGGATCAGGCAAGCAAACAAAAGGTAACCAATTTTATCTTGATCTTAGTGATTGCTCATGTTTTATTGCTCAAGTAGAAAAAAAGCTGGTTATTGCACATAAGACCATGTCATGTAAATTTTGATAATTTGGTCAAGATAAGCAAACTCAGAAGAGTAAGAGGTATTTCTAGTTTGAAGAAACCCAATGTTGGATTATGCAAAAATTTCCAAATTGGTAAAATGGGAAAGACTAATTTCAAGAGAAAAACTATCAGTTAGAAGATATCTTGGAAATTGTGCATACAGATCTATGTGGACCCATTGGAATAGAAATTTATATTGGAGAAAAAATTTTCATTTTTTTTTTGATGATTATTCTAGAATGATGACTATTATGTATCTCAAAGAAAAATTAGAAGCTTTTGAGAAATTCAAATGGTATCTAGCTAGAGTAGAAAATGAAACTGGAAAAAGATTAAAATTCTTAAGATCAGATAGAGGTGGTGAATTCATCTCAAATGAATTCAACAATTTCTGCATTGAAAGAGGGATCAAAAGACAAGTATCAACCCTTGGTACTCCTGAGTAGAATGGAATAGCTAAAAGAAGAAATAGATCCATCATGGATTGTGCAAGAATATTAATGATTAAGAAGAGTGTTGCTATCAAATATTGGAAGGGAGCTATTAGCACTACAATTCATACTTTGAACTGAGTTCAGTTGAAGGACTAAAAAAAACTTCCTATGAACTATGGTATGGCTACAAACCAAATATAAGTTATTTGAAAGTATTTGGTAGCAAATGTTATATCCTGAAAGAATCTAGAAAAGAAAAATTTGATGTAAAATGTGATGAAGGTATATTTCTAAGACATTCCTATAGAAGTAAAGCATATAAATTTTTGAATTTGTCCACTCACAAAATTATAGAAAGTGCACATGTGAGAATTGATGAGTTTGTAGAAAAGAGTGAAGAAGAAAGAAAAAAGGAGCCTGGAGATTACAAAAGATTTGTTTACTATGAACCTAATAAATTACCAAACATATTTGACAAAAAGGAGACTTCATCTCCCGGGCTCTCCAAGTCTCCAATAGTTACCAAGTTGCAAGAAGTGCAAACCAAGTCAGAGGAACCCGAGTCACATTCAGAGGCTATTGAGTTAGTGCATACCAAGTCAGAAGGACCTGAGCCATAGATAGAAGGACCCACATCTGAAGTTGAGATTCAAAATGAAGACAATACAATTCATACAAAAGTCAAAGAACTTGTACTGGCTAAATATATCAGAAGGCATCATGCACCTGATCAGATCATTGGAGAAAAATTAGATGGAGCAATGACAATAAGAAAACTAAAAGGTACATGTTTACTTGCTGAATTTGAACCTAGAAGTGTTAAAGATGCACTAGAAAATGAAAGTTGGATTGAGGCTATGAAAAATAAATAGAATAGATAGAAAAGAATAAAACTTGGACTCTTGTTCCTAGGCCCAAAGATAAAAATGGGATTGGTACAAAATGGGTATTCAGAAACAAGCTGAATGAAGATGGAAAAGTGTCAAGAAACAAAGCAAGGTTGGTATGTAAAGGCTATTCTCAAGAAGAAGGTATTGACTATGGTGAAACTTTTTCTGCTATTGCAAAACTAGAAGGTGTTATGACTTTATTGGCATATGTAGATCACAAAGAATTCAATGTATATCAAATGGATGTTAAATCTACATTCTTGAATAGAATTCTTGATAAGGAAGTCTACATTGAAGAACCAGAAGGTTTTGTTGATCCAAACAAAAGGGACATGGTCTGCAAATTACACAAAGCTCTATATGGTTTAAAAAAAGCTCCAAGATCCTGGTATGAAATATTACATAACTATTTGATACATATTGGTTTTCAAAGGACAAATGATAACAGTAGTCTGTACATCAAGGAAGGACTAGATAAGAAGATTGTGTTGGCAGAAATATTTGTGGATGATACTTTATTTATAGGAAATGATGACTTATGCAAAGCATTCTCAAAAAATATGAATAAAGAATTTGAAATGTTCATGTTTGGTGAAAAAAAATTCTTTGTTGGATTACAGTATAGTAGAACAAAATGTAAGGAAACTTGGCAATAAAGAATATAACCATTTCCACATAACCCATAATAAATCTAAAATAATCACGGAATTAAAATCCACATGCAAGAGAATAGAAAACATACCCACAAAATTGTGACACAAGATATACCTTGGGAAACCCTCATTGAGGGAAAAACCCAGCCTCCAAAAGCATCCATCATCATGTATTATTTAGCAAAAATACCATTGCCATACAACCATGGAAGCCTTCATGGCCATAGCCACAACCGAGCAAACTATGTGGACAAGCATGAATCCACACATCCCATGCCATGCTTCCAACCTTCACAAATGCTCCCTTGGCTAACCTGTCAAGCCTTGTCCCGCTCGACTCTTGCCTTTTGTTTTCTCCTTGTCACTCTCTTTTCTCTCTCTCTACAACAACTACCCTTGTGGCTGCTTATATAGTAGCAAGTCCCACAAAACCACTAAGTGGTATTACATAAACCATGTGCTAATACCATGTGCTACCTAACCCACTGAACCCACATTTAATATTGGGCATTTAATTCTTTTCCCCAATATTAAATAATTACATAAAATATTTTCACAATGTTACAATACAACTCATCAAGAATATTTCATGGGAATCTTTACATGTGGCACGTCCATCTAGGTACAACATTACATAATAAAATAAAATAATAAAATATAACAATATTATGCAATGTGTGCAACACCCATTATCTCAACAATCTCCCACTTGTATACATTGCATAGGGTCAATTCGTAGCCACATAAATGAACAAGGGAACAATCCCTCCCAGCACATCCACCATCATGGATCAAAATACACCAAGTGCTCCATCCTGGTACCCACAATAAAATCAAAGTATCCAGCATCTCAAACATGAATAATATCACCTCCTATTATGCCACTCCCACTGGACATACATAGAAGCCATCCAAAGAGAAAAACCACCCAACCTGTCGCATTAGAAGATCATAAAATCCTGTACCAAATGAAATTCTAAGCACAAATAACCTGATCCAAAGGTAATCACATGTATCCATAGTTGTTAAAATATTCATAGCTGAAATAGAACCCACAGCAAGTGCCAAACCCATCAAACTATCCATACCTCAAAGGTATAACAAGTGAATCTCGTATCACCGACATATCCAATCTGCAACCTGCAATCACAAGCCTCAAGAGCAATACCTACCACATATATACCAAGAAGCTCCCACTGCAAAAGATAATGTCAAATCTATAACCAATCCACTCACAACATCTCAAAGAAGTGAATCCATGTAGTATCAAGGACATCCACAATACATAATCCAATATTCTACAAGAATAACTCTCATAACAAGTCTCCAATGCTCTCCCAAGTTCACCACAACCAACAGAGGAAAGAGAAAGAAATAACCATGTCATCTCTCACATGACATACATGAGCACAAACTAGTGATCACAATCTCTAACCAATCTCAAATCCAATGTAGGCAAAACTGAACATCCAAGAAGATAACCAAGACCAGAGAAACCATGCAAATCATAACCTGTATCATGTCCTTCTACACACACCTCTAGATGTAAACTGTGCAAGTATGATCTCCTCCTTTAAACCCCAACAAGAAGCCTCAACAACACCCAAACCATACCATATAACTCATCATGGATGTAAGCCTCTCACAAGAAGACCAAACTCAATAAACCATTCCTAAACCAAGGAATAACCATTCCTAATCCAAGGAATATGCCCAATATAAAACCATCTCCCAAAGTCAACCAGCATAACAACATATGCACATGGAGATAACCAATGCTTAACCATCTCTCAAATGAACCCTCCAGAACTAACTCATGTACCATAGCTCAAGATCCATATCCATGAAAGACAAGCATAAATATAATGCACCTGAGAAAAAATAATGGGCTATACCTCTCAAGTAGCAAACCGCTGAGTAGACCAAGAGTGGGGAATGAGAATGCTCATCAAGATACCCAAGTCTCCAACTAAGACTCATCTAAGAAAAATCTCCTCTCAAGTCCATATCAGGTGACTACCCCTCGGACTTCCTGCTAAAACCATCAACCGTCCCAACAAATACTTCTCTAATCCAAGAGAAATCAGCGTCACCACAGTCTCTAAGTATCCATGAGCACCTATAACCAATCAATCCATGCCAACTCCAAATGCAGCATAGCAATATCATGAAGTATCCAGCTTATGATCAGTGTACTCAATACCAAGAAACTAAACCAAGATCAATGTCAAAGTTCCAACCATGGCCTCAGGAACATAAACATGACAACATGATCTTACCATCTCAACTAAAAAAGAGATAACATGCTCCATATGAACATACCATAACATGTCACAACTCTAAACGCGTATCAAGAGTATACCATGACATAATAATGAAACCATCCTCACACCAAGGATAACATGCCAAATAAAAGCATAAACCACACCTTTGCCAAGAACCCTATGAGTCCTCAAGATGCAACCATCTCCACACACCATGAAGAAAACCATCTCCATATACCAGGAAGAACCATCTCCATACACCATGAAGATAACCAAGAACTCCATGAGTCCTCAAGATCTAACCATCTTCACACACCATGAAGATAACAAGTGCACCATGCAAATGTCAAAGATGCTTCTGCAGCAACAGGATCTAAGACAAACTTCCAACATCTGCAAACACTCAATAAATATATCAATTCCAAAAAAACTCCCACTCAACCATGGTACCAAGTCACCTATGGCATCATAAAATCCATCCTCTCCAAACCAAGAAGATATAAACCAAACTAGGAACTAATCCTGCACTGTCACCCCATCACTGTCACAAGCTCCCACTAAACTGTGTATCCAAGCTATCCATGACATAATGATGAAAAACCATCTTCTAACCATAAGAATCAACCAAGGCATCAAACCATCAAAGAACTCAAAGTGCACATCATGAGCTCCTCAAAAGAAACCAAATAACCATGATCCTCAACCAAGAAGATATACCACCATAACTGAATAAAAAAAACAAGCTAATGAACATCAAGGATGTACCCATATAACCAATCATGTCATGCCAAAATCCATGACACCATGATCACATCCATGAATTGAGCATCTGATTCTCAATGTGTCCAACCTGTCAGCATAAAATAGTCAACCACAATCCTCCACCATGACTGTACCTGGTAACAACATCTCATCCCTTCTACATGAAGATAAAATCATGTGACTTAGGGCATAGACAACCCAAATCCAAGCCACCAATCTGAATATGCATCAATAATGAAAGATCAATGGGCAAAGACAACCCATAACCAAGTTATAAATGCAACCTGTAAGTATAGACTGCTTACAACACTGCACAACTTGTAGATCCAAAAAGTCGTCATGCATATCCAAACCAAACACTGATAACTATATCATCATGAGACCAATTTGAATTATGAACTGAGTATACAATGACATCAAATCTTAAATCTCCAATGCCATAAACTCACAATGTTACCATAGTCAAAATATACCTATAAACTGTTCAAATAAATATATCACTAAATAAATCATGCCAAACCTACACCAAATCTGAACCAATGTATAGAGCTCTCCAAGAGCTTTCCGTTGACTACTCAAAGTCCAAAATCCGACTCCATATGCCCAAGTTATACCCTAATCCGTGCTCAAAATAAACAACATCTAACTTTAGGGCTCTTAAAACCTAACAAAGTCTCAAAATCATAGAACCAAACCTACACCATGTTGTAGTGCTCTAAATTATCTTTCCAACGCCTATAAGAACTCTGAAATCCGATATTCTGAGAGAAAGTTATGGCCGTTTTACTAAGACAATCTTTTTACCATTTTCAGTACGATTTTTCATTTTTTATTTTTTCAGTGACGAAAATTCCGACGGGATTAAATTTGACGGCCATCATGGGCTGAAACCAAAAAAATCTTTCATTTTCTCTGAACATGGCCAAACTAAGGCATATTATATATCAAAATTTATGGAAATGTTGACCCGGATCCAATGGGGAGGTCTGTTTTTACCCAAGAGGTCATTTCTGCAAGCTACCCCCCAAAACCCTCATTTAAATGAAACATCCAAAAAAAAATTTTGTCCAACAATTTCCCATGTCGAAATCTTTTAACATCCCATCATAATAGCAAATCCAAAACCCTCAGATCTGCAATAAATCATTCATATATCTTGCCTTTTCTTTTATCCTCTCATGGATTCCCATGGATTCAATCTAGGGTTACAATAATAAAACCATAGCTCTGATACCACTTGTAAGGAAACTTGGCAATAAAGAATATAACCGTTTTCACATAACCCATAATAAATCTGAAATAATCACGGAATTAAAATCCACATGCAAGAGAATAGACAACATACCCACAAAATTGTGACACAAGATATATCCTGGGAAACCCTCATTGAGGGAAAAACCCAGCCTCCAAAAGCATCCATCATCATGTATTATTCAGCAAAAATACCATTTCCATACAACCATGGAAGCCTTCATGGCCATAGCCACAACCGAGCAAACTATGTGAACAAGCATGAATCCACACATCCCATGCCATGCTTCCAACCTTCACAAATGCTCCCTTGGCTAACCTGTCAAGCCTTGTCCCGCTCGACTCTTGCCTTTTGTTTTCTCCTTGTCACTCTCTTTTCTCTCTCTCTACAACAACTACCCTTGTGGCTGCTTATATAGTAGCAAGTCCCACAAAACCACTAAGTGGTATTACATAAACCATGTGCTAATACCATGTGCTACCTAACCCACTGAACCCACATTTAATATTGGGCATTTAATTCTTTTCCCCAATATTAAATAATTACATAAAATATTTTCACAATGTTACAATACAACTCATCAAGAATATTTCATGGGAATCTTTACATGTGGCACGTCCATCTAGGTACAACATTACATAATAAAATAAAATAATAAAATATAACAATATTATGCAATGTGTGCAACACCCATTATCTCAACACAAAAATGGTATCTATATCACTTAATCTAAGTATATCAAAGAGATACTCAAGAAATTTGGAATGGAAGATTCAAAACTAGTTGGAACCCCCATGTGTACTGGACTTAAGCTTACCAAAGATGATGAATCCAAAGAAGTAGATTAGACCTTATATAGATCAATGGTTGGGAAATTATAGTATGTAGTACATACAAGGCTTGATATTCCTTAGTAGTTGGGATAGTGGCAAGATTCTCAACAAAACCTAGAGAGAACCACATGATGGCAATAAAAAGAATCTTGAGATATTCAAAAGATACTGAAGACTATGGTGTATGGTACAAACTTGGAGGCAACCTTGACTTAAAAATATTTATTGATGCTGATTGGGCAGGGAATCTTGATGATAGGAAAAGCATTAGTGGTGGAGCATTCATTTTTAGTAAAAGGTTGGTATCTTGGACAAGCAAGAAGCAACACTGCACATCCCAATCCACAATAGAAGAAGAATATGTGGCTGCAGTAATGAATTGCTCTAACATTGTTTGGTTCAAACAAGTGTTGGAAGGAATGAAGGTTGAAATCAAAGAGCCAATAGTCATGTATTGTGATAACACTAGTGCAATCAACATATCAAAAAATCTAGTGATGCATTTCAAAACAAAGCACATTGCTATAAAATATCATTTTGTGAGAGAATTAGTGTAGGACAAAGAAATTAGACTGGAATATGTGCATAGAAAAAAAAAATTGCAGATATATTCACCAAGCCATTACCTAAGGATGCATTTTTGTATCTAAGAGGTATGCTAGCAGTCATTCCCCTATTCAAAGCTCACTAAATAAAGTTTAGTGATGCATCAATAGGAACTAAGTTGAAGATCAATTAGTTGATGCAATATTGACAAGAACATATTACAAATGAATTTGTACTCAAGGTACATTGACACTAATCAGAATTGTCTTTGGCATGTGTTGTCAAAGAGAGAGAAGTTTACTGTCATATCTTTTTGAAATTTTGTAATTACAAGAAGGAAGAAGAAGTTAAGTAGTTCCTTTATAGAGGGAGAATACTTTAGGAGATATTTTCTATGTAAAATCATAAAGGGAGAAACTTTCTAATAGAGGGAGTCTTGTTCTTAAAATTTCATTGTGCTATGACATGTTGTGTTGCCATAAATGTCAAAGAGGGAGATTGTTGATTACAATTGATTAATTGTGTGTTGTATTTGATGTTACACAAATGTCATATCAGTTGTCAATGAAGATAGTTTTCCTTGTCTATCAAGCGTTTTCAAGTTTTCTATATATAGAAGGTAGTATCTACCGAGCTTGCTCGAGCATTGAAGGAAGTTATGCAGAAAAGAGTGCTAATCGAGCTCACTTAGCTAAAAAAAGGAAAAGTGAAAAGAGCTAGTGTTAACTGAGTTCACTCGGTTGCTAGAGGAATTTTACAAGTTCACAATGTTAATCGAGCTCTTGTTGGTCAACATAGGTGTACATGGTATGAACGTGTACTCATGAAACCTTACTATACAAAGAAAATGGACTGATGATAAACTATACTAGACCCAAGATATCATCATCAAAATGAATCTCTACAAGTGTCTCATGTCTCCTTAACTACAACTGCTAAAATAACTCTTAGACCAATATCTTAGTGATAGTTCTAGAATGGGATTGTGCTAAAAATGCATATCTACAATGAAAAATGCAAGATCTATGACTAAAATGTAGATTATATGTGAAATATAACTCCTAGAAACGCTCTTGAAATGATCAAGCTATGAACTAAATATGCAATAAATGAAGCCAAATGATACAAAATGATGCTAAAAATGCTATGAACTTGTTGCAATGAAAATGCTAAAACAATGAGTCTAAATATGCCTATAGTATAGATACATAAAAACTTGGGTCCCTTGCCTCTTAGATTTCCCTCCTATTTATAAGATTTTAGAAGGGGTTGGGGTAAGAATTAGGATTTTCACTTTTGACTAGGGTGAAAGTGAAACACAAAATATCTCATAAGAGGTCAAGAGGAAGAGTCGAATAGACTTGGTTTTAAGGATAATGTGAGGATTTTTCAAATTCTTTTAAATGGTAAAAGGGAGATTTTCAATCTTGTGAGGATAGAATGATTTTATTGATTTAATAAATGATTTATTTTCAAAACTTTATCTTTTTCCTTCCTCCCTTTTTGAATTTTATTTTATGAATTTGAATTGTTTTCTTCCTCTTTTAAAGTTGATTTAGGTCTTGTCAATTTGATAGGTGATTAATGACTTGATGTGATTTTTGATTTGAAAGTATATTGTGTTTCTTCTAATTTTCTCTTTGATTTGAGCTTGATCGATGGGGATTGCATGATTTAGATTTTTGCCAATTTTTGGGTGTCTACAAATGCCCCTCTTTGAGCTATTATGTGAAGCATATTAGTTAAAAGACTATCTTGATTTTCTAATTTTAGGTCAAATTTTGATGACTGGATGTCTATTTGATGATATTTTGTCATTTTGTCATTGTCATGGTCTCTATCTCTGTCTGTTGATGGCTTGATGTTTGATCATTGATGATTTGATGATTTGATTGTCATTGATTTGATGATTGGATTGCAATGTTGATTTAGTGTTGCTTGGATATCTTGGTTTAGATGTTTGAGAATTTTTGGCAAGGCTAGGTCGTTTTTGATGTTTTAGAAAATTTTAATGCCCCAGCTTGGATGTCTCAGTTTGATTTGATGTTTAAAATTTGGTTGTGGTAGGGAATTTTTGATATTTCAAAAAAATTTGATGCCCTCGTATACTGCCCTCTCATAAATGAAATTGGAAAAATGGATGTGTGGAACAGGGATGTTCCAATTTTATTTCTGAAAATATTTGATGGGAACATTTGATAGAAAATGTGTAGCCACAAAGTGATGTGTAAGATCAATCATGTAATGTTTATAGATAGAAAAAGTGCCCACCTTAGGATATAGAGTAGGGAAAATTGACACATCCATCTCAGGATATAGAGTAGTACAAAAAATTTGTTCAAGATAGAACCATTAGTTGAATAGCTAGATGTTGAGATTTGATTGATGTAGGATGATCACATGTGATGAGAAATTGATGTCATTGTTCAGTGTTTGATTGTTTAAGATGGGATGAGTGCCCCCAGTGAGTAGGGATTTTCAGATCAGATACATATAGATGATGTCTGTAGTGTGACATAGGGTTTATTTGTGGAGTTTTTGTGTTTATTTTATTGGCTTAGCATGTATGTCATTTATGATGAGGACCCTTTTATGTTGATGATGATGACCTTTTGATGTTGATGTTGATGACCTTTTGATGTGGATGCTGATGACCTTTTGATGTTGATGATTCAGTCTTTTTGATTTATGAGATATTCAAGCTTGTTGATGTCCGAACTTGTGCACTTGTCATATCATGGACTTTTGTATGCATGTGATTGTATGAGTTGATGATTATGGTAGCAGTGGATGAGGATGTGTATATATGTATGAATGATTAATGTAGATGAATCATGAGTTAGAATAGATGGTATGTTACCAATGATGTAATGAAAGTGTGATGTGGTAATATGAATGTAATGAAATGAATAGTGAAATGAAATGAAATACAACGAAATGAAATGAGATGTGATAACATGATAGTTAAGGAGATCAAATAAAATAGGTATTGAAAGTAAATGAAATGGGTATTGAAATGAAATGAAATGTAATGAGGTGAAATGATATATAAGGACATGATAGTTAATGAAATGAAATGAAATGGGCAATGTAATGAAGTGAAATGATAATGAAATGAAATGATAAGTAAAGAGGTAATGGATTGAAATAGGGAACAAAATGACATGGGATGAAATAAAATGAAGTGAAATGTAATAGGTAATAAAATGGAATGAAACATCTAATGAGAGACAAATGAAGTGTGAGTGAAGGTGAAAAATGGAAGGAAATAATTTTTTTTGAGATTCAAAGGTTCTAAGGTGGAGTGTCAAATTTTGAGATTCAAAAGCCACAAAATCAATGGATGAAATGGGGAAATGAAGGAGATGGAAGATGAGAAAAGATGATGCAATGAATCAGATGAAATGGAAGGTTACTAAATGGGATTTTTTGCGATTCAAAAGCCACACAAGGTTACAGAAGAGATGGTGCAATCTGATAGTGACAAAATGTGTCAGAAGGAAAGGCCACATAATATAACGAGGGGGATGAAGTGGTGAATTCATGAAGTGTAATGGTGGCATGGGTGGGATGAAGAAACAAAGTCCATGATAGTTGAGTGTTCATAAATTCACTTTGAGGTTAATGTTGATGTTGTTGTACATGTTGTTTATAACCAGTCATGAAATTGCTGAGTAATGTCAGTGAATTATACCCTAATTTATTTCTAACCATTCATTATGCAAGGAACCCAAGATGAAAAATGTAAACTAGATGAGTGCAACTAACTATCAGTTTTTCAAAGAGATGCAAACTAATTGTCATCATAGAGCATGTGATAAAAGCGACTAAGTACAACCACCACTAGCTTAGCTATTGTGATATGAATACTTTGTCACACTGAGAAGTACCACAAAAGAGGAACAATTTACAAGAACAACATGATAATCAAAAGCTATAGCCATAGAATAATAAAATAGGCATGCTAACAAGTCACATGTCAGATAAAAGACCTCAGCTAAGGTAGTGCACAAAATTGGTCAAGGTACACATGGTGTTCCATCTGAGAGGAGGCTCTTATAAGTGGACACCAATAAAAAACCAAAGGATCATAGGAGTTAAATAGTGAAAAACCAACAAAATATCATGACTTCACCCCAATACCACTAGTCAAGCACATCATTGAGGTACTAAAAGTGCATGATAGCATAGAAACTATTATGTGTGAACCAGGCTTGCTTCTAGTTGTGTGCAATAGTATCATGTTGTTGTTTTGTTTAGGTCTAGTAGGGAGGAACTTGTTGTACTAGGTAAATGGGAAGGCATGGATGTGTTAGCAGTGATTTAGTAGTAGTATCTGGTGGTTAGTGTGCATCAGAAAAAATTTGGGTGACTAAATGTTAGAGCTAAGGGTCAAGTGTATCGAGTACTAGTACGGTAGGATGCAAAGAGTGGATATGTGGAAGACTAGTACAAAATGAGGCTCAGGTGAATGACAGTTATAAGGAGGTGAATAATATGATAATGAATCAAGGTGAAGTGAGGAGCAGAACATGACTATTGGAGACAATGAGAAGTTGTGGGAATCATGCAAGTGAAAGTATGTCAGGTTCACCAGATCAGTTGTTGCAAGAGGGTGATGCTAACCAGGGAAGGTGGATGAGGAAAGGGTAGAGAGCAAAACACATTAGGTAAACTTCCAAGGAGTGGGTGGAACAACCAAAACTCCAAGCGTTAGTTTCGAGTCTAAGTGAGATAGGCTAGCCAGGACAAAGGCCAATGCAACTCAAAGGGGTGTAGATGGAGGCAGAAGAAATGCCCTTGTTAGCTTTAATGATGTTATTGGGGATTGTAGCACAATAGGTGTTGTAGGGGGTGGTAGATGGAAAACTAATGATGCAGGTGGAGGATAGTCCATTTAAGAAAATGAAGAGCATGTTGGGAAAATGGGGGAAATGAAGTCTCTTGAAAAGTTTGTGGGAGAAACTATGAAGGATGTGGGGGGTGTTGGTGGTGGTGAAGTAATGAGTGGGACATGATAGTGGATTAGCCTTAGGACACTGAGACGAGGTTCAACAGAAGGGGGAACAAGCATTGTAAATGTGGGGGAGCCATAGCTAAAGATGGGAGACAGCGATCAATCATCACAAAACATGGAAGGATTACAAAAACTGTTGGCTATAGAGAGAGTGCAAGCAAAGAATGCAGAATAGGAGTTTGCATTTTTTCCAGGATTGATGGAGAAGGCTCAGAAGGATGTGGTACAAATAGAAGCAAAATGACTACAAGCGATGATAGATGCAGAGCGGGCACAGGTGCAATCACTAGAGATGGAGTTGTGCATGGAACATGCATGAGTGGAAGGAAGTGATGTAGGAATGCAGACTGAATGATCAAGGTCTCAACAGTTGCAAGAATTAATGAAGATGGTGCAAGTGGGGTTGGAGAGTGCATAGAATGAGCTAGTGTTATTGTAGTCATTGTTTGAGTCATTTAGGGAAGCGATCACGAAGGTGAAATCCTTGGCGTTGAAGTTGCAGGCACAGTTAGCGTTAAGTGAGGGGAAGGTTAGGCAACTGTAGTAGCATTTGGGTGAGGCAAAAGTAGACATGGAGTGTTGGAAAATGATGACTAATCAAATGTAATAGGAGCGAGATGCAGCCCAATGAGCAATCACTGCATAGGGGGTAAGTAAGTTGGTGGAGAATGTGTTTGTGGAAATGCACTGAACAAAAAAGGTACACCGAGATGTTGCTTATTGGTTGGGATGCTATTATCAAGCATTCCTGCATGAGGACCAGTGAGAGACATAGTTTATAAATAAAGAATTTACACATTTGTTAAACATGTAATTACATGATGGAATGTTTCCAATTCCTATAGAAGTGGTATGGACAAGTAGGGGGTTGACATTGGGAGCTTCTTTGTCTAGAGTTAGGCCAAAAGAGACACCATTAATTAGACACCCTGTTGTGCCACTTCCCTCGAGAAGCCAGAATAAATAATCCACTAGACATTATTGGGATGTAATGTGGTTAATGCTATCGCAGGAGAATATAAAAGTTTGTGTTTACTGTTGTGGCAACTGATATTGATTGTAATGCATTGTCATGTGTATTTTTGGTATTTTTGAAATATATTTGGATGCTTTTGTGGTTTTTTCAAATATTTAAATGTTTTTGGGATGTTTGGTAAATATTTGAATGTTTTTGTGTTTTTTGTGATAAATGTTGGAACAGTTTAACTCTTGTAAAAATGGGAACAATACCATCCATAGAGTGAGGATTATCATGACTGGTAAGCAAGAATGTTTATGTGTATATGAAGAACCAATATAGACAATAATAAGGCCTATGGGGGGATGTTTCTCTAGGTGTGTGACAAGATAGGCATTCTTGAGGCCTATGAAAAGGTTTTAGGGGCCCAAAAGAGGACACTTGGGTCTCAAGTATGTGAAATAGGTCCTTGAAAAGACATTTTTAAATTGAAAAAGACATGTTGGGGGCCCAAAAGACATTGGGGGTCTTGAAAGATGGTGAAAAAGGGCCTATAAAAAGGTATTTGGGCTGAAAAAGGCATTTGAAGGGCCTAAAAAGGTGCTGGAGGGGTCCAGAAAGAACACTTGGGCCTTGAAAAAGGCACTCTAGGGGCCTAAAAAGGCACTAAATGGGTCTAGAAAGGACACATGGGCCTTGAAAAAGGCACTAAAGGGGGAAACCAAGCTTGCATGCTTACACCTACTTATTCTGTGCCTTTGTTTAAGTGAGGATGAAAGAGGTCGATGGATAATTGGGCTTTCAAGCTATCATTGACATATTTGTTGAAGGAGGCTAGACTAATCATGGCCACTGCAACTTAAATAAGACTAATGATCCATGGGGAATTGTTGCTCTTGACAAGAGAAGGGAAACAAGGGCACACCTTGTGCACTATCCGCGTTGAGCTAGATTTTCCAAAGTCTCGCAAAATGTTTAAGGAGATTACCATGCTTCTTCATAATATCAATGGGGTGTGTTGGATTCAAATATTTGATATCCTGTGGTATAGCCTAATTGAGGAATTATAAGGAATTTTGGGGTGTTGTTGACAGGAATCCTTTTGAATGTTTTTGGCTAATCGTGAACTTTTGTGCTATTTTAGAGGATCTTTGAATTTTTTTGATATTTTTGGACAATTTTTGAATCTTTTTTGCATTTTTGGATAGTTTTTGAATTTTTTTGGTAATTTTGGATGAATTTGAGTTTTTTTTGGCATTTTTGGACAATTTTTGATTTTTTTTGGTAATTTTGGATGAGTTTTGGGATTGTGGGGTTGAAACAGAGGATGTGAGCAAGATTTTGTGGAATACGGGGGTAACTAAGACCATGTGAGGTGTCTAAAGAGGAAATAAAAGAGTTTATGATGCCAAATGGGTTGACTAAGGGCTAAAATAAATATTGGAGATCATTGGCCAAGGGGGCTAGCAGAGATGTGCATTGATTCTCCTATAATTCATGTCTATGGTATCTCAATACATAATCAAACTCCCTATTTTTTTGAATTTGTTGTGCTCCCCGTTGTTGCTATCATACTAGCTATTTCCACCGCCATGTACATTTAATCAAGGAAAAAGGCTTTGATTTACTCTTGTTATTGTTATTGTTATTGTTGTTATGAGCTCTATTTCCCTTGTTCTATTGTTGCTATCATACTAGTTATTTTTTTTGCTATGAACCACATTTGATGCCAAAAGACCTCAGAACTATAACCCACAAATGTTTCTCAATTGGGTATGTGTGAAATTAATTTGATGGTACTTGAAACAAGCAAAATATGTCCAAAGATGGTCGCTTGAGGACTATCTTGACTGCTTTTCAGCATTGAAGGACTTGTGTTGTTTAGGGAAGTCCAAAGGACTATCTCTCACCCCTTTTCAAACCAAAAGTGGTGTTCTCACTTCTTTTGTACCATTTTTTTTGGTATTTTTGATTTTTTGAATTTTTTTTTTGGTATTTTTGATGTCTTTCTCAAAGATTTTAGACATAAAACCTTTTGAGATGGATACTATTGATAGGTTCTACTAATTTTGTACCATCACAATCTAAAAGTTGGTAAGTACCAGTCCCAAAGGATTTTGTGATAAGGTAAGGACCAATCCAGTTGGCTTCTCATTTCCCTTTCTTTTCCCTTATTGCTTAGTTCTTACAATTTTCTCTGAGCACTAGGTCACCAATCTGAAAGACATGAAGTTTGACCTTTTTGTTATAATGCCTTGATAATTTGTTTTGATACACTTTGAGATGTTCATGCACTATACATTGATGTTCTTCTAACAAATCTAGCTATTCTAGATGGGCCACTCTGTAATCCTCATCTAATAGAATGTTTTGAAGAGTAACTCTCAAGGATGGGATCTCAACCTCTAAAGGGAGAATAGCTTCACATCCATAAACTAAAGAGAAGGTTGTTATGTCCATAGGCATCCCAGTGCTCATCCTGTAGGCTCAAAGGATGGGGTTCAACTATAAATGCCAATCCCTACTAGTATCATTTATGGTTCTTTTGAGAATGTTGATAATGGTTTTGTGGGTAGCCTCCACTTGGCGATTGCATTAGGGATAATAAATCGATGAAGTATGGTGTATAATGTGAAAATTTTCACATAATTCATTAATTATTTGGTTTTTAAAATACAAGACATTATCTGTGAGAATTGCATAAAGTATGCCAAACCGACAAATGATATGGTTGAGAATAAAAGAAGAGATCTATTTTCTAGTAGAGTCAGCAAGTAATGTCACTTTGACCCACTTGGTGAAGTACTCAGTGGCGATGATAATCCATTTATGCCCACTAGAGGAGGGTGAATGGATGGCTCCAATCAAATCAAAACCCCACTGATAAAAAGGCCATGACATGGCCAAAGGATTTAGCTCTTGGGCTAGTGCATGAATAAGGTTACCATGGATTTGACATTTTTTGCAAGTTTTGAAAAAATCAATAGAATCCTTTTCCATGGTTATCCAAAAATAGCCCATTCTAAGAATATTCTTTTCTAATGTGAACCCACTGGAGAGTGACCTGCAAATCCCTACATGGAATTCTTGCACAGTAACTCTAGACTCATCATTTTTGAGACACCTAAATAAAGTATCGTCGAGAACTTTCCTATATAGTGTATCAGGCACCAAGGTGTAACGAGAGGCTTGGCAAATGAAACTTCATTTTTGGTTATGTGAGAGGTTAGATGGAATGGTGTTATCATAGAGGTAGGTAATAATGGGATTGTACCAAAGGAAATTAGGGTGTTTAGATGGTAAACGATAAGGGAATCAAGTTGAGTAAATGTAGGTTAAACCACCTCTTCCACTAGGAACTCATACTGCTCGTGCTATTCTGAGAGTTGAAGTAAGGAGGCCAAGGTGGCCATAGCATTTTTTGCTCTATTCCTTTCTTTTGGAATTTGTTCGAAAGTGATGTGAACAAAACATGCCTTGAGAGTATCGACTATATGTTTATAAGACAATTTTTTATCTTTTGTTTGATAAGCATTAGTAACATGATTGATGATTAACTAGGAGTCTCCATACACTTCTAGGGCCATCAGTTTCCATTCCAAAGCCAGCTTGAGACCCAAGACCAAAGCTTCATATTTGGCCATGTCGTTGGTGCAACGGAAGAGCAATTTGCAAGATTTAGGGATGGTAATACCAGGTGGCATGATGAACAAAATATTGATGCCCGACCCATGGTGTGTGTAGGAACCATCAAAATAAAATCTCCATGTTACTGGCTTTGTTTCAAGGATGTGCATGTCAAGGAAGTCAACTAAGATAGGATTGGAACTTTCTATAGGAGTATCTACCAATTGATCAATAATGGCCCGTCCTTTTATTGCCTTCCTATCAACATACTCAATGTCAAACTCACTTAGGATCATCACCCATTTATCCAGTCTACTTGTTAATGTTGTCTTGCTAAGAAGGTATTTGAGAGGATCACTTTTGGAGATGAGCTTGACTTTATGCGTAAGAGATAATGACGTAGTTTTTGGGAAGCAAAAACTATGACCATGAAAGCCTTTTCAATGAAAGAATAATTACACTCATAGTTAACCAAGGTGTGATTGATGTAGTAAATGGCTCGTTCTTTTCCTTGGTCATTTTCTTGTGCCAAGAGGGCTCCAATTGACTTATCCACTACAGAAGTATACAATAGTAATGGTTTGTGTGATACTAGAGGTACCAACATAGGTGGACTCATCAAATAGGTTTTAAGTGTTTAAAAAGCCTTCTGAAATTGATCATCCCATTTAAAATTTATGTCTTTATGTAGCAAGTGTGTGAAAGGTATACACTTTTCTGCCAACTAAGAAATGAACAAATGAATTGATTGAAGCCTACCTTGAAGAGAGCATAACTGATCCAGGTTCTTTGGAGGTTGCATACTAATGATGGCTTGTACCTTCTCAAGGTCAACTTCTATCCCTTTGGTCAAGACAATGTATCCTAGGAGTTTGCCTAATTTGATGCCAAAAGTGCTTTTCTTGGGATTGAGCCTGACCTTGAACACTTCTAGGTAGGTGAATATTTTGGCCAATATGGGAAGATGTTCTTCTCGACTATGGGATTTGGCAAGAATGTCATCCACATAATCTTCCATGAATATATGCATCATATCATGAGTGATAGTGGTCATGGCCTCTTGATAGGTAGCCCCAATGTTCTTTAACCCAAAGGGCATTACATTCCAACAAAATGTGCCCCATGCAAAGTAAAAACTATTTTCTCTTGATCTTCTATTGCTATTTTGACTTCATTATACTCAGAAAACCCATCCATGAGTGAAAACATGGAATGACCTGATGTGAGATCAACAATTGTGTCGATATTAGGGTGGGGAAAGTCATCTTTAGGACATGCTTTTTTGAAATCCCAAAAGTTGATATAGATGCATATTTTACCATTCTTCTTTGATATGGGGACAATGTTGGAGATCCACGATGTATATGTTAGGGGCTGGTTGAAATTGGTACTGATTATTTTTTCCAATTCTTCTCTCACTAGTAGGGCTGTATGAGGATGCATCTTTCTGAGTTTTTGTTTCACTAGCTTGAACTCTGGAGAGACATTAAGATGGTGGAGGATTAAGGTTGGGTCTAAGCTAGGCATGTCCACATAAGACCATGCGAAGTTTATCTATCTTTCTTTGAAGAATTCAATGAATGCCTTCCTTTCTTCTAGGCTCAAGGGCTATGCCAAATAAATGACCTTTGGTTCTTGTTCTGTGACAATGTTGACTGGTTCTGTTGGCTCAATTAAAATAGAAGATTGCTTCTCAGAATTTTCAGGTAAGTTATCAATTGCCCTATCCTCGGGTGCCACAGTTGGGTTTTCACCTTGGGATATGTCACTTCTATTTGTTTCCATTTTTTTTATCAAGATTAGCCACAACTTGGTGGTGGTCAATAAGGTTGTGGGATGCTTTCCTTGCTCTAGTGTGACTGAGGTTGTGGGATGTAAATGAGCTACAATACTATGCAAATGCGTTACTGAACTATGCAAATGCATTACAGAAAAGTACAAATGCACTATAGTAAGATTAAATGCATTAAAATAGAGTTCATAAGAATTAGAATATCTCTTAGAAGCATTGAAACAAAGTGCAAAAGTGTCAGAAGATTTGAATCTAGCACTTCTATGCTTGGGAAAGACCTTGGAATGCTATTCTTGCGGATATGAGGTCTCCTAGACATAGTAGAACTTGTATTTAATTAGATTTGCACAAGAGAATAGCCAAAGAAAAATAGATCTATACTAGAAATGGAAGATTAGACTGAAAAACTTGAAAATAGAGAGACTTTTAGTTTAGCCCCACAGTGGGCACCATTTTGTACATGGTATGAATGTGTATTCATGAAACCTTATTGTAGAAAGCAAATGGACTAATGACAAACTATACTAGACCCAAGATATCATCATCAAAATGTAATCTCTACAAGCGTCTCATGTCTCCCTAACTACAACTACTAAAATAGCTCTTAGACCAGCATCTTAGTGATAGTTCTAAAATGGGATTGTGCTAAAAATTTGGATCTACAATGAAAAATGTAAGATCTATGACTAAAATGTAGATTATATGTGAAATATAACTCCTAGAAATGCTCTTGAAATGATCAAGCTATGAACTAAATATACAATAAATGAAGCCAAATGATACAAAATGATGATAAAAGATATAAAATGATGCTAAAAATGCTATGAACTTGCTACAATGAAAATGCTAAAACAATGAGTCTAAAAATGCCTATAGTGTAGATGCATAAAAACTTGGGTCCCTTGCCTCTTAGATTTCCCTCCTATTTATAGGATTTTGGAAGGGGTTGGGGTAAGAACCAATATTTTCAATTTTGACTGGGGGTGAAAGAGAAACTCAAAATATCTCATAAGAGGCTAGGACGAAGAGTCCACCAGACTCGATTTTGAGGATGATATGAGGATTTTTCAAATTCTTTTAAATGGTATATGGGAGATTTCCAATCTTGTGAGGATAAAATGATTTTATTGATTTAATAAATATTTATTTTCAACACTTTTTCTTTTTCCTTCCTCCCTTTTTGAATTTTATTTTATGAACTCGAATTATTTTCTTCCTCTTTTAAAGTTAATTTAGGTCTTGTCGATTTGATAGGTGATTAATGACCTGATGTGATTTTTGATTTGAAAGTCTATTGTGTTTCTTTTAATTTTCTCTTTGATTTGGACTTGATCAATCAAGATTGCATGATTTAGATTTTTGCCAATTTTTGGGTGTCTACAAATGCCCCTCTTTGAGCTAATATGCATAGCATATTAGTTCAAAGACTCTTGATTTTCTAATTTTAGGTCAAATTTTGATGACTAGATGTCTATTCAATGATATTCTATCATAGTATTGTTAGCCTCATTTTTTGTTATTTAGCATCATGAAAGTATGTTGGGTTCACTAGATTAGTCGCAGTGGGAGGGTGATGTTAACCAGGGAAGATGGATGAGGCAAGGGAAGAGAGTGAAATGCAATAGGAAAACTTTTGAGGAGTGGATGGAACAACTAGAACTCCAAGTGTTAGTGGTGGTGAAGTAATGACTGGGATGCGATAGTGTATTAGCCTCAAGATGTTGAGACAATGTTCAATAGAAGGGGGAATGAGTGTTGTAAATGTGGGGGAGCCATAGCTAAAGGTGGGAGACAACAATCAATCATCACAAGACATGGAAGGATTACAAAAAATGTTGGCTATAGAGAGAGTGTGAGCAGAGAATGTGAAACAGGAGGTCACATCTTTGCTAGGATTGATGGAGAAGGCTTGGGAGGATGGGGCACAAAAAGAGGCAAAATGACTACAGGCGGTGATAGATGCAGAGTAGACATAGGTGCAATCGCTAAAGATGGAGTTACATGTGGAACATGCATGAGTAGAGGGAAGCAATGTAGGAATGTGGGCTGAATGATCAAGGTCCCAGTGGTTGCAAGAATAAATGAAGATGACACAAGTGGGGTTAGAGAGCGCATAGAATGAGCTAGTATTATTGCAGTTGCAGTCTGAGTCATTTAGGGAAGTGATTGCGAAGGTGAACTCCTTTGCGTTGAAGTTATAGGAGCAGTTAATGTTAAATGAGGGGAAGGTGAGGCAACTGCAATAGCATCTTGGCGAGGCAAAAGTGGACATGGAGCATTGGTGAATGATGACTAATCAAATGCAATAAGAGTGAGATGTGGCCAAATGAGAAATCACTGCATAGGGAGTAAGTAAGTTTGTGGAGAATGTGTTCATGGAAATGCACCAAATGAAAAAGGTACACTGGGAAGCCTCTTATTGGATGGGATGTTATTATCAGGCATTCCTGCATGAGGACCAACGAGAGACATAGTTTATAGATAAAGAATTTACACATCTATTAAACATGCAATTACATAGTGAAAGGTTTCCAATTCCTATGGAAGCGGTATGGACACATAGGGGGTTGACATCGGGAGCTTCTTTGTCTACAGCTAGGCTAGAAGAGACACCATTCATTGGACACCCTATTGTACCACCTCCCTTGAGAGGCTAGAATAAGTAATCCACTAGACATTTTTTGGATGTAATGCGGTTAATGCTATCATAGGAGAATATAAAAGTTTGTGTTTACTGTTGCGGCAATTGATATTGATTGTAATGCATTGTCATGTGTATTTTTGGTATTTTTGAAATATATTTGCATGTTTTTGTGGTTTTTTTGAATATTTAAATGTTTTTGGGATGTGTCGTAAATATTTGAATGTTTTCATGTTTTTGCGATAAATGTTGGAATGGTTTAACTCTTGTAAAAATGGGAACAATACCATCCATAGTGTGAGGCTAACCATGATTGGTAAGAAAGAATGTCTGTGTGTATATGAAGGACCAATACATATAACAATAAGGCCAACACGAGGATGTTTCTCTAGGTGTGTGATGAGACAAGCATTCTTGAGGCCTATGACAAGGCATTAGGGGCCCAAAAGAGGACACTTGGGTCTCAAGTATGCAAAATAGGGCCTTGAAAAGATATTTTAACTCAAGATAGGCATGTTGGGGAGACAAAAGACATCAAGGGTCTTGAAAAATGGTGAAATAGGGCCTAGAAAAAGACGTTTGGGCTGAAATTGGCATTTGAGGGGCCTAAAAAGGTGTTTCAAGGGCCTAAAAAAAGGCGCTTTGGGCCTAAAAGGCATTGGAGGGGTCCAAAAGGACACTTGGGCCTTGAAAAAAGGCGCTACAGGGGCCTAAAAAAAATGGTGCTTTGGACCTAAGAAGACACTAAAGTGGTCTAAAAAGGACGTGTGGGCCTTGAAAAAGGTGCTAGAGGGGCCTAAAAAGGCACTAAATAGGGTTTGAAAAGGACACGTGGGCCTTGAAAAAGGTGCTAGAGGGACCTAAAAAAGTGCTTTGGGCTTAAAATGGCACTAAAGGGGTCCGAAAAGGACGCTTGGGTCTTGAAAAAGGTGCTAGAGGGGCCTAAAAAGGTGCTAAAGGGGTTTGGAAAGGATGCTTAGGTCTTGAAAATGTGTTAGAGGGGCCTAAAAAAGGCACTTTGGGCCTAAAAAGAAGCTAAAGGGGTTTGGAAAGGATGTGTGGGCTGTAAAAAAGGAGCTAAAGGGGGAAACCAAGCTCGCACGCCTATGCCTACTTATTTTGTGCCTCTATTTGAGTGAGGATGAAAGAGGTCGACAAATATTTGGGCTTTCAAGATAGCACTGACATATTTGTTGAAGGAGGCTAGACTAATTGTGGCCACTACAACTTAAATAAGACTAATGATCCATGGGGAATTGTTGCTCTTGACAAGAGGAGGGAAACGAGGGCACCTTGTGCGCTATTTGCATTATGCCAGATTTTTCAAAGTCCCACAAAATTTTTCAGGACATTACCATGCTTCTTTGTAATATCAATGGGGCGTGTCGGATTCAAATATTTGATGTCCTGTGGTATAGCCTAATTGAGGAATTCACAAGAATTTTGGGGTGTTGTTGACAGGAATCACCCCCTTTTGAATGTTTTTGGCTAATTGTGAATTTTTTTGCTATTTTTAGACGGTTTTTTATTTTTTTGACATTTTTGGATAATTTTTGAATTTTTTTGGCATTTTTGGACAATTTTTGAACTTTTTTGGCATTTTAAAAATATTTTTGAATTATTTTTTTTGGTGTTTTTGGATGATATTTAAATTTTTTTGGTAATTTTGGATGATTTTTGAATTTTTTTGGCATTTTTGGACAATTTTTGAATTTTTTTGATAGTTTTAAGCTAGTTTTGAAATTTTTTGGCATTTTTTGAAAAATTTTGAATTTTTTTGATAGTTTTAAGCTATTTTTGAATTTTGTTGGGATTTTTGGATGATTTTTGAAATTTTTCTTTTGTAATTTTGGATGTGTTTTGGGATTGTGGAGATGAAACAAAGGATTTTAGTGAGATTTGGTGGAATATGAGGGTAACCAGGACCATATGACGTGAAATGGGTTGACTGAGAGCTAAAATAAATATTGGAGATCATTGGCCAAGGGGGATAGCGGGGATGTGCATTGATTTTCCTACAATTCATGTCTATGGTATCTCAATACATAATGAGACTCCCTGTTTTGCTAAATTTGTTGTGTTCCCCATTGTTGCTATCATACTAGCTATTTCCACTACTGTTAACATTCAATCAAGGAAAAGGGCTTTGATTTTCTCTTGTTATTGTTATTGTTATTGTTATTACTGTTATGAGCTCTATTTCCCTTGCTCTACTATTACTATCATACTGGTCATTTTTGCTGCTATGAACCACATTTGATGCCAAAAGACCTTAGAACTATAACCCACAAGTGTTTTTGAATTAGGTATGTGTGAAATTAATTCAGTGGTACTTGAAACAAGAAAAATATGTCCAAACACAGTTGCTTGAGGAATGTCTTGATTTTTTTTCAACATTGAAGGACCTGTGTTGTTTAGGGAAGTCAAAAGAGCTATCTCTCACCTCTTTGCAAACCAAAAGTGGTGTCCTCACTTCTTTTGTACCATTTTTTTTTGGTATTTTTAAATTTTCTTTGGTATTTTTGATGTTTTTCTCAAAGCTTTTAGACATTAAATCGTTTGAGATGGATGATATTCATAGGTTCTGCTAATTTTGTACCTTCACAATCTAACATTCAGTAGGTACCAGTCCCAAAGGATTCTATGATAAGGTAAGGAACAATCCAGTTAGCCTTCTATTTCCCTTTGTTTTCCCTTGTTGATTGGTTCTTAGGGTTTTCTTTGAGCACTAGGTCACCAATCTGAAAGACACGAGGTTTGAACTTTTTGTTATAATGCCTTGGTAATATATTTTGATACACTTTGAGATGTTCATGTGTTGTATGTTGATGTTCTTCTAACATATCTAGTTGTTCTAAATGGGCCACTCTATAATCCTCATCTGATAGGACATCTTGAAGAGTAACTCTCAAGGATGGGATCTCAACCTCTAAAGGGAGAGTAGCTTCACAGCCATAAACCAAAGAGAAGGGTGTTGCACTTGTAGGTGTCCTAATGCTCATCCTATAGGCCAAAAGGGTGGGGTTCAAATGTAAATGCCAATCCTGATGATGGTTTTGTTGGTAGCCTCTACTTGGCCATTGCCTTGGGTAAAATTAATTGATGAAGAATGGTGTATAATATAAAATTTTAAACATAATTCATCAATTATTTGATTTTTAAAATACAAGGCATTATCTGTAAGAATGGCATGAGGTATGCCAAACCTACAAATGATATGGTTGAGAATAAAAGAGGAAATTTTTTTTCCATAGAGTCAGCAAGTGGCACCACTTCAACCCACTTGGTGAAGCATTTAGTGGTAGTGATAATCCATTTATGTCCACTGGAGCAGGGTGGATGGTTGGCTTCAATCAAATCAAAACTCCATTGATAAAATGGCCATGGCATGGCCAAAGGATTTAGCTCTTGGATTGGCGTGTGAACAAGGTTACCATGAATCTGACATTTTTTGTAGGTTTTGACAAATTCAATAGAATCCTTTTCCATGGTTGGCCACAAATAGCCCATTCTAAGAATCTTCTTTGCTAATGTGCAACCACTAGAGTGCGACCCACAAATCCATGCATGGACTTCTTGCAAAATGACTCTAGACTCATATTTTTAGAGACATGTAAATAAAGTACCATCAAGACCTTTCCTATACAACGTATCAGCCACCAAGGTGTAATTGGAGGCTTGGCAAATGAAATTCCATTTTTGATTATGTGAGAGGTCAGAAGAATGGTGTTATCATGGAGGTATGTGATAATGGGACCATACCAAAGGGAATTAGGGGAATTTATATGGAAAATGATAAGGGAATTGGGTTGAGTAAATGTGGTTTGAACCACCTCTTCCACTAGGAACTCATATTGCTCGTGCTGTTCTAAGAGTTGAAGTAAGGAGACTAGGGTGGCCATAGCATCTGCTACTCTATTCCTTTCTCTAGGAATTTGTTCAAAAGTAATGTAAACAAAACATGCCTTGAGTGTATCAATTATATGTTTATAAGGCAACAATTTTTCATCTTTTGTCTGATAAGTATCAATAACTTGATTGATGATTAACTGGGAGTCTCCATAAACTTCTAGGGTTGTCAATTTCCATTCCAACACCAGCTAGAGACCCAAGACCAAAGATTCATATTCAGCCATGTTGTTGGTGCAAGGGAAGAGTAGTTTGTAAGATTTAGGGATGGTAACACCAAGTGGAATGATGAACAAAATATCAACACCTGACCCATGGTGTGTATAGGAACCGTTAAAGTGAAAATTCCATGTTACTAGCTCTGTTCGAAGGATGTGCATATCAAAGAAGTCAACTAAGATAGGATTGGAACTTTCTATAGGTGTGTCTACCAATTGATCGGAAATGGTCTATCCTTTTATTTCCTTCCTATCAACATACTCAATGTCAAACTCACTTAGGATCATCACCCATTTAGCTAGTCTACTTGTTAATGCTGTCTATTTGAAAAGGTATTTGAGAGGAAAATTTTTGGATATGAGATTGACTTTGTGTGTTAGGAGATAATGACATAGTTTTTGGGAAGCAAAAACTATGGCTAGGCAAGCCTTTTCAATGAAAGAATAAGTAAGCTTATAGTAGACCAAGCTGTGAATGATGTAGTAAATGGCTCATTCTTTGCCTTGGTCATTTTCTTGTTCTAGTTGGGCTCCAATTGACTTATCCATTACAAAAATATACAATATTAATGGTTTGTGTGATACCAAAGGTACCAAAATAGGAAAATTCATCAAATAGATTTTAAGTGTTTCAAAAGCCTTCTAACATTAATCATCCCACTTAAAATTTATGTCTTTATGTAGCAAGTGTGTGAAAGGTATACACTTTTCTGCCAACTGAGAAATGAACTGGAAAATTGATTGAAGCCTACCTTGAAGAGAGCTTAATTGATTCAGGTTCTTTGGAGGTTGCATACTAATGATGGCTTGTACCTTCTTAGGGTCAAATTCTATCCCTTTGGTTGAGACAATGTATCCTAGGAGCTTGCCTAATTTGATGCCAAAAGTGCATTTCTTGGGATTGAGCTTGACCTTGAACACTTCTAGGTAGGTGAATATTTTGGCCAATATGGGAAGATGTTTTTCTCGACTATGGGATTTGGCAAGAATGTCATCCACATAATCTTCCATGAAGATATGCATCATAACATGAAAGATAGTGGTCATGGCCCGTTGATAGGTAGCCTCGATGTTCTTTAACCCAAAGGGCATTACATTCCAAAAAAATTTGCTCCATACACAAGTAAAAGCTATTTTCTCTTGATCTTCTAGTGCTATTCTGATTTGATCATACCCAAAAAATCCATCAGTGAGTGAAAATATGGAATGACCTATTGTGAGATTGACAATGGTGTCAATATTAGGGAGGGAAAAGTCATCTTTAGGAAATGCTTTCTTTAAATCTTGAAAGTTGATACAGATGCGCATGTTGCCATTCTTCTTTGATATTGGGACAATGTTGGAGATCAATGATGCATACACTAAGGGCTAGATGAAATTGGTACTGATTAATTTTTCCAATTCTTCTTTCACTAGATGGGCTATATGAGGATGCATCTTTTTAACTTTTTGTTTCACTGGCTTGACCTCTAAAGATATTTTAAGATGGTGGAGGATTAAGGTCGGGTCTAAGCTGGGCATGTCCGCATAAGACCATGTGAAGTTTATCTATCTTTCTTTGAAGAATTCGATGAATGCCTTCCTTTATTCTGGGCTCAATGAATGTGCCAACTAAATGACTTTTGGTCCTTGTTCTATGCTAATATTGATTGGTTCTGTTGGCTCAATCAAAATAGAAGATCGCTCCTCAGAATGT
The DNA here is from genome assembly GCA_028749045.1 of Cupressus sempervirens. Classification (NCBI taxonomy): domain Eukaryota; kingdom Viridiplantae; phylum Streptophyta; class Pinopsida; order Cupressales; family Cupressaceae; genus Cupressus; species Cupressus sempervirens. The sequence continues at coordinate 388,757,605 of CM053784.1, read as the reverse complement.
TCAGGTAAGGTATCAATTACCCCATCTGCTGGTGCCATAGTTGGCTTTTCACCTCGGATATGTCACTTCTATTTGTTTCCATTTTTTATTATCAAGATTAGCCACAACTTGGTGGTGGTCAATAAGGTTGTAGGAAGCTTTCCCTGCTCTAGTGTGATTGAGGTGATTGATACTTGACCTAACTATATGCTATTCTTTTGTTCTTTATTGATGAGATGGTTCAACCACATTAAGGTAGATGAAAACTTCATAGTTAGTGTCAAAATGAGGGAGGTGATGAGGTTCAGTTGTATCCCAGTTAATGAGCTTGGGATGGATTAGGGAAAATGATTCATAGTATGGGAAGGGTTTGATGGGGTTTAAAGATATAACTTCATTAGATGACTCATATGTTGTATTCATCAAATCTATGATATGGACTTCTTTTAGAGTGTTGAGGAAAGTAGAGCTTGCTAGAGGCTTGTATTAATCATCTTTGACTTTTACCGAAAGGAAGTTAGGGAATAAATTTTGAAATTGAAACCCTACAATGTGTTCATCATCTTCTAAGACACCTTGATGTATTCTATTTCTTGGTGAAGTGGATCTCAAACCATGAGTTGTTCTTTGTATAGCCAAACTATCAAGGGTGGGTATGTTGACAATGCCACATTGTTTATCATGGAGAGATTCCTTAGATAGTAACTCAAATTCCCATTTAGAAGAATCATCATCATCTTAGTTATTGGAGATATTTATGGGTGGTTGTTCCATAGAAAGTGCATTTGAGAGGAAAAAATTCTCATTTATGATATTAGTTATTGCCAGGGTATAATTGTCCTTTTGTTGGGTACCCACACCAAGGTAGAAGAGATTTGCACCTTGTCTTATCCATCATACCCTACCGCTATTTTAGATTTACTGGGCCCGAATTGTGCCATCAAAGGTTCGATGATTCCTTTCCCTTTCCCTAAGGGACCATCTCCTATGTATCCCATCTTTTTCATTAAGTCAAAGCCTTTCCCATGTAGGTGGGAGGAGATGTCAATGTTATGTTGATTGATGTCTTCGACTAGGTTTGGAGGTGTACCACTTGCTTTGATAAAATGTACATTATATGGTTTGGTGGATGTCAATTTTCCATGAGACCTCAGAGAAAGTGGGAGATCAAATAGGAAGACTGAGTACTCACCTACACCTTTACAGTACAACTTACACTTTCGATCAAATTCCTTCATCAGTTTATCCATTTCTTCATAGTGTAGTTGTTTATGATCTTTTGATGATGATGGTGGTAAAGGAGTGAAACTACATGAACAAACCACTTTCTCTTTACCCTTAGTTGATGTTCATAAGTGGTTGCTCATTTGGTTAGTGGAGTCTGAAGTGCCTATAATTGCAGAATGACTGCTAGCATCTGTTAGTGTATCAACTTCTTTTCTATTATGAGGGACAAGTGAGTTACAATATTGGGCAAAGTGTTGATCTCTGGGTACGGTTATCTCTTAACCCATGTCTGGAAATTTAAGGCACTGGTGGTAGGTGGAGGGAATGGCTTGCATGTCATGAATCCATGGTCTTCCCAGTAGGATGTTGCAAGTTAATTGTAGGTCTAAGTCTTGATAGACAGTTTCTTTCATGACCGGCCCTACTTTGATGGGTAATAAAACCGTGCCTTAGGAGGATCTTTCTTCATCATCATAAGCCTTGATGGTAATCTTTTTTCTTGGGTCAACAACATCCTCTTCATACCCGAGGGATTTCACTAAATTGAGAGTGCAAATATTGAGACTAGCTCCGCTATCGACCAATGCTCTCTTAACTTGGTTCCTATGGATGAATACTTCTATGTGCAAAGGAGAATTTTGTGGCTATATCATAGACATGTAATCTTGAGCTGAAAAAGACATGCAATGAGGAGAAACTAAATTGCTGACCATGTTCTAGAATCTACTCATATCTAGGTCATTTGGCACTAAGGCTTTGGTGAGTATCTCTCTATGCTCTGGGGAGATTTGCAATAGTTAAAAAATGGAGATGTGGGCTAGAGTCTTGAGTAATTGGTTAACTAGGTTGTACTTGAGCATTGAGGAACTTTGAGCTGCTAAGTAAAGATTTTTCAAAGGTCCTAGTTGGATAATTTTGGAGGCTTGACCTTAGGTGATGGCATTTGATGACTATTTTTTTATTTTTATCTTTAGTTATGATGACATTGACAATGTCATCAAATCTAGAATTCATGCTAGTGGTATTATCATAGTGGTGCACATAATTAACCTTGGTTTGTGAAGGTGTGTTTTGATTGGCCTTGGAAGACTCCCCCTTTTCATGACTCATGAATGGGTTCTTGAAGGTTGTGTGGTCTTCATTATTGGTGAGATTGTTTACTTCAATGGTTCTATTGTTTATTAATTTTTGGATGACCCCCTTGAGGGTGAAACAATTGTTTGTTAACTACCCCTGATTGCGATGATAGGCACAAATGTGTTTCTCATTCCACCATTTCGGCTTGACTTGGGTTCATATGGTTTATCCTCGGCTAACATGATGAGTTCATTGGCCAAGAGTGTTTTTAAAGCACTCTCATAGGACACCCCTATGGGTGTATACTCCTTAGGTATATCAGAAGACTAATATCTTCATGGGGGAGGAGCTTGATTGTTAGAAAATTTTTGATTAGACATAGAGGGAGTCTTTGTGTTACATCAATAGAACGAGAAAACATTATTTTGTTAAGGTGCAACAATGGGACCCGGTTGATTTAAAAGGGGTTGAGTTTGAGTTTTGACATGATTGGCTTCAACTACCCCATCATTTGTGATGGTTTTATAATTATTTCTTCACCATGATTTTTGTTTGTCAGTGGACCAATCAGAGGAATTGTGTATTTGTGTGGAATTGTTGGAGAAACCTTTACCATCTTTAGATAATTTAATTATGTCATTGTTTACCAAGGTTTCTTCCACTTTAGTTTTCTAAGGTGGTTTAAAAATCTTTAGGCCCTTGGAGTTGGAGCCAATAATTCATTGGGTTTGAGAGACTGTTGATGAAGATATCTATCTTCTCTCTATTTGTTATTTCCCTATGATATTTAGCAAACATGTGCCTCCACCGTTGTAGGAAGACCTTGAATGATTCACTTGGGAGTTGTTTTGTGTTACATAGATCAATCATTGTAACCTCTCTTTCAATGTTATAAGAATATTGGGTGATAAAAATGGAGGCCAATTGATCAAAGGTTTTAATATTGGAGGGTAGTTTGGAGAACCACTCCATGGCTTGCCCCCCAAAGCTCCTATGAAATAGATGCATTAGGTATGTTGTGTCATGGACAAACTCCATGCTTAGCATATAGAATTGCCTCAGGTGATCTTATGGATCTGTTGTGCCAAAATATTCATCATATTTTGGTATCTGCAAATTTGGAGGAAAAGGTGTGAAGCTAATGTTTTTATCGAATGGTAGGGGACACACCATTTTGAGGCTAAACTCTGTGGGTTGTATTTTTCCTCTTTTCATCTTTTCCATTTCTAGTTGTAAGTCTTGCAATTTTTGTGTGACTATGTCTAAAGGTGACTCTTCTTCATCTAATTTCAGATTGGTCACATAAAAATTAGATGGAAAATTTTCACCTTGTTGTGCTAATGTGAGTATGTAGTGTTTTTCTAGTATCTTGTCCATGATATCGACAAGTTTGGGATTTTACTGAAAATCTTCAATTTTAGATTCAATTCTTTTGTCATCCCACATATGAAATGAGCCCATTATGGCCAGGTATTTTGAATTTTGATCAAATAAGGGTGACTTAGGAGTAACTTTGTTCTGTGTGCAATCTATTGCTGTGGTAGATTTGAGGAGGTTTAGAGGTTCTATGCATTTGACAGTTCTACTTGTTATCCTAGCACTCTCTCATATGGGTGACCATTTTGATTTTGTTGGTACACCTATTTTGCATGGTGGCATGAAAGGTGAGTTGGATTCTTTTAGTTTTTAGGCATTTTTTTAAAGTGAAAGTTTTCATTGACCATGATTTGTTTGTTGCAATAAGCTAGATTGGACAAGGTGTTTACTAGTGTTGATAGGATAAGGTTTACTTTTGTGAAGTCAAGTAAAGAAATAGATGTGTGTCTTTGACCATTCCTGGCTTGATGTGCAAAGTGAGATAATGATAACTGTTGGGATGATGATGATATAGTTTTGCTTATTTCAAAAGATGTCTTTGATCAAACACGAAAATTCTTAGGTTTTGTAAAATACTAGCAAGGAAAAGGGTATCCAAATTTACTGTTTGTTTGCAAGTGTCATGTTCGTAGATAGTCCCTATTTCATATTTTTGCTTAGATGCATCATAGGAATGCTCAGATGTGCTATTTCAGTAATCAAATGTAGTGTTTCTTTGTTCATATGCACTATTTCAATGCTCAGATATGCTATTTTAACTTTTATATGTGTTGTTTCTTGAATCAAATGCATCATTTAAAGTCTAAGATGCACTATTTTATAGGTGTATGCATCATAATAGGGGTTAGAAGCATTACAAGAATGTTTAGAAGCACTATTTTATGCAGTATATGCATTATTTTAAGGATTGTTCAACAATTTCTTTGTCTTAAACCTGGCCTCTTGATGCCAATTTGAGGTTTGAGGTTTGTCTTTCTGGAAGGTTTATGATCAGCACTGGTGTTCATTATTAAGTTTTAAAGAACTCAAGCATAATAGTCATGAGATCAAAAAAAATGAAAAATCACATGCACTTAGAAAATGAAAATAATGGTTTCCTAGCAAGGTTATCTAAGGCTAGTGACTAGTGGGTCTTAGTGTTCCAACTGTGTTCAGATTTACCTCTCCTATGATAGAGAGCTTCCCACCAACACCAGGGAGGTTTGGCACAATCCCTTCTAGGACTACTAGAGGAAGGTTATGTTTCAAACACAGGTGGCTTGCATTCGATTAGGAATACAAGATTGGGGGGCAATCCCTCTCACTTGCTCTGCTAAGGCAACTCGAGAGGTAGCCCTTCTATGGCTAGATTATCCTACCTAGTGAAGATCAAGAAATGGAAGTCATAAATAAGTCTAGCAATCTAAATGCTCGAGAAGAGTGAGAGCATATCCCTACTATGTTTGAAAACTTAGAAATTTCACACTTTTAATTAACAAGAGCCAAGGTCCACTACCTAATTCGGAGCTAGCAAAGGCTAGGTGCATTTATGAGGGTCTTCATTCTTGTTGTGCATTGTTTGCAATTTGAAAGCTTGTTTCATTAACATAGAAGGAACATGTAAGAAAAATATATTTAGATCTGGAAGTTAGATTCATGAAACTGCAACTTTTATCAAATGCACTACAAAAATGCTCATATGTGTCACAAAAAACCTCATATGTGCTATTTTATCATGCAAAAGTGCTATAAGAAAATCAAATGCGTTGCAAGATGCTTCATATTCTTTATAGAAATGATCAAATGCATTACAAAAATATTTAGAAGCACTATAAGAATAAGAAAATGCACTACTGAAGTATGTGAATGCATTACAGAGAAATGTAAATGTGTTATAGTACTATGTAAATGCATTATTGAACTATGCAAATGCATTACAAAACAATGCAAATGTGACACAGTAAGATTAAATGCTTTAAAACAGAGTTCATAAGCATTAGAATATCTCTTGAAAGTATTGAAACAGAGCACAAAAGCATCAAAAAATTTAGATTTGGCCCTTCTATACTCAAGAAAGACTTTGGAATGCTGTTCTTGTTGATATGAGGTCTCCTGGATGTAGTAGAACATGTATTTGATCAGATCTGCACAATAGAATAGCCAAAAAAACACAAATCTATACTAGAAATGAAAGATTAGACTTAAAAACTTGAAAATAGAGAAGCTTTTAGTTCAGCCCTATAGTGGGCACCATTTTGTACATGGTATGAATGCATATTCATGAAACTTTAGCTTAGAATGCAAATGGACTGATGACAAACTATACTAGACCCAAGATATCATCATCAAAATGTAATCTCTACAAGCGTCTCATGTCTCCCTAATTACCACTACTAAAATAGCTCTAAGACAAGTATCTTAGTGATAGTTCTAGAATGAGATTGTGCTAAAAATGTAGATCTACAATGGAAGAATGCAAGAACTATGACTAAAATGTGAATTATATGCGAAATACAACTCCTAGAAATGCTCTTGAAATGATCAAGCTATGAACTAAGTATGCAATAAATGAAGCTAAATGATACAAAATGATGCTAAAAATGCTATGAACTTTCTACAATGAAAATTTTAAAACAATGAGTCTAAATATGCCTATAGTGTAGATGCATAAAAACTTGGGTCCCTTGCCTCTTAGATTTACCTCCTATTTATAGGATTTCAAAAGGGGTTGGGGTAAGAACTAGGATTTTCACTTTTGATTGGGGGTGAAAGTGAAACAAAAAATATCTCATAAGAGGCTAGGAGGAAGAGTCCAACAAACTTGGTTTTGAGGATAATATGAGTATTTTTCAAATTCTTTTAAATGGTAAAAGGGATATTTTCAATCTTGTGAGGATAAAATGATTCTATTGATTTAATAAATGATTTATTTTCAACACTTTGTCTTTTTTTTTTTCCTCCCTTTTTGAATTTTATTTTATGAATTTGAATTGTTTTCTTCCTCTTTTAAAGTTGGTCTTGTCGATTCGATAGGTGATTAATGACATTATGTGATTTTTGTTTTGAAAGTTTGTTGTGTTTCTTCTGATTTGAAAAGGGGCTTGAAATAGCACTTTTGGACTTCCCTAAACAACACAAGGCCTTCTATGCTAAAAAGGGGCTACAGTTGAATGGTTGATTTTCCATCTTTGAGACAAAATTTTGGTTCTTTGAGTCTTTCCATTGCAATTAATAGAATATAGGAATAAAAGAAAGGGGAAGCATTTACAGTTGAATTATTTGGAGGTATTTGGAAGAAAATTATTTGTTTATCTAGGGTTGAGAAGCTTATAATATGGATGCTCGACATCATCTATTTTGGATTGCTCAGCATCCACTGTGTTTCTACATTACTCAGCTCCTGTAGAATTACTATGTCACTCAGCACATGTTAGTTTTCTTCATTGCTCAGCACCTATTGGATCTTGAGTCACTCCACACATGTTGAGTTATGTATAGCTCAGCATATACTGTAATGTGTTCTGCTCGGTAGCAATTGTAGTTTTATTTGCACAATCTGTGACCTGGCACATAAAGAAATTATAGCTTAGCTTCCATTGTATACTAGGCTTGTATAGTGAAAATGATTAAGTGTGTTGACACTCATTTGTTAATCTTACTTATTTGATCAACAATCTCCCCCTTTGAAATGGGTGTCAAAAAAACTTAACTGATCATTCATGATCTAAACCTTATGTGTATCCATTCTTCACTTACAAAATTTCAAAAAAGATATTGTGAACAATAATATACCTTATGACTCCCCTTGAGTTGATTATGTCATGAATTCTGATGTCTTGTGTCATTGTGTCTGATGTACTTTGTTCTTTGATATGTTCTTAACTTATGAACCTATTATCTCCTTATCTTCTTGCTATATGCATTTCTCCTCCTTTAATATATCCCCCCCTTTGAATATTATCTCCTTTAATATATCTCCCCCTTAGAGTATTATCTCCTTCATTATCTCCCCCTTTTTGATACTGATGTCAAATGGTCCTAAATGGTAATGCCATGCTTGGCCAAAAATGCTTTATTTACCTCAAGGAGTATTTTGAGAGCTACATCTCAGTTATTCAATGCAATATCCAATGAATTGTGTTGGATTGCAAGCTCTACCACTAGATCAACAAGTCCTTCATGTGTAGAAATGTTTAGATCCTTCTTCAAGATTGTTTCTACATACATTTTCTCCAGTGAGGAGTAATTAAGGCTTGTATTTGCATCATATTTTCTTTAATAGTGGCCTCTTCTACCGATAATGCAGCTAATTCCCTTTGAGTGTGAAGTGTTTGAGCAAATTGCTTCTCACTGTGTACAAGATTTGAGGGTAGTTGCATACTAGAGAGCTTAAGTTTGTTCTCAAGGTTCAGAATTTTTGGATTTATTTCTTGTGTGAACCTAGAAAAATCACACAATTTTCTATAAAGGGAAAAGATGTTCCCTAGTACAACCTTTACCTTATCCAATTTCTTGGCTAGGTCAACCTATCCTAAAATTATGTTATTGGCTATCTTTTGGTTGACCTTGCCTACAAACTTCTTTTTTGACCATTCCATGAGTTTTACATTTGTATCATGGTCTTCATTATTCACTTGGTCAACTATATTAGATAGTTGCTCAAGGATTGGCCTACTTGAATCTGGAGGTTGTAGGCTAAATGAATCCATGAATATATCTTTGATCTTATTCATTTCCTGCTTGTATTTGTAGTCTTTCCTCAATGCCTCTTGCCTCCTTCTCTTATCCAATGCACTCTATATTTTATTCATCTTTTCTTCAGTTAAAGTGCTTGAATCATAATAGGGTATTTTAATTTCTTCATCAAGCTTAGGAATACCATAATGAATGGTCCTGGCTACCCTAGTAGAACTTGAGCTTGGTGTACTGACTTGTAAGGTTATCATTTCAGTACTCAGCTTTTGAATGGGTTTGGTAGGAGTTCCTATTTTTGGCAATTCAACCAAAGTTTGTATTGTAGACTCCTCCTTATCCTGTGTTTCTTCCTTATCCTCTTCTTGTACCACTATTACTGGGGGTGTACTTGTTATCTAAACTGATGTACCTGTGACTTCTCCCACTATTGCACTCAGCTCCTAATGAGCTTGCATGGCTATTCTTAGTGGTGATGGAGATGGTAGAAATGAAAGTCCAATATTTTGAATGATCTGAGGTGGTTCTTGTGGTGATACCTTAGCTTCTTTGAGTTTATCTACTAACTTTTGGAGCTCATCTACACTGACCAATATAGGAATTTTACACAACTATGCTTCAAGATTTGTTTGGTCAAGGATCTTAGTAAGATCCTCTATAGTTAATGGATTGATGTTTTGACTTGAGGTGTCAACAACATCCTTAATCTTTATGATTTCTGAAGGTGTGGTAGTAGAGTGAAGAGGGCTAGGAGGTGGAAGTTGTGTGTCCTGCACACTTTGTTGCTCATTTGTACCCCTGTCTTCATCTTTTCCTTCCTTGTTTTCCTCTTCTTCAAACTTTTTCTCTACTTCTATCTTCTTTTCTCTCCTCTTTCTTCTCTCTTCTGGCTTAGCAGTGGCTTCTTCTTTGTATTCCTCTTCAAGAACATCTTCAATTTTCTTATACAAATTCTTCCATGATCTTGTGGTTTTCTGTACAACTTCTTCAATTTTGTTTTGGAGAATGGAGAATGCCCTATACTTAGGTGTAAACCTAGTGTTATTCCTTGTCAAATTAGGTGCTTGCTACGGTTGATTCCCTTATCTCCTTCTCCATTTTCAAACAGAAATGCCATCTATCTTCTACAATTTTAGACAATTCCTTTGGCAATTGTCCATGAAGTTCAAGAGGTGTATACTTGAACTGTGTCATCATTACATAGACTGATTCTTCTATTTTATTTTGTTCCTCTTTGGTGAACTTATTAAAATCAATCTTTTTCATTTCACTGAAGTCTCCATTCCTAATCTTTTCACATAATGTATCAATTGAAGACTTACGAGGATGACTTACCTTTTTAGATTGATCTTCTTCATTAGTATGGGGTTGAGCCACATATATTTTCCTTTTCCTTGGCTCTTCTTGTGCCTTCTTGGTTTTTTACTTCTTCCTTTTAGCTTCCTCTTTGGATTTTTGTGTGGTAGCCCTTTGTTGGCTTCTTTGATGTAGGCTAAGAAGCAGGAGGTGTCATTGCCTTCCTTTTGATGTCCTTGCCTTTGATGGGTGCTTCCTTGGCTCCTTCTTCCTTGGCACTCTCATCTTTTTCTTCACCTTGGCCTTGTGACAATTCAAGTGGCCCTTTTTTTGGCTCATCCTCATCTTTCTCATCATCACTAATCCCCTCTACTTCTCTTGCTACACTTGTTTCTTCAACTCCAAATTTCTTCCTTATCTTTTTCACTAGCTTGTCCTTCTTCTTCACTGTTGTAGCTATCTTGAGTTCTGTAACAACTCTTGATTTGATAGTGTCATAAGTTCCAAATGCCTTGGTAGATTTTTCCATTTCCTCTGCAAGTAATGTTGTAATAGTTGTAGAAGTTTGATCAACATCAAGCTCATATCCCAATAGTTTGAGCCATCTTGTTCTCAGAAGGACTACTTGGATATAAGTATAGTCAATATCAACAAGAAAGCATATATCATTTACATGATTTTCCACTAGTGAAAAAAGTATCCTCGTTCTTTTCTTCATTGCATTCTTGAAATCATCAAAATAGATAGATATTTGATCATCAAAGCTATATCCCATTTGTGCAATAAAATCATTTATTTGATCAACAATTGTTTTGTTCTGACTCTAGTTGACTTTTCCAAATGAAGGGAATTCCTTCATCACATAGAAGAACATACAAACTAGTACTAACCCAAATTTACATTGTTCTACCTTGAACTTTCTAATAGCTCCAAGATTTTCATTAATCTATTGCAACACGAGCTCTGCAAGGTCATATGTATGATCCTTCTTTATCAGTTTGTATGCAATATCAATGGCTATACAAGGCACACTATTCAATCTGTTGGACTGATAAAATTTGTGTGATATGATTCTCATAGAAAAATCTAATAGGGAGTCTTTTATTGTGTCAATTTTCATTCCCCTATTATTCCATTTTGCACCTGTGTTCTTCTCTATTGCTTCCTTCTTTTCACTTCTCAAAGTCATGGGCCAATCTAGGGTTGGAAATCTTGTAACTCTATGAACCATTTTCTTGGTAATTTTAACTAGTCCTTGCTCTAACCGAAATGATCCATCATGAATTCTCCTAAGTATTATGCGTATCCACTCAGTTTTGAAAATGATTGGAAAAAGTAGGGCTTTGGTTAAACCCTTCTTCTCTATAATTAAAAATTCATCCTTCAATATACCATTGTCACAGAGTTTGTCAAAGACATTAAAGATTTCCAACTCTCCTATGGCTCCTATTTTGTAGTTATAACACTTTTGCACATCCTGAACCATAACAACTTTTTTCAAGGATTGTGGATAGGACACCGGTGGGATCATTTTTATATGTAACTTCTAGGATTGGCCTAAATTCAGGTTGCTTAACCTCGTTGCTAACAAGTTGAATTTCATGGCTCTCTTTCCTTTGGGTTGACTTTGAACTAGATGCCATTTTTAACTAAACTAGGGTTTGACATCTTAAAATAAATTTCTCAAATTGTACAACTCGGCACCTGAAGGAAAATACTTGGTTAAATGATTAGATCACTTGGGTAGATGCTAAATCACTATAAATCACTGATTGAATGCTTAAAAATTTCTCAGTCGTGCTCCTAGTAATTGCTCTTCAAAATAAGTCAATTTTCACCTTTAAGTGGTTCAAAAACTTTGCATATAATGCATTCTTATACCTTCACCTATCACTCAGCTTCAAACATTTTCAACTCAGCATCCACTCGGCATCTACTATTTTTGTTGATAACTCAGAAACCAAAGTAGTTTCACTCAGCAAACAAAGACAGCTCGACATCATCATTCAAGTTTTGTCTTAGCATCTTATCTCATGCAAATTTATACTTTACAATGCTTCTTCTCTGTTTAGGGCTGATGTATGTTACTCCCTTATATGTATCAGCCCCATAGGCTCATCTTGTGATTAGTTGGATGAGATATCGTCACTTGACCTCTTGGGTGAAGTGACCCTTCCATTGGATGTACTTGGTCCATCCTTTTTCTACCATGTCTTCTTTATGTCTATTCTGATGTGTGCCTCCTCATCAACCTTTTATTTTCCCTTATTTACTTCAGTCTTGGGTTCCTTAGCCTTTGTTGGACAATTTATGCTAACATGTCTAGTTTTCAAGCAACTGAAGCAAGTAGTTTGGTTCAACCATCTTTTATAGTTTCCCTTAAAGTGTGTTCTGATGCAATTTTGGGGCATGTGACCATACTCTTGACAATAGTGACAGCTTTGTCTTGTATTGTAGTCCCAATTGTAATGATGTACATAGTTGTCCCTTCTTACATGCTGATTTGGTGTCCACATAGGCTTTGATCTACATTCAAAGGCTCTATGTCCATACTTCTTGCAATTGTGGTATTATCCATCAAATTTTTGTGTCCTTGCGACTTTAGACCTACACTCTTATGTCATATGTCCTTGCATGTTGCACTTGTGATAGTAACCCTTGCTTTTGGATGTGTTTGGCTGATTGATCCTTCTACTCCTGCAAACATTAGCAGTATGCCCCTTTTTATTATAGTAATGACAAGTGGGTTTAGAAACCTTACCTTTGTCACTTCTTTACTCAACACTCTTTGATGATTCACCAAATTTAGTGCTGATGTATCCAAGTCCTGATGTATCATGGGTTGATCTTGGGGATTTCAGCAACTGTTTAAAGTACTTGATAGCTTCACTTGACTTGTTTAGATTCTCTACTGTTTCTTTTTCTCTCTTCAATTCATTCCACAATTTTTCATTTTGCATCCCCAAAGTAGAGATCTCAATATCTTTCATGTTGAGTTCATGATGAAGGTTCATCAGTTGGGCAAGTGTATCCATTTGCATGTTTGAGATCCTTGTTAATTTAGTACATTTTTCTTCAAGTTTGTTTGCAAGATTTCTTTTGTCATCTTCCATCATGACTTTATCCTCAACTTCTCTTTTCTTTTTCTCAATGACTTCACATAGCATCATAGCCTATGATTCATGCTCTATCTTAAGAGTTCTTATCTCTTCTACTTGAACTCTATTTTTCTCCATCAATTCTACTATTGCTGCATCAAATTCTTTGGAATCTCCTTTGGCAAATACTTTTGTGGTGTCAATCTCCTTGTAGTGAATATCATTTTTGGCTATAGATATTTCCTTCCTTCTTTTTAAGGATTTTCTTAATTCCTCTCTAGCTTTCTCTACCTTGTGTAGAGCGTGATGCAAATCTATCACTTGGTTCTCAATGATCTTCCCAAGTTTGAAGACTTCCATCTTTAGATCTTTTCCTCCAAGCTATTAGGCTTCTTCTTGAGAGAACTTGGCTCTGATACCAATTATTGGAATGTCCTAATGGGAAGAGTGCTTCTAAGAGGCAGGGGTGAATTAGAAGTACTAGCCTTTTTACCTGTTTTAAATCCTTAATAACATATAACTGAAATTAACATGCATGCATAAAAAAATAAAACAAACATGAGAAACAAACATGCATCACCACATAACACTTGATATTTTGATTACCCAAAAACCCTCCAAGAATAAGAAGGTAAAACTGGGGTGGGGATGATACCCAAAAAATTACTGCAGCAATTGATTTTAACCACTTCTGATGGTTTGCCCTGTTAAAGGCCTGCCCTATTAAAGGCTACAACACACTGTTAAATGTGACCCTATTAAAGGATTTCAACACCTTGTTAGGAGTGTTCCTTGTTAGAGGACTTAAGAACATTCAACTTAGAATGCCACCTTGTTAAAGGATTTACATAAGGCTATTAAACCCACCTAACTCAATAGGATTTCCAAATTCCTAATACAATTGTGAGAGAGTATTAGAATAATACACCTTATCTAATGTTGATCTCAAGCTCTTGGTCTTCTCTTTTATCACTGATATCTACTAGATCTAATCTACTGATTGTGTTCCTTGTTCTGTTTTGATCAACTAGATGTGTAAGTGTCATCCTTTCCACTAAATCTTTGACACCAATGTTCTGCAATGACCTTAACAATAGGCTATGGTTTTCCTTCTTCTTTCAACTCCTCTTCTTAAAATTTTCAATGGTGTCAAGACTACCTTATAAAGATTAGTGGTTTGTTATGCATTCTTCATTCAAGTATTCCCGCTCAAACCCTTGAAATTCACCTATTCACCTATTGGCTGCATGTAGTCTCCAATTTTTTGATTGGCTACATGAGGATCACATAGGTGGATGGGAGGATTTGATCTTATCCTTTTATCTTGTCATGATTCATGCATAACGGTTTTACATCATGGTTTTTATTGGCACAAACTCTTATGCTAATCTTGTATTGCTTGGCACATGAAGTAATACTAATGCTCGGCATCATCTATTCTAGATTTCTCAGCATCCACTATGTTTTTGCATTACTCATCTCCTATAGAATTACTATGTCACTCAGCACCTGTTAGTTTTCTTCATTGCTCGACACATGTTGAGTTCTGTATAGCTCGGCATATACTGTAATGTGTTCAGCCGGCAGCAACTATAGTTTGCTTGGCACAATATGTGACCCGGCATATAAATAAATTCTAGCTCAACTTCCATTGTATACTCGACATGTATAATAAAAATGGTTAAGTGTGTTGACACTCATTTGTCAATCTTACTTATTTGATCAACACTTACATTATACTTTGTACAATTTTCCTATACTACTCACCGTTTGACATCAATGACAAAGGTGTCAAAATCTATATACAAGTCAAAATTTCAAATATTTTACCTCTGTATTAGGGTGATAGACATTTGATATAGTCATCAAATCTTTTTTTTGAACTTTTTAAATTATTCTCCCATGTGTCTTTAACTCCCTCTAAGATACTGAGTAGAGCATACAACACATAGGATGGTATTTCCATTGCATTCAAGTCTTAGTAGACAAACTTCTCAAAAGATGTATTTTCCTTGAGACATTCCTCAATCTGCTTCTCTAGTGTTTCTATTATCAAAGATAAATATTCTCTCAGAAGTGAGAACCTCTTTTTAGTCCTTTCTTTATCAATCTCTATAAGACTTGTCTCATCATAAGTCTTTCCAATTTGTGCTTCAATGTCTTCAATCTTCATACCTAGTTGTTGAAGCTAGTCTACCAGTGCATGTAGCTTATCATGCTTCCTTTTTAGTTCATCCTCACTATCCTTCATAAATTTTAATGACATTTCACATTTTCCACATAATGCATTTCCTTCTTCTTCACACCTTCTCATATCCTTGATACATGTATCAAAAGCTCCTAAATCATTTTTGATATTCTGACATAAAGTGTCAAACATTTGAGCATCACACATTGTTTGAGCTTGAACTAATGCTACATTAGATAAACTAGTGAATTTGGCATCAAAAACCTAATTCATAGCATTTTCTCTACCCTATGGATCAAGGTCTATCAAACTTACTAAAAGGGTTCTTTGTAGCTTCTTTGTTATGTCCATTAACTATTTCTATAGACTCTTTACCTTTCTATTTATACCATTTATTTTTCTCAAAGATGAGATTAGTTTAGTTTGATAATTATCATTTGATCCTA
The DNA here is from genome assembly GCA_028749045.1 of Cupressus sempervirens. NCBI lineage: Eukaryota > Viridiplantae > Streptophyta > Pinopsida > Cupressales > Cupressaceae > Cupressus > Cupressus sempervirens. The sequence continues at coordinate 388,742,246 of CM053784.1, read as the reverse complement.
TCAAGGCTGCAAGTGTTAGGGGACTTCTAGATGAACTAGGTACATTGACCTTCTTCTCTTCTTCTCCTCTTCTTTTTATCTCTTCTTCTTCTCTTTTTCTTTTCTTCTTAACCATAGGATCAAGGTCAAAAAAGTTACAATTTTTTGTACTTTTGATCTAATTAGATTTCCTTCATCATCAAATATTTTGACCTTCCTTTACTCAAATCCAAGCTTGTGACTTGAGTTATTCAACTAAGAAACACTCAAATAATTACATTTGAGTCATTGAACCCAATATGCATCATCACATTTGATCTTATCATTCATCATTAATGATCCCTTTGCTAGAGTGGGGTTTTTCGGTGCTTATATGGTTTTAACATTTGAGTTTCAACACACTTAATCACTTTCTACATTGAACTCGAGTACACTATGTATGCTGAGCCACTGTGTGTGCCGAGTGACTTCAAGTGCTGAGTAGTATATAAGTGTTGAGTGATATATAGGTGCTAAATCAATGTTGATGCCAAGTAAGTCAAAATGCTTCATATACCAAGTGAGCCACAATTATACATATGACAATCAAGACATAGTGTAATAGGTGTCGAAAAATCAAGGATAGTATGTGCCAAACACCAGTAGTCCAGTATGTGTCAAGTAACACAAAATCAACATATGAGTTTGTACCCTCACAAACTTAGATGTAAACTATTTTTGGAGCTGACATAGATTATTTTCAAAGGAGAAAAAGGATAAGGATGAATCTTTTACATTTCTTATGTGATTAGCATGCAACCAATCAAAAAAATGGAGAAGGCATACAACCAATGATAAAAATGTAAGGAATGAGCGGGAAATTAAAGATTCAATATGAATCATAGATCCATACCTAACCCTAAATCTTCACAATCTTTAAAAGGAGGTCAAAAACTCCATTGCATATGTGAAAGAGAGTAGTGTATGGGAAGATTATAGAAAAAATTAGTGTGAAGGAAGTAAGACTTAGAGGAATAGAGCAGCAATTATGCATCCAGTTGATCAAAATAGTATAAGGGACAAGGGACATGATTAGATATCAAATCTACGAGGATCAAGATCAAAGAAAGTAGATCAAGTGCATGAATCCAGCAATTAGAGATAGCATACCATCAGGTTCATTGTTATAATACTTTCTTGCCATTATATTAGAAGTTGAAAATCCTATATTGATAGGTTAGCTAAACAGCTAGGTAGGCCTTTCACAGGGTAGACCATCAGAAGTGGTCAAACATTTATTGCTACAATAATTTTTGTGGGTATCATTTCCACCCCTATTTTACCTTCTTATTCCTGGATGGTTTCTAGGTTACCAAATCTGGTGTTATGTGTTATTGCATGTGTTTATTTTATGTTCATTTATATTCTTACATGCATGCAATTTACTTTTCAGTTATAAGCTTAAAAGATTGAAAAAGGTTAAAAGTGTGGTACTTTTGATTCCCCTCGCCTCTTGGAAGTACTCTTCCCATTTTGAACATTCCAATAATTTCTATCAAAGCACAAGGTTCTCACAAGGAGAAGCCTAACAAATTAGAAAAAAGATCTAAAGATAGAAGTCTTCAAACTTGGGAAGATCATAGACAATCAAGTGATTGATGTGCACCTAGCTCTACACAAAGTGGAAGAAGCCAGAGAAGAATTGAGAAAATCCTTAAAAAGAAGGAAGGAGATAGCCATAGCTGAAAAGGACATACATTACAAGGAGATTCATTCCACATAAGTGTTTTCCAATGGAGATTCCAAGGAATTTGATGCAGCAATAGCAGAACTACTCGAGAAAAATAGAGCACAAGATGAAGAAATTAGATTACACAAGCTTGAATAAGAATCACAAGCCCTAATGCTTTGTGAAGTGACTGAAAAAAAGAAGAGAGCCATTGAAGACAAGGCCATGATAGAAGATGACAAGAGAAATCTTACCAATAGACTAGATGAGAAGAAAATTGAATTTGAAAGGATCTCAAACATACATCTAGACACCTTAAGCTAGATGATGAATGCTCATCATGAGCTAAACATGAAGGACATTGAGATTTCCACCTTGAAGATGCAAAATGAACAATTGTAGAATGAATTGAAAAGAGAAAAAGGGATAGTAGAAAGCTTCAAAAAACCCAATGAGGCTATCAAGTACTTTGAACAATTGCTAAAATCACCAAGGGCTAGTAATGATACTTTAGGACTTGGTTACACTAGCACTGAACAAGGAGAGTCATCCAAGATTGCAGAAGAAATGAGAAACAAAAGTAAGAATACTAAACCTACTTGTCATTTTTGTGGTAAAAAGGGACATACCTCTAATGTGTGCAGGAGTAAGAATAGTCATCAACATGATAAGCCTACTAATGCAAGCTTTTGTCTCAAGTGAAAAAAAAGGACATCAAACACATGATTGTAGAACCAAAACTATGAGGACACCAAGATTTGAAGGTCACTGCTATAACTATAAAAAGTATGGACATAGAGAATTTGAATGTAGATCAAAGCCTATGTGGAAACTTGATCATCCTACAAGAGGAACAAACCATGGTCATCACTACAACTAGGATTACAATACTAGGTATAGCTATCACTATTGTTAGGAGTATGGACACATTCTTAAAAATTGCATAAGGACACATTTTAGAGGGAATTGTAGCAAATGGCTAAGCCAAACTACATGTTTCAGTTCCTTGAAGACTAGACATATCTGCAAGAATTTCCCAACAAAGTCAAAAGCACCCAAGATAGAAGTCAACAAAGGAAAAGAGAAGGTTGATGTTGAACAAATAAGAGGCAAAATGGATAAAAATTGGAAAAAGAAAGATGAGTGCAACATATCAAATGGAGAGATCACTTCAGCCAAGAGGTCAAGTGATCAAAAGCAAAAGAAAGGTGTATGGGACTAATATACAAAGTTAAATCATACATCAATTCCAAAGAACAAGGGAGTACTACAAGGAAGAAAACTGCATGAGCAAAGATGCCAGGTCAAAATCTAAAGTTTTTGCCAATATTGTTGAACTGTCCTCTAATGCCAAGTAAAGCTCCAATGGATGTCAAGTTTCTAATAGCGAGCAAGCTGATAGTTGAAACCAAGTGAAGTAGAAGTCTAGTGGAGGCTAAGTAAATGAAATACAATGGGAGCCGAGTCAGATTGAATCCTTCAAGTCCTGAGTTTACAACTATATGCACAAAGCATTTAATGCTAGGTTTTGATATGTATAAGGTTGAATTTTGTTCATTTTCACACCACTTGAACACAGAGAAAAGTCAAGAAGAGTGAAGAAGTGATCAAGCAAAAACCTAGTAGCCATTTGCATAGATTCCAATAGAAATTTAGCACAAACTCATCAATTTAAAGGTATTTATTAGGTGTCGAGCTACACAAAGTTAAAGTTTTTATGGAAACCCTAGTTCAATAAAATGGCCTCTAGTTCAAGAAACCCCAAAGAAAAGGAGAGTCATGAGATTCAGCTACTTAGTAATGAAGTAAAGCAACTTGAATTTAGGCCAATCCCTAAAGTTGCTTACAGAAATGACCCAGCTAGCACATTATCCATCATTCCACTTAAAGTGGTCATGGTGCAAGATGTGAGAAAATGTTACAACTCCAAAATTAGTGCCATAGGTGACTTTGAAATATTCCAAGCTTATGACAAACTATGTGAGAACAAGATTCTAAAAAAGGAATTCAAGATAGTTGAGAAAAAAGGTTTGACCAATGCCCTAGTCTACCCTATAGGATTCAAAACTAAATGGATACATATTTTTTTGTGCAGGATTCATGATGTCTATCTATGGCTAGAGATAGAACCTATTAAGATTACTAAGAGAATAATTCATATGGTTACAGGATTCTCAACCCTAGATTGGCCAAAGACCTTGAGAAGCGATAGAAAGGAGGTCATTGAGAAAAATGTAGGAGCCAAATGGAACAATAGGGTAATGACCATTGATACTATAACTAATCCTCTTCTAGATTTTTCTATGAGAATAACATCTCACAAATTTTATCAATCCAATAGATTAAATAGTGTGACATGTTTAGCAATTGATGTAGCCTACAAATTGGTGAAGAAAGATCACACATATGATCTATCAGAGCTCCTATTGCAGCAAATTAATGAAAACCTAGGAGCAACAAAGAGATCAAAGGGTGCACAGTAAAAATTTGGCTCAGTTCTTACAAGTATAATGTTTTATGTGATGGAATAATTCCCTTCTATAGGAAAGGTAAATTGGAACCCCAACAAAATTGCTATTACACAAATCAATGAGTTCATGGATTAGATGGGAGATAACTTTGAGGCTCAGATGACAAGTTATTTTGAAGACTTTAAGAAGTCTATGAAGTAGAGAATGAGAATACCAATTTCATTGGTAGAGAAATGTGTCAATGACATATGCTTCTTGGTTGACATTGATTACACCTATATTTAGGTAGCAATACCAAGAGTATGATGGTTAAGGCCATTGGGATATGAGCTTGACATAGATGAAGCCTCAGTAGCAATCACAACATTGCTTGCAGAAGAAATAGATAAGGCAACTCCTCACTTTGGAACATATGATGTTGTTAAGTCCAAAGTTGAGACTGGATTAAAGAAAACCACTATTATTAAGAAGAAAGACAAGTTAGTGAAGAAAATAAAGAAGTAATTTGGAGCAAGCATTGAAGGAGAAGTAGGTGAAGAAGAAGAAGAACAACAAGTAGACGGTGAAGAAGGAGAACAAGGGCAAGGCCTAGTAGAGCTAACACAAGGCTTAGGAGAAGACATGGAGGAAGGTACCAAGGGAGAAGAAGTCAAGGAAGCACCTACACCTACCAAGAAAAAGAAGAGAAAGGCGAAAAACACAACCTACAACTCAGCCCAAGCCTAAAAGGTGTAGCAACAAGGGCCACTACAAGAGCATCCACACAAAAGGCTAAAGAAGCATTGAAACAGAAAAAGAAAGCCATTGAGAAACCTACTAAGGAGCCAAAGAAGAGAAGAAGGTATGTGGCATGGCCAAATACAAATGATGAAGAAACAATAGAATCAAAGGACATCAGCCAGTTTAAAGTGGTAAGCCATCTTCCTGAGACTGTAATTGATAAACTTTGTAATTAGATTAAAAATGTATATTTGAATGATTTAAAGTCTCTTAATTTCAATAAACTCAGTAGGGAAGAGTAAAATAAAGTAGAGGAATCCATGTATGCCATGATGGTAGAATTTAAAAACACACCTCTAGAACTTGACAATACCATGTCCAATAAACTATATGAGATAATTGAGAATAAGTGGCATTATTGTCTAAAGATAGAGAGGGAGATCAAAGAATCTACCCTAGCTCAAGTAAATCCTAACATGACAAAGGCTCAAATAACAAAGGCAAACAAGAAACATAGTGGCAAGTTTGCACCCAAGTATAGAGCCTTTTGCATCTTTCAAAACAAGATTGAGGATGTTGTAAATAAATTCACACAATTGTGGAAAACAATATATAAGATAACTGATGATAAGCTAGAGGAAGCAAATAAGGCAGAAACTAGTGCCAAAGAGAAGCTAGAGGAAAAGAAAGTAGAAGAGTAGAAAGGAGAGGTAGAACCAAAGGAAACAAAGAAGAAGGAAGAAGAAAAGAAAAGTGAGGAAGAAATATTAGAGTAAGAGAATGAGGAGAAAGAAGAGGGGGAATTAGCTAAAGGAGAAGACACGAAAACAACTAGACAACAAGAGCTCAGCAAGAAGAAGAACAGAGTGTGCAAGTCACACAAATGCCACCTCCTAGTCCACCTCATACAATCATCACACCTATAGAGACAAAAATCATTAAGGATGTTCCTAACAACTCTTCTCAAAACATCAATCCCCTTACTATAGATGATCTCTCCAAGATCCTTCACCAATCCACTTTATAGGCACAGTTATGCACAAGCCCTGTATTGGTGAGTGTTGATGAACTAAAAAAGGTAGTATCAGCACTACAAAGAGAAAAGGTGAAAACATAAGAACCACCTTTCACCTATAAAGCTACTAGCACTAAGATTTTGATGCTACCACCACCACCTCCACCAAGAGCAACAAATGATACTATTCAAATGCTGAGTGTAGAGGAAATGAAATTAGATGAAAGAGAGGATACCTCAAAAGAAAAGGAGCAAGCTGCCATCTAGACATTGGTATAACTACCAAAGACTGGCACTCCTACAAAGATCATTTAGAAGCTGAGCACTAAAGCCATTCCTTTGCAAATCTCAACTCTAGGCTTGAGTTCAACTAGAGTGGCAAAGGTACTTCACTATGGAGACCCTGAATTAGATCAAGATATTGTAATTCCTTCCTATGATTCCAAGACCATTACAATGGCACAAATGACTAAAATGAAAATTGCATTAGACAAAAGGATGAGGTAGGAAATACTTAGGAAAGAATTCAAACATAAGCAAGCACTTCATGACATTAAGGACACCTTTATGGATGCCTTCAGCTTGCAGTCACCAGATGAAACAAAGCCAATAATAGAACAACTATTAGATATAGTTGACCAAGTGACAAATGAAGACCAGGAAATCAATGTCAAACTCATGGAATGGTCAGAAAGAAAATTTCAAAGAAAAGTGAATAAAAAGATATCAAGTGGAATAGCACTTGAATAGGTAGAGTTGGCCAAGAAAATAGATAAGGTCAAAGTTGTCCTTGAAAACATTTTTTCATTATACAGGAAGTTGTGTGATTTTTTCAATTTCACAAAAGAAACAAATCAAAGAATAATGAGCTTGGAAAGAAACTTGAAAATCTCTAGCATGAAATTACCTAGAGATCCAACTCAAAGTGAGAAGCATTTTGCACAATCACTTCACACTCAAAGGGAGTTAGCTCTACTTATCGTAGAGGAAGCCAATATTAAGGCAAAATTGATGCAAATTTAGTCCTCCATAACCCCTCATTTAGAAGTCCTCCACAAGGATCAAGTGTATGCTGAAACAGTTTTAAAGAAAGATCCAAATCTTTCTACACTTGATGGACTTGTACACCTTGCTTCAGAGACTACCATCCAACACAAGTCACTTGACATTGCTTTGGAGAATTGGGATGCAACTCTGAAAACAATAACGAAGGTAAATAGTAAATTTTTTGGCTAAGTATGGTATTACTCCTTAAAACCCTTTGACATTAGTGTCAAAAAAGGGGGAGAAATAATAATAAGGAAAGGGGGAGATATTAAGGGGTAGAATACTTATAAATTTTGATAGCCAAGAGGGGGAGATACAAAAAAATTGGCAATTATATGGATGAAATAGCACATAGCTACAAAACACAAAAATAGTGCAAAAGACAGAGTATCAGGCACATTCAGCATAGAATTTTGGTTACAAGAATGTCAAGACACAATCAGCCCTAGGAGAGTTAAGGTATTTCGAACAATTTTCTATCAATTTTTGAATTTTTTTGGATAAGGTACTCATAAGGACATATTGGTAATGTTTAGTTAAGTGTTTTTGACACTCATGTCAAAGGGGGATATTTTTGGTCCTTAGATGGTTTTGACAATTGAGTGTCAACACCTTTAATCCCTTTCTACATTGAAGCCAAGTACACTATGTATGTCGAGCCAGAGCGTGTGCCGAGTGACTTCAAGTGTTAAGTAGTATATAAGTGTCAAGTGATATATAGATGCCAAGTCATAGTTGATGCCAAGAAAGTTAGAATGCTTCATATGTTGAGTGATCCAGAATCATACATGTGCCAAGAAAGATAGAGTGTAATAGGTGTCGAGCAATCAAGGATAGTATGTGTCAAACACTAGTAGTCTAGTATGTGTCAAGTAACAAAGAATCAACATATGAGTTTGTGCCCTCAAAAACTCAGATGAAAACCATTTTTGGAGCCAACATAGAAGGTTTTTGAAGGAAAAAAAGGATAAGGACAAATATTTTACATTTCATATGCGATTAGCATGCAACCGATCATAAAAATGGAGAAGGCATGCAACCAATGATAAAAATGCAAGGAATGAGTGGGAACTTAAAGATTCAATATGGATCATAGATCCATACCTAATCCTAAGTCTTCACAGTCTTTAAAAGCAGGTCAAAGATTCCATTAAATGTGTGGAAGAGAGTAGTGTATGGGGAGATTATAGCAAAATTCAGTGTGAAGGAAGTAAGATTTAGATGAACAGAGCAACAATTATACATCCAGTTGATCAGAATAGTATAAGGGACAAGAGACACGATCAAATATTAGATCCCAAAGGATCAAGATCAAAGAGAGTAGATCAAGTGCCTAAATCCAACAATTAGAGATTGCATATTGTCAAGTTCATTGTTATAATACTTTCTTGCCATCATTTTAGAAGTTGGAAATCCTATATTGATAGGTTAGCTTAACAGCTAGGTAGGAGAACCTTTGGAGAAGGTGATTAAAAATCCTATTGTATTAGGTGGATTTAACAACCTATTGTAAATCCTTTAACAAGGTGAGACTTTGCGTAAAGTATTTGTAAATCCTCTAACCAAGTCACTATTGATATAGTGTAAAGCCTTTAACAAGGCACGCCTCTCATAGGGCAGAACATCACAAGTGGTCAAACATTTATTATTGTAGTAATTTTTGTGGGTATCATCCCCACCCCAGTTTTACCTTCTTATTCCTAGAGGGTTTCTAGGTTACCAAATCTGGTGTTATGTTTCATTGTATGTGTTTACTTTATGTTCATTTATATGCTTACATGCATGCAATTTACTTTTCAATGATAAGCTTAAAAGATTGAAAAAGGTTAAAAGTGTGGTACCTCTGATTCACCCCCCCTCTTAGAAGTACTCTTCCCATTTTGAATATTCCAACAAGATTGTCATTGCAACAAAAGATAGATCTGTCAATGCCCAATATAACGACTCAACTTATAGCACATAGGTGTAATACCCCAAAATTCGTACATTACCATATTCAACCAATTTTGGTTTATTTAACCAATCCTATGTTCTATTTTACTAGGATTTTTATTATCGCTACTTGACCTAAGTGTCAAATGCAAAAAACCCTAATCTGCATTAATCGCACTCTTTATTTAATCCCCAAGTATTGACTCAAATTGGCTACATTACACCTATTTATTAGGTTTGATTTAATTTTAAGTGTTCATACTTTAATTAAATTAAAATTGCCTCTTTAGCTAATGTACAAAGGAATTAAATGTATTTAATTTAATAGGATAATGTCCTCATTTTAATTATTGAGTTTAATTATTCAATTAATTAAGATTATGCATTTATGAGGTCATAATTATTTTATTAAATTAAATATCTTCTCCAAAATCTTCTCTTTAGTGTTATCCATCTAGTTAGGAGGCCACAGATCAATTTTCCAAATTATTTTGGATGAACAACTTAATGTTCATTATAGGATGGTTTCACATATAAGGATCATGTTGAAGTGTGTGTCAAGAGTGAGTCCCATATTTCCCCACATACATTTATGGTGCCCACCATGGGGCCGAGAAATCAAGTTTCTAGCTTCATTAGTTTGGTTTTTCTACATTTTTTAATATCCTATCATTGTCGCTTGTACATTATACCAGATTCTCATGCACGGAATCTGATTTTTGCACAAAGAAACTAAGATTTTATCCCTTTCACTGCACTTCCTCATGCAAAAAAGTGTATAATTGTGTGGTTTCTCATGTGTTACACACCATTTTCTTGCATAGACCTATGTAGGATTGCACATGAAATTTTGCATCAGCAAATGCAAATGCAAATGTTGTTTTCAGAATTTAATTTTATCATCATGTTTTAACTAACAAGTTGATTCTAAAGAAATTTCATTTCTAATTTCTAATTTTCAATAGCTTAATAGTGGTTTGCATGATGTTCATCGAAGACACCTTATCAAAAACACTTGAAACAATATGGATTGTTTGATTGCAGGATGTTTTTCAAAGATACACATGGAAAAGAAATCATTTCAAACCCACTAAAATATCATGGTTTCTTTTACTACTTTCTTAGATATAGTATAAATAGGGCTTGTGAATTCATAGGATGCAACACAAGAGAATAAGGGAGTATTCTCTTTACTACTTGGAAGTGATTTCCAAGAGTAAATCAAAAACCTAGACACCTTCAAAAGATCATACCTAAGGGAGCCAAGTAGGTTAGTGGTTCTTGTATATGATTCTTTTATATGAAGGGATGATGATTTCCTTTTAGGAAATCAAAATCTTGAGAAAGGACAAGTTGATATTGATAATCTAACTTGATGATTAACATGTCTTGCATGTTTGGTCAAGGTGATGAGGTTGAGGAGTATACTCTTTTCCCTTGAGGGAAATCAGAAACTTGGATCCTTAGATCTGAACCACTAGGCCAAGTCAACCTTTAGAGGGCCTGCCAGAGTGATCCAACCTCTAGGAACAACCCAAGTGAGCACACTCATTTCACCAAACATTCCAATTAATATAGAGAGAAAGACTCCAAAACCATATTAATTTCTTCCTCTTAATTCTTGATATCACATATCAAGAGGAGGCTCTGTCTATTGCACTGGTTAGTGTTGGCCCAAGTCTTGCTAGTAAAGTGTGTGCAATTTAAGATGCTGGTGTGGGTTGTTGGCCTTAACTTCACTTGCAAAGCCACTAGGGGTTAATATGAAAGGAAGCCAAGTAAAAACCTCTTAGTTATTTGCTACCCGATTCACCTCCAAAAGGGGGAATAATCTTTGTAAAAGGAGGGGGAAGAATCTCTCTTATAGATCCTCACAATAGGCATGTACCTAGACACTAGAAGGTGGTATATGTACTTGACCCCTACCATAGGGGTGTTCATCTAGCATATATGTTATTGAGTCCTTATAATACACCAAAAACACTGCCACCCTCTAGTGAGGTGACATGGCTATGTGAGGTGAACACTTGCACATTAGTTGTGAGACAAAGGTTTTTCTTCCTCTACCATTTTTGGTGTTAGGGATAAATCATGTTTGTTTTTGAGTCTTTAAGCTTTTCCAAATCTATCAAACAAACAAAAGGTCAAGACTCCCCTGTCCCTCTAAGTTGCTTTGCCCTTGGTTGGATTTTGTTTCCAACTACTACTTGCTTCCTTTGTTTGAGAACAACTATCTTTTTGAAAACCAAAATATTGTCCAAAACTTGAACACTATCTTTCTATCTATGTGAAAACTATAAACACAATCAGCCTTCTATTTAGAACTATTGAAACCATTGAAAATCTCTTCAAAAATATAGTCAAAAATTATCATTCTATCAAGATTATTGTGCCCATTTATGCAAATTTTCACGTGAGAAAATACCCTATCAGCACTTCCTTGTGTACCTCTATGCAAGTTCTAATGTGAGAAAACTAGTCAAAATTTGTGGTTTTAAATGTTTTCTTGGTTCTTTGTGCTTTCTCATGTGGCTCCTTGAGAATCCTCACATGGGATCTTGTCGTAAAAATAGTCAAACTGTCATGTTAGAGCTATATCAACTCTAATTCTAGTCAGTATCTACAACACATTACCACTTCTCTATCTACAAATAGTGTCAAAATAGTGACTTCTTACTTGGTTGAAAACTTGTGACCTATGCATGAACTAGTCTCCTCACTTGTCTATCTTACTCTATCCTTTTGTGTTCATTATACTTGGTGTCATGATAGCCATAATCCTTGGCTATTCTAGCCATTACTCAAATGACTTGTACCTAAGTATAAAACACCCTTATCTCACTTTTTGAGGCTACATTCTAGTGTGGTCCTCGTCTAGGCTTTTTCTCCTTGTGATTTTCTATGACTATGGCAACAAGAAGTGGAAACATGTTTTATCTTGTTACACTTAGACGAAGTAGAGCTAGGGGTCATAATTGTGGTAGAGGTTTCTTTTTAGGTGATATATAGTCTTTGTCTAGTATGTCTACTAAGGAGTCTTCATGATCTCCTTCATCGGTTAGATCCCCTCATGTCCAAAGAAAATTTTCCATAAACTTACAACAAACTAAGAATCCCTTGTATCAAGAGAATCCTAAAACTAGCAAAGGATATACATCTCCAAGAAACATAGCTGAATTTATATTTAGACAACCTTTTCAACCAACATACACTGAAACTTATCACATCCCTAAAATGGCTGATCAAGACCATGAACATGGATAACATAGTGGATAACAAGTTCACCACAAGAATTAAAGACATAAGAAACCTTTTACTAATGAGAATGAGGAAGACATAGAGATAATTCCTACATATCGAAAAATGTGGTAAGGAAAAAAACTTCTAGAAAGTCATGGAAATCTTGCTTAACAAAGAGAAAGAGAATACTTTCTCAAAATTGGTCAAGAGGGAGCCAAGCTATCTCATCACTATAACATTGAAACAATCATAACACATGAAGAGGAAACTGAAATGTCTAAATTGCAAAAACAATTGAAGATCATGCAAGAACAGTTAGCCCAAATGATGCATGATAAGGAAAAACCTATAAAAGCATAAAACCTAGATTATCTTTGTCTATTTCCTTTTGAAAAGAGTATAGACATGCCTCCTTCTCTAATAGGAGTTGAGTTACCCAAGTAAGATAAATACATTGCAACTTTTGATACCCAAGATCATTTGTAGGAATTCAGTGCCTTGTCTATGGAATTTACACATAATTAGAGAGATCTCATGTGTCTATTTCTACGAAGTCTAAGTGGTCAGGCCATGGAATGATTTTCATGCTTGCCTATAGGTATCAATATGTTCGATGAGATTGCTAACTTATTTGTCCAATAGTACTCCCACAACATACAAAACCTAATTAACATATGAGACTTGTGTAAACTTAAATAGAAAGTTGAGAAACCTTTCCTCACATTCCTTTAGAGATGGAGACAACTTTACACCAAATATTCATGCAAAATCCCCAAAATGGAAAAACTTGAGATATTGACGTATAATATTTTACCTAACTTTAGGTATAAAGTTAAAATTCAAGGTCCATGCACCTTTAAAGACATTGTCACACAATCTATCCAGATAGAGGAATTTGTAAGAATTTTCCTTAGGGCAAAATTCACCCAAGAAGTTAGAACTCAAACACAAGTGCAACTATAGACCAGAAAGGTGTATGATCAAAATAACAATGTATTCAATTCAATATGCATTAAAGTACACTAGGTGTCCCTATATATAAAGGCCTTTGAGATACATCTAGAATGCTTAAGAATCAGCTACATGATAAGTCATACAACCAAGCACATGTCCACCAAATATGCGTTATCATCCATTAAGCATAGAAGTAAGTGTGATGATGAGAGGATAAGCCTACAATGGTGTAGCATGCAAATCTATGTTGTAGACATGTGCTAAAAAGGGAGTGTGAATAACTGTGTTGTCTACATGACAACTCAGTAAATGATGCAAACTCTAGTTTTGTAGACACCATTTGTTGAATAAGAGTTGTGTACTTCTATGTTGTCAACATGACAACTCACAAAGGTGGGCAAACTCCTAAGTTTCTCATAAAATAAATAATAAAATAATCTAATATAATAAAATAATGCATTAACCTAAGTAAACTTAAGTAAGTGTAAATAGTAAATATTTATTTACACCAACACCCTACCTTTGGTGCAACTTAGGGGAATTCCCTTAAGCTTATGAAAACTAGGATGAAATCCATGATGGGTCTCAGCTACTAGGCCATATTAGGTAGCCATGTATATAATGAAATGCAATCTCTCATAAAGCAAAGAAAGTGGAAAAACTATCCCCCAAAAAGAGAGATGAAAAGGGATGCATGTATGGATGGAGAAATCAAGACCCCCCCATTATGAGATATATCTAGTATATACAATAGTGAAGAATGAGACGAATAAGACCTCATAAGAGGAAAAAAGTCCCCCCCATAAGAAAGAAGAAGAAGAGAGACAAGGTAGTTCCCCCCATAGATGAAGAATGTCAACCAGTAATTACTACTCCAAGGAAGAAGTTGGTCCATGAGTTCTGAATGATGTTCCTCCCCTTTGGAAGAAACAATGGCAAAGGTATAATCCTGAAGATGTATGGTGGCCCTAAAACCTACTCAAGTGTCCCTATGCAGATGTTGATAGTCACCCCTTCCAATACTTCTAAAAAGAATGAATGCAGATCTGGCATGGATGTCTATTGAACCTATTCCAATGAACCATCTATCTCCTCAATTGATAAAAAGACTTCTGACAACTGTTGTTCATAAGGATCCATAATCATGTCAATCTGTGAAGATCGATCATGTAGAGAATGGACATGAGGGTCAAAGTGAGCCCTCACAACAACTGTAGAAGGATCATCTTCATCAAAGAGAAGATGTAAATCAACAAGGCTTTCTCCCATGTTTGCAGTGTTTGAATCCACAAACAAACCTAAAATGTCTGCTATGCAGTGATCAACTGAAGCTGGAGTTGGAAGACAACATGTACCTTGCTTTTTTGGACCTATCACTATGGCAATGTATGTATGTGAACTATACCGATTTCATGACCTCTTGCTACAACTATTGATAGAACCCCATGTGTCTAAATCTATTGAAGCACTATCACTAGTGTCACTATTAGTTTTCACAATGTATGAAGTGTAGAGAGGAGTAGAGGATAAGCTAGGTGAACTTTCCTAAAAGTGAACATCCTTCTCCACAAAAATCTCATGAGTCTTAGGATCCAAAAGTTTGTATGACTTTACACTGTCTTCATATCTGATGAAGATACAAGGCCTAGGTATTAGTACCTTGCATCTCCTAGAAGATATGTTTGCCCATGCTAGACAACCGAAGACTCTGAATAGTAGAAAAACTACCAGTAGAAAACCAACACACAACCAAACAGAACCCTTAACAATTTTACATCAAAAATAGAAGCAACATCATAATAGTAAATAAAAAGTTCATGCACTTAACACTAAAAGAGTTTAACAATTAACAAAAGGCATGTGGGTGGTCAATGCATTGTACTACCCACAACCCATACCCAAGTTCAACAGAAAAAGAAAAACTATCAAAATAGGACATAAAGAAACAAACATCAAATAATCCAAAAAAACACTAAGCATAGGAACAAAGGATCATCCGAGGGAAGATCACTAACTGGGAACCTTCTTCTTGCCTTTCCTAGCCAAAAGAACTTTGGCCCAATCTTCCACAAGGAAATTATAGAGCAACTTCAAATCTTCATTCCTAAGGCCCTCTTCCTCCTTCTCATGAGGCTAAAGTTGGAGGGTGGTCATAGTTGCATGGGTCATCTTCAAAGTGACCTTGGAGAAGAAGGTGAGGCCTTCCTCTAGTGCATTATACCGATCCTTCAGTTCTTGAAATTATTTAAGAGTAACAACCACCTCCTCCACAATACTTAAATTTATTGCCTTGCTACAATTAACTAGTGACTTCCTCTTATCATGCACATCTAGAGTGTTGGTGAGATCCCTTAAGATTTCCATACCATCATTCCTTATGGGGGAAGAAATAGTGTTACGGGAAGCTTTTTTAGATTTGGGGTCTTCTTGGTTAGCAATAGATAATAGGGTGAAAGTGGTAAAAATATGAGTGGGGTCTTAGGATGGGTACTTGGTAGGGTTCTCCACCTCAAAATCCTAGGTGCCATCGATAGTGTCATCCCACTTCTCCTCTTCTTTTTTATCATTATCATCCTTCAACTTCTCCTTACCATCCCCTAAAATCTTAGCACTCTCCTTCGAATTAGTATCTTCCTCATCATCATCTAGTAAGTGTCTAGACATTTGTTTGAATCTACCCTTGGTCTTGGAAAGCTTATTTGATCTTCTTCTATTCCTATAGATCTCTTCATCCGAGTCCCCAATATCCACCTCCACCCTCTTTTCAATTTTTATTTTTTTATTGGCAACTAGCTCCAGAACCTAGGGTTTGTTCTTCCTTCTCTTGACTAGGGTTTGGCTAGGTGAGGGTTGTGGAGTAGAGGCATAACTACCACACACAAAATTCAAAAAAAGGGGGTCAATAGTAGGGAGGAAATTATAAATGGAAATCACTCTAAAAGGGCATATGGATAGGTGGAAATGGAATAAATGAAACATGAGTCCTTGGTATAAAATAATAAAGTTAGCCCCTTATTTTTTTCCACTACATCCATAATTGTCTCTTCTAGGGCATGCATTAGGGGAAAAAAAGGGGGAATGCAAACTAACTCACTATTAAGAAAGTGATTAAGCAAAGGGAAATGGTAGAAATAGTACACACCATATCTAACTTCTAGGGTGAGATACTTCATTATGACCAAGCACACATCGTCCTAGGGCTTTGGTAACTTATCCCTCTAAAAATTGTCATGATATTGGTCTATGGCTTTGCTTCCTCTAAAAAAGCTAAGCAAGCTAGCTTCATCTATCACCTTCATGATCTTCTACCACTTCCTATTAGTTATTTCAAGGCCTATTGCCATAGCTATAGTCTCCTTGTTTACCTAGAAAGTGATACCATTGATAGTGACCCTCCTATCTTTCCAACTACTAATGAATTGTTGAGAACAGTTCTCGTTGTAACTAGTTATGGCCTGCATGTAAGGGACAAAACCTACCTTCCCTCAACATTGTCTAGGTTTCTTTCCTTTTGGAGAAATCCTCCATCTTCATGGGCTCTAGTTAGTTAAGGTCCCCACCCATGGAATCCTACTGCTTAGCAATATATCTTTCAACAAGCTCGATAATTTTCATTTGCAAGAAATATGCCACCCAAATTTTTGCAGACCCAAGGCTGTTGGCATTATGTTGTATTTGTCATTACTGACAACACTTATTTGATTCTGAATAGATACCGAGCTCATCACTCAATTCACAGTTTATACTGAGCATTTAGTGGTTACTCTATAGGTTAAGCAGTTAAGCAATTCACACCGAGCATTCCTGTGGCTATTGAGTGAATATGCAGTTCAACAGTGTTTATCGAGCTCACAGTGTTTACCGAATAGATAATGGTCACTGAGCTTCATAGTATCTACTGAGTCATCAGTTTGCATGATATGAAATCAATTTCCACTAAGTGATGGATATGTAGTGTTTACCGAGTGACAACAAGGTAAACGAAGGTTTCAGTATTTACTGAGTGACACTATATCTACTGAGTCTCCAATGGTTACTGAGCTCCAAGCTATATTGTTTGATTAGTATGGACTGTGCTTCTACTTCTACCAAGTGCATGATGATGTCAAGTAATGCAGTGGATGCTAAGTATCAAAAGGTCACTGAGTCAGCTTGAAGAGCCTGAGTTTTCTACTGTTTGGCTGACTTAGTAATGTTTTGTTTAATTGTATTTTAGCCAACCTTGAAATTGTAATTATTGGAATGATATATATGTAATGTATTGTATCATTTGCAATGTATATATTATTGTCATAAATTTCAAGGAATGGATATGTAATATCAGAGAAGAGTAAATGTGAATCAATAGTAGAGCAGAGTTTTCAGCAAGGTCATTAAGGAGCAGCAATGACATATTAGTCATAAGAGGTGATATGTACTTCAAGATCTATTCAGCAATCAAATTGTAAGTCAGATCTACTATTTCATCCTAATAGGTGAATCAATCTTCCAAATCCTTTAATAGGGTAGACTTAACAGTCTTTGTACAAATCTCCTAACAGAGTGCATACTTCATTGTATGTTTGTGAAACCTCTAATTAGGTGGACCTAGCAGTCCAAATTGCTCTTAATAGGGTAGATCATCAGATGTGGTCAATGTAAGCCCTAACAAGCCAACTTTAAACTACAGTAGTGAAGTTTTGTGGGTATCATCCCCACCCTAGTTTTACTTTCTATTTGGAAGGTTTCTGGGTCACCAAAATACTATGTTTATGTGTTATGAATGTTTATCTTTTCTCATGCATATGATAGATTAGATGAATGAATGATGAATGATTTATATGGTTAAGTACTGAATTGATTTAAAGTTTTTGAGGTTACTGATTCACTGCTCCCCTCTTAGCAACCTAGCTAGTCTTGATTATTTCCAACAATTAGTATCAGAGCTTTGTGGTTCTTAAGATAAAGCTTGAAAGCTTGAGTAAAGATCAAAGACAATGGAGATATTCAAACTTGATAAAGCTATTGAGAATGAGAAGCTAGGTCTAGAAGTGGCCTTAGCTCAACTCAAGGAAGCAAAAGAGCATCTTTCCCAATCTCTGAAAAGAAGGAAGGAACTTGCAAGACAAATGAATGACCATCAATATGTTGAAGAAAAGATTCAAGACTTTTTCCCATCAAGTAGCTCAAATGAAGCAAATGAGGCAATCAAAGAACTCTTAGCAAAGAATGGCTCTCTACAAGAAGAAGTAAGAAAATTGAAAAGAGAACAAGAAGTTTAGTCAATAAGAATGTGTGAAATCTTGGAACAAAGGAATAAGGCAAGTGAAGACTTGGAGGCAAGGAAAAATACAAATCAAAATCAATCCCTTCAGCAAGAAAGTATTATCAATCAGCTCTAGTCTAATGCTAATGAGGAAATCATGAATCTGAGATCTAAAAATGAAAACTTAAGGAATGATCTAATCACTGAAAGACAGATCAGTGAAAGATTGAAAGTTGATCTAATCTGTAAAAAGCAACTCAATGAAAGGATGATGAAATCTCAAATAGAAATGGATCAATTGAATCAACAAAGTGAGCAAAATCTTCATAGACAAAAAGGTAAAGTAGGACTTGGTTATGAAGAAGAAGGTGAATCTTCCAAACAAGGTGCCCAAAGGAATCAAAGACCTACTTGCAATCACTGTGGAAAATTAGGTCATACATCAAACAAATTTTGGAGCAATGGAAAGACAAAATTCAATGGAAAATGCTACAACTACAGTAAACAAGGTCATAAAGCTAATAAATGCAAGGAGAAACCAAAATTTGAAGGTAAATGTCACAAATGCAAGAAACAAGGTCACAAGGCATCTGAATGTAGATCAAAACCATTCAATCTAGCTGAACAGATTGTCAAAGCAATATTTGGTTGGGATTACAACACTTGGTGTAGATGCCACTATTATGGAGAATATGGACATATTGGCATAGACCACATAAGGCATCACTTAAGAAAAAGAGATTCAACTAAGATCTTACACATGCACTGAAATTGGTCACATAGCTAAAAACTACATGAACATAGGAAGAGTTGAAGATGAGAAGAAAGCTAAAGCTGATAGCATCAGGAAGCAAATGAGACAATAGTGAATTCCCAAATCTATCGAGCATAACAGTTCAAATGATGACATTTGTCACTCAAGAAGTGGGCGACTCCACCATTTCCAATTAGATTCTTCTAAGGAGGGACTGGAATTGTATCTTCAAGCTATATCCCAAATAGTTCCAAATGGAAGAAAGCAAAAGATCCAAATTAGAATTTCAAATACAAAAGGATCACATGAGCTTAGTTCATACCAAACAAGGATGGTCACTAACTCAACTGAGCTAGGTCGGGAGCAATGAAAGTTTTGTTTGATTCTACTGAGCTAGAGAGTGGATGAAATTTTTTCATACACTATGTCAATATGATACCTAGCATTAATGGTGAATTTTCATCAAAAGGGATAGAATTCAACTCCATTTTTCATTGCATCTTTAGTATTCAAAGAGCAAAGAGATTTCCAGGTGCACACAAGTATTTCCAAGTGTTTTCGAGTGAATTTGTAGCTAATAAATTTGTTTGAAAATTTCCATCACTTACTAAGCAGAAATGGCATCCAGAAGTACCAGCATCAGTAAGGTGAAAAGGGGTTTAGAGATGTTGGTCAAGGGTGTAGAATGGAAAGCACTAAATTTCAAACTTGTTCTAGCAGTGGCAGAGGCACTTGACCCTAATGGTGTGCAATCCCAAATTCTGCCAAAGGTGTTGTTAATTAATGATATCCACACTCATTTTAAATGTTCAATTCAGGAGATAAGAACCCTATAAATGGATAGTTCTTTAGAGAAAATGTGTGTTGATGGCTCATTGAAACTTGAGCACAAGCATCTTGAAACAAAAGGGTTAACACACATATCACACCTGCCAAGGAGTTTTTAGATAAAATGGATTAGGTATATTCTTAGTCACGTACACAATGGTCAGTTATGGTTGGAGTAGCCTGTATTAATAACCAAAAAGATGATTCAAAATATTACTAACCTTCCCATTCTAATCAAAGAAAAATCCACCAAAACCATAGGTCGGGATGAGCTCTAGAAAAAAACCTTTGTTGAGTGGGATGGTAGAGGTTTGAAAATTAGCACCATTTTTTATGTGGAATTGAGGTTCGGAATTCATGCGATTGCCCATAAAATTTATAGTTCAAGTCATTTAAATAGTGTGCCATGTGAGGCAGTGGACTTAGCATTCAAAGTCATGAAGAAGAACATGGAATTTGACCTGTTAGAGCTACTAGTCAAACAATTAAACAAGAATATGGACAACATCTAGACATCAAAGAACAATCCCTATAAATTTGGTTCTTTGTTGACATGCCTTTCCTTTTATGTACAAAAATTCTTTCCATCCAAAGGTTCTGTTGTATGGAAAAAGGATGTTCCCATTTTGTATCAAATAAATGATTTTATTACAAAAATGGGTGTAAATTTTGACAACATAATGGACAATTATTTTGAAGATTTCAAAGAAAGGATGAACAATAGGTTCAGGATTATAAGGATGATGTATGTTTCATGGTTGATTGTGATAGAGTATATATTTAGGTAGTCAGGCCCTAAGTTGCATGGATGAAACCTTTTCCTTATGAGGTCAATATTGTTGAAACCAAGGACATCATTGAGGCATTGGTGAATGAGCCTATAGACCTAGGCAACTAGTTTTCAACACTTATGATGAGGCAAAAGCCAGAATTGAACTAGAAATCAAGCTACCTCAATCAATCAGCAAAGGAAAGAGGAAGATAGCTAAGATGAAAAGTGTCACTGGTCCCTTAATGCTTACCGAGGGAAAAGGAGAGGATGAAGAATAAGAAGAGAAGAAGGAGAAGAGCAAGAAGCTGAAAAGGAGGCAAAGCTAGCAAAGAAGAAGGGCATGGTAATCATTGCCAAGCCACCAAAGGCCACCATAGTTGTTTTCACCAGGAGAGGCAAAGGTAAAGGAAAAGGTGAAGTTGTGCTCAACAAGCCCCAACTTAACTTCCATGAAAGGCTAAATAGATGGAAGGAGCTAGCATCACAAACCTCAAGGCTTTAAAGTTTGAAACAAGAACTGATGCTAAGAAGATGTAGATTGAGGAACTAGTACTCACCAAAATGTGAAAGTAGAAGTATTTCCCAAACCAAATTGCTCCTCAAATATCAAAGGAATTATTAGTGAGATTAAAACCAAGGTCAGAATCTACTATACAGATAGCTAAAGATATCTATGAACAATCTTTGAGGAAACTATTGGCAAATCTTGCTGATGTAGAAGTAAAGGTAGCCATGAAGAAAAATGAAGGTAAAATGATGATCAAATTCCGCACACATTTGATTTTAATTAAATACATTGAGAATGTTGTAAGAGATGCAACAAACATGTGGAAGAATATCTATCATTTGCATAAGCCTAGTGATGATCTAGTTGAGATCAAGGATGATGCTAGTGATAGTGATGATGAAGAAGATGATAACACTCCATGTGCTATTGTTGATGTTGAAGACTATCAGGCACTAAGGGTTGATGATGAAGAGAAAGAGGAAGAAGGTGATGAGGAAGACAAGGAAGTAGATGAAGAATATGACCCAATGAAGATTGTAGCAAAAGTCATTGCTTCCCTTCCTCACTCTCCACCTAAGCCAGCAACATCATCAGGGTTGGAGTTAGCTTTAGTAGGATTGATTGCAACTACATCAGAAATATCATCTACTCCTGCCACCTCACAACTCCAAGTATCTTCAATGGAAGTATTAGTTACTTCATCTACCAAGCTATAGCCCTCTTCATCAGCACCCGACCAATCCACCTCAGTAGTGTGCATAGCTACTAGTTCTATAATTGTATCAACTTCTTCTACACCATGTACAATAAGTCTACCAGTTTGTTCTACAATTTTGTCTACTATAGCTTTAACTACACCAACTTTTGTTCCAATTAGTTCTTTAATTGTAAATATTCTAGCTTGTACACTACCTATTGGTACATCATTTTTGGGAGGCACATCAATTTTGGACACAATTGGTACTTCTCTCAATTTTCTTCTAGTTGGACCAATCCAAGTTTTTACTGCTAGTCCATGTACATCAACTATTGTTTCTGTTTCAAAATCCAAGGAAGTAAGCACTGAAGTAAAACCAAAGACTCCTCTCAAACTTCTACTTGCTGGCAAGGAAATTGATGAAGATATAGACTTGGATAAAGAAATTATTATCCCTAAGATAAATTTGGGCACTAGCTCAACCAATCAAATGAGATTGGTCAGTCAGCTTTTAGAGTAAAAGGCAAGACAAAAATAGCTAAGGGAAGAGAGAGACAGAGAATTCAAAATAATTGAGAATGCCAAAAACATAATTACTGAGGCTATAGGTGTTGATGTTGATCCATCTCAATACATTTTTTTACAATTAGAAGAGGCTATAAATAAGTTCAATGAGGACACTTCTGGTCAAGAAAAGCTCATAAAGAAGGTAGAGAAGAAATTTGACAATAAGGTGCTTGAGCACATTGCAATAAATTAGGCAGAGTTATCCTCAATTTTGAGCAACCTTGAACAATCCTTCACAAATGTAACATTACTTTTTGGCAAGCTTTGTGATGTTACCAAGTATACCAAGGATATTAAGAAGAAATTGAATAAAATTGATATGGACATTAAGACTAGTGCTCAAAGGTTACAGCTTGACCCTAGTTCAAGCTCGACACATCACATGAAGGAGAAATTTTTGTCAAAAATGTAGGCAGAGTTACTCAGAAAGGAAGCTAGGATTAGGTCTACATTGATTGATATCCATAATATGATCCTTCCAATTATGGACCCAATGCAAAAACATATTGCATATTCAAAAAATTGGTCCAAGATAACAATTTTTCAATAGTAGATCATATGATTGAGCTTTCTACAGAAGTTCAAGTGGCACTCTCCACCTACAAGATTTTGCAAGATAATTGGGATAAGACATTGGCTTTTATTCTCAAGGTACACTCTAAATTTCTCTCACATTTTGATGTCTCTATTTGAATATATTGTATATACCCTTTGGCATTACTATAAAAAGGGGGAGTATGAGATGAACAAGGGAGAGAATAGAGAGAGTAAAGAGACTTGTGGAAAAATAAGGAAGAAAATGAATTGACATATGTATAAATAAAATCTATATATATATATATATATATATATATATATATATATATATATATATATATATATATATATATATATATATATATATATAATGCCATATGTATGGGGGAGATATGTAAGATATGTATATACAATAGCTTTACAAAGATCAATTTTGGAAAATCAAAATCAGAATGTCAATGTACATAAGTTTTGGCTCATAAGTGTTTTTGTCACTAATGCCAAAGGGTGAAATTGTTGGCATTATGTTGTATTTTTCATTAGTGACAACACTTGTTTGATTCTAAATAGCTACTGAGCTCATCACTCAATTCACAATTTATATCGAGCATTTAGTGGTTACCTTGTAGGTTCAGTAGTTAAGCAGTTCACACTGAGCATTCCTGTGGCTACTGAGTGAATATGCAGTTCAATAGTGTTTACCGAGCTCACAATGTTTACTAAATAGATAATGGTCATTGAGCTTCACAGTATCTACTGACTCATCAGTTTGCATGATATGAAATTATTTTCTACCGAGTGATGGATATATAGTGTTTACCAAGTGACAACAAGCTAAACAAAGGTTTTAGTATTTACTGAGTGACACTATATCTATTGAGTCTCCAATGGTTATCGAGCTCCAAGCTACATTGTGTAATTAGTATGGACTGTGCTTCTACTTCTACCAAGTTCACGATGATGTCGAGTAATGTAGTGGATGCCAAGTATTAGAAGGTCACTAAATTAGCTTGAAGAGCCCAAGTTTTCTACTGTTTGGCCGACTCAGTAATGTTTTGTTTACTTGTGTTTTAGCCGACCTTGAAATTGTAATTATTGGAATGATATATGTAATGTATTTTATCATTTGCAATGTATGTATTATTTTCATAAATGTCAAGGAATGGATATGTAATATTCGAGAAGAGTAAATGTGAATAAACAACAGAGTAGAGTTTTCAGCAAGGTCATTAAGGAGTAGCAAAGACATATTAGTCACAAGAGGTGGTCTATTCAGCAATCAAATTATAAGTCAGATCTACTATTTCATCCTAACAAGTGAATCAGTCTTCCAAGTCCTTTAATAGGGTAGACTTAACAGTCTTTGTACAAATCTCCTAATAGAGTGCATACTTCATTGTATGTTTGTAAAACCTCTAACTAGGTGGACCTAGTAGTCCAAATTGCTCTTAATAGGGTAGATCATTAGAAGTGGTCAATGTAAGCCCTAATAGGCCAACTTTATACTACAATAGTGAAGTTTTGTGGGTATCATCCCCACACCAATTTTACTTTCTATTTGGAAAGTTTTCGGGTCACCAAAATACTGCGTTTATGTGTTATGAATTTTTATCTTTTCTCATGCATACAATAGATTAGATGAATGAATGATGAATGATTTATATGGTTAAGTATTGAATTGATTTAAATTTTTTGAGGTTACTAATTCACCCCTCCCCTCTTAGTAATCTAGCTAGTCTTGATTATTTCCAACAAAGGCTACAAATAATGTGTTTAGTGGTTAAAGCAACTTCTTTTTCCTTAGACTTCATGGGGATTCAATATCTAGAATGTTTAAGTGGTCTCAAAACATCATTACAGGGAGTGCAAAGGATCCCAGCATAATCCCTTAATGATTTGATAGTAATAATAATGATAAGTTTATTCTGTAATCAGCCAATACCACAAAAAAATGATGGCTCTTTTTTTAAACCTAGGGTTATCAATGCCTTTCCTTTTTCTGTGTCCTTGTGTGATGAAATCCACATAATTGAGCCTCACAAAATATCTTGTCAAATTTAGGTAGTCTTAACCATGATAGTAATAAAACTGGAAAGGTTGCCAAAATTGCCAGTTCTCTAAATTTGAATATTCATCAAACATAGTTTGGAGGAGTCCTTTCCCTACTAATGAGGGAATCAATATCATTCAATAGCATTTTAGTGCTCCTTCATCTTTTTAGGTTACCCAAATCAAATCCCAAGCCTGCCATAGCGTCTGCCACTGCATTGCCTTCCCTGTAAGTGTGTTGTAACTCATAGTAATCAAGAGCTATCAAGAATTGCCAAATGTCACCCAAGATGTTATGTATAGCCCAATCCGGTTGAGCTCATCCTTGGATAGAGTCAATGATGAGTTTAGAATTACCTTCTATGATTAACTTCCTAAACCTCATCTCCAAAAAAAATTTTAGACCCCAAAGTAAGATAGTGGCCTCGACCATGTTATTGGTTCCCTATCCTAAATTCCTTGAGTAGCTTAACAACACTTCTCCCCTAGTTTTTCATAGCACACCACTAGTTGCCACCAAATCATCTCTCACCACACCATCGAAGTTGAGCTTAATAGTAGACATGGTGGGAGAAACCCAACTAGTTCTTTTTCTTGCTAAATTTTTTGAGTTGTCAAAGTGCTAGAAGTTGGGGAGAATGTTCCAATTTCTAGCAATATCCACATCCTTCATGCTTGGGATTTCCTATGATGCTCTAAACTTAGCCACCATAACATTCTCTATAATAACCTTCCTCAATATCTCCTCCACAACCTCCTTCCCCCTTTCTTCCTCCCTAAAAATCCTATTATTCATCTCCTTCTACACACCCTGACAAACATGTGGGGGGAAGATATTCCAAATAGTTTTGAGATAGGGGTCGTAGAAGGGGAAATTCTAGTTCTCCACAAATTTTTCTATTCCTCTATTCATGACCTAAACCAATGAGAATTTGTTCCACATGTAGGACCGTACCTTTAAAGTATATGGGCATTCAAGCAAGAGGTGCACAATGCTTTCCTCTTCCTCCTTGGAGAGATAACATCTGTTAGTAATCGGTATGCCTATCCTCCTTAGGTTGTTAGTAGTTAAGATCTTGTCATGCATGACTGTCCACCAGAAGAAATTAATTTTTGATAGCAAATGACTATTCCAAATCTTTCTCTAGTTGATAGGGGTCTGATCCTTATTAAACATAAGGAGGTAGGCAGATTTAACCAAGAACTCACCATTAGTCCTATAATCCCAAACCACCTTATCAGGATGAGCATGCAAGGGAAGTTTGTGGTAACTGATTATTTCCTCCAACTCTTTAACCATAGGATCATCCCTATTAGGAATACTAGTAGTGGACAAACTCTTCCATTTCCTTTGGGTATCGATATAGCCAGCCACCTTCTCCCCCACCATTCTTTTTAAAGGTTCCTAAACATCGCTAAACTTATTGTAGATTAGTGGTTCCCCCCCCCCCCCCAACTAGTTGTCCTCCTAGAATCTTATTTTTTTACCATTTCCCACCAACCATCTCACCCCTTTCCTTAGAAGGGATATGGTTTTAAGGATGTTATTCCAAACCTTAGAGCCACTTGAGAGGTCATTATTAAGGAGATTATACCCAAATTAGGTGTTGGCAAGGTATTTATCCCTCATGATTCTTCTCCACTCAGTCTTTTTTTCCAACAATATCCACCCCATGTTAGTGAGCAGGGCTTTATTCAGGTCAACAATTCTTCTTATTCCTAACCCTCCCCATCTTTGGGTTTACAAATAGTCTCCCAATTGACAAGTTTCAATTTTTTCTCCTTTGTGCCTAACCATAGGAAGTTCCTTCACAATTTATCAAAATTTTCAGAAATACTCTAATTAATCTTGAAGATGGAAAGAAAGTAGATGGGTATTTCTTACAAAGTTGCCACCAGTAGTTGGAGTTTCTCCATATTGCTAAGGGTTTTACCTTTCCACCCAATAAGCTTCTTTTGCATCCTTTCTAGAACAATGTTCCAGAAGGTGGTGGAGACATCCTTGATCGATAGGGGGAGACCAAGGTAGGTGTCCAAGAGGTTCATTGAGTAAAATCTCAAGATTTTTTTAACTTCAACCTACAAAACCTGAGGAGTGTAAAAAAAATAGTCCTTACTTTTGACCAGGTTTATTTGTTGACTTGAACAATCCTCACAATTGGTGAGCAAATTCTTCCAAGATTATCCTCCTAGATAGAGGACTCGCCAAATAGGAAAGTATCATCCACAAATTGTTGTATTACCTTTGGAGATAGTGCAGTAGCAGGTTGGATGCCTTTAAGGTCGCTCAACACAACCATCTTGCTAATCGACCTACCCAACACTTATGCTAGCATAATGAAGACGTGAGGGGATAAAGGGTCACCTTGTCTCAGGCCTCTACCAACTTCAAAACTTCCCCAAGAGGTCCCATTGAGCAGCATCTTGTATTGTGCGATTTCCACCATATTTCTTATCACATTCACTATGTCCTCTCTGAACCCCACCTATTCCAACACATCATATAGGAAGTTCTAATTGACTCTATCATAGGCAATTGAAATATCTTATTTAAGGGACATACCTGATCTTCTACTTTTTTCCATGAATTGAATGATTTCATGGGTGGTAATCACAGGGTCCAGGATTTTTTGACCTAGGACAAACCCTTCTCTGGGCCTCTGATAACCTTTTCTAGAAAAGGTTTTATCCTGTTGACCATCACCATGGAGAAGAATTTATATATGCTATTGCAAAGTTTTGTCAGTCTATAATACCTTATGGTTATGGATGTCTAGATCTTAGGCACAAGAACTTGATAAAGGTTTGATTGATCCTTCTTAGCATTTTCCCAATTCTAATCATCTCCCTAGTGGCCCAAACTAGTTCATTTATAATCACTTCCTAGAACTATTGAAAGAAGGTTAGAGGGAAGCCATCAGGGCCTAATGGCTTGAAATCCTTCATAGAAAATAATGCTTTCTTCACCTCCTTCTCCCCTTAGTTCATCATTTTCCTCATTCCCCAACACACTTGGGATGGTATTGAGCATACTTCGCCTAATCATATTGTTGTTCCTCTTTTCCTCCCTTTTGTAGGCATTCATGAAGAACTCAACTACATGTTTCCCTATATCTTCATGTTCCTTCTAGGCCCTTCCTCCTTCCTCTTCAAGGGAGGTAATGGTGTTTCATTTTTTGTATTTTGAAGTCGATCTATGGAAGAAAGAGGTACTCCTATCAAGCCATTTTTAGATGTTATATGAGACTTATCTTGACAATTAGGAAGGTGAAAACTAGGGGACAAGAGCTTGGATGTGAATCATTAGTTTTAACATGGTTCATGCCTATCTTAGGCAACACAAGTCATGAATGTAGAACACTTTTCAAAGAGGTTTTGTACATGATATTATAAAACCAAAAGTGGCTTCTATGTTGTGAGAAGTCTTTAAAAGGAGGGCTTGGGAAGTATTTTGAGCATTGAGTATTGTTTGCAAGATCGAGTGCTTATGAAGTTCCTCCCAAAATGTGTTGAGGTGATACTCTTGTAAGAACTTGAATTGCAAGTGTGTTGTGATCTCCATTTATTTTATAATACATTATAAAACTTCATAGTGCAAGTTTTTTCTCCCATAAGGGTTTTCACATGATAAATCATTGTGCTACATTTTCATTGTTGTTTCATTTATGCACTTATTTGTATCTTGAAATCAATTTAATAGTTAATTTTTTATTGGCGTAATCATCCTTTCAAGATTAGTATAGGAAGTGATTATATATACATTTTCTTCCTTATATGTCATTTTAGAGCCTTGTTATTTTTGGTTCTATTTCTTAGGTACAAAGTTTTTTGAAATAATCAAAATTTGAGTGGGAGCTTGTGCATAGTATTTCATTTTCTATATTGGAGGAAAATAAAGATGGAAATCATGTTAGGGAGGATTGATGTGAATATTTTTTCTAGCATGAGCTTCGAAATGTGAAAGTTGAAGATGGAAGATTTTTTTATTGATTGAGATCTATGGGAAATAGTGGATGAAAATGTCTAGAGGTCTACACATCCGACTTTAGCTACACAAAAATGATTTAATGGATAGAAAAGATAAAGATCTTGTAAGATTGTATCTTTCACCCTCAATTATGATAAATATCCATGAAGAATCTATTTCAAAGAAAAATCACTTGCAAATAAGATTTTATTGAGGAAAAAGTTGTACTCTTGAGAATGGAAGATGGTGGACACATATTTGGGCATTTGGAAAGCTTTAATATACTAGTAATCCAATTGATCTTAGTTGGGGTAGAAATGCATGAAGAAGAAAGGTGTCAAATCTTGCTATGTTCTTAGCTAGACTCATGGGATAGTCTTTTCATATCCATAGGGACCATTGTAATTGTCTTGAAGATGAAGGATTTTGTTCATTCTCTACTTTTTGATGAGATAAAATGGAAGGTCTCTCTAAATGAAAAAGATGCTTTGAGTTTTCAAGGAAGTTCATGAGAAATAGGCAAGAACCAAAAGTAGCATTACCACTCTAAGTCCAAGAATAAGGTGAGATAAAAATCCCCTAGCAAGTCCAAGGAAAATTATTGGAACTATGGAAAACTCGATCACTTTTGAAAGGATTGTAAAGAAGAAAGGAAGAAAAATAAGAACCAAATACTTTATTCTGATTCTTAGAAGGAAGATGGAGTTACCTTTATTGCAGCCTTGGCTACTCATGCAGGTGACAATGCATGGTTGATAGACTTGGGTGCATCTTTATAGATGACTTTTAATTTAGAAATTGGCTTAGTAAGTATGAAAAGTTTGATGGTAGTAAGGTGTATTTGGGTGATGACTCATTTCTTGATATTATTGGTAATGCAAGTGTCATTGTGAAATTTTGTAATGGTATAATTAGAATGTTTGACAGTGCCAATCATATCCCAAGACTAGAAAGTATTTTTTTGTTTGTTATCAAGCTAATAGATTGTGGTGTGAATGTACAATTTTCTGACGCAAGTATAAAAATGGAAAGAGGTGCTATGGTGATAGAAAGAGGCTCTGTGGTGATAGTAAGAGGTATTATGGTGATAGCAAGAATAATTAGATTAGGTACATTGTACCATCTTGATGTATGTGAAATTGAGTTGAATAGTACTTTTGATAAGATTGTAAGAAAGGATACTTAGTTGGAAAAGGAGAAGGTTTCT